>JAHRHZ010000248.1:30228739-30315650 GCA_024137785.1 Ginglymostoma cirratum | reverse complement strand
TGACGTTTCGGGCCTAAACCCTTCATCAGAAATTGCTGATGAAGGGTTTAGGCCCGAAACATCAAGTTTTCCTGCTCCTATGATGCTGCTTGACCTGCTGTGTTCATCCAGCCCCATGCTTCTTATCTAGAATTATGCATCCTGTTTGATTTACTTTCAGCTAAATGTGTAACCTGCACTCACAATTACACAATCCTCTTTATTAAAGGGGCTGAATTCCCCCAGTGTCTCCAAAACTTCAGTGCTATTTTTCTTCAAATACATACTATGCTAACACATCAAACTGTAACTGAATATGACGATCTTTCAAACCATTCAAACATCAACACTGAGCTCCAAAAAAAAAGTTCTTCACTCATTACTTTCTCAAATAAAATTTAGAAGCAGACACCACCTTATCTCCTTCACCGTCTTTCTATTGTACATTGTAATGAGAAAAGACATACCATGTAGAGGGAAGAAAACAGACAACCATAGAATGCTTCATGTGAAATGAAGAGGAATTGGATAAATGTGTTTCCATTGCAAAGGCTGAAAATATTCATACCTCACACTAAGAGACTACGTTCGATACAAAGATGATTAGCCATGGGAAATAGAGAGGTTGGGGGTTGGATTGGGTGGGATGCTCTTTGGAGGGTCAGTGTAGACTCAATGGACCAAATGGCCTGCTTCCACGCCACAGGAATTCTATGATTCTAACTTGTCCAGCCTCAGTACCAAGAGCTTGACCTGAAACCTTCTGATGTGACATGAACTTATAATTATTCTTCTTGCCTCTTGGCTAGTAATATCAGAGATCACGAACAATCCACGGCACCAGATCTATACATGATAGAGCACATGGAGGCAAAACAATTCCAAATTATACATGTTTAAAAACAACAGTCCACCCTTGATAATTATGCCTAATTTTCAAGATTTATCCCACCAAACATGAACACCTTCCCCAAACATTCTGCAATTGCAGGAAATATTTCTTACTTTTTCATTCAAGATTATACCTACAAGTGAGTGTAACTGGCTAAGATAGCATCAATAGCTCATCCCAAATTACCCCATACAAAGTGGTGGTGAGCCACCTTCTTGAATCACTGCAGTCCATGTGGCGTCAGTACGCCCACAGTGCTGCGAGGAAAGAAAAACCTGGATTTTGATCCAGTGAGAGTGACAGAATGACAATATAAGTCCTAATCAGGATGGTGAGAGGTTTGGAGGGACATATTCCCTTATTTTCAGATGGTGGGGTTCCTGTACATCTACTACACTTGTCCTTCTGAAGGTAGAAGGCACAAGTTTGAAAGGTGCTGTCAAAGACCCTTGTTGAGTTGAAGTGTACCTTGAAGGTGACATATGTCACTGTACTGTGTGTTGGTGAAAAATTTAAGGAGGCAAATGATAGATCAGTAAAGAGAACTGCTTTGTCCTGGATAGCACCAAACTGTTTCAATTTAGTTTGAGTTGCACTCATCCAGGCAAGTGCAGGATATTCTATCACATGACTGACTTGTGCCTTATGGATGGCAGACAGGCTTTGGGGAGTCCGAACAGGAGTTACTCACCAGGAATGGCCAGTCTCTGATCCCAATTTATAGCCACAGATTTAGATGCAAGGTCCAGTTAAGTTGCTGGTCAAGTCGAACCCCAGGATGTTGACAGTGGAAGATTCAATACTGGTAATGCCATTGAATATCATGATGATACACTGAGGTTCCGTTGGGTGAACTCAACAAAAAGAACACAGGAACCTTTGAAACTCAGATTAACCAGTGAGTTGAAATGCAATTTTGAAGACCAAGACTAGACTCTTGGCCAAATCCAACTACTTCATGATTAGAAGAAAATCCGAAGGCCAACCTGCAGCTTGTTTATTGCAAAGTAATAGCACTTAGACAACCTGAAATGAATAATGCCTAACTATGACACTTTAATATGCATCAGTACATTTTTGTGTATCTGTCATTTTTCACCAGAAGCATTGGAAAGTAATATGTCAGCTCTCGCAAAGATTCTTTGGCATTCTTCAATGTGAAACCAAACTATACTGTCTAGAACAGCAAGGATTTAAGCCCCAGAACTGTGTTTGGTGCGAGACAACTAACCTCAGTACTAATAATGGGTGAAGAAAAGACTATAGACCCTGCTCAGGATACCTGTGTTAAATGCCGAGAATCGCTCAAAAACAGGAGATAACACCAGATTCATTTGTATTGGTCACGAGCCTGTCAATCAATTATTTTTCAGATTCATTGAGCATGTACAGATAGACAGTCCAGTTTCAATTCCAGGAGAGAAAAGAGTGGAAATTGGAGTTTATCAGGACTCTTTATAAAGTTATCAAAAATAGAGTAGAACCATGACAGCTCTTAATCCCCTTCTAATCCCAAATGACCACGTACTGACAACTCCTAATTGTCAGTGCCTCACTTTGACAACCATTTGTGAATCACAAAAGTAAACTAAACTGCTTTCCCTGCTTCCCATTCTCCCAAGAAATTCCAAAACTGCTGCTACTATTAAATCTGAAACTTATTTTTATTTGCAGTTTAAATCTCACTCCTCCTCAGTCAAACAGGAATCATTGATGTGGCTAAATGACTACACTTGATCCTGTCACAACTCACGGAAGTAGCACCCTGGACTCAAGCCCCACTATTCTCGTAAATTGTCACAAAAGCTTAAGGTTTTCAATTACATAAAATTCCCCCGATTTTCAGATCCAGATTAATAGAAAGCACAACCAAGTTTCAGTGCTTAACATGGATTACTATTTGTTAAATGTAATTAGAATCTAGGTCTAGGTAAACAGTCATAAACCATCAGTTTATACACTATAAATTAAAACATTAATCTATTTATAATTGCACCCTTACACAGACAAACAAACACAGTAGATGAAAACTGAGAGGGAGTTTAGTGGTTGCTATAAACAAAGCCAAATACTGCAGTTGTTGGAAATCTGAAGCAAATACAGGGAATACTGGAAAAACTCACAGGTCTGGAATTATTCATAGAAAAAGAAACAGGAGTTAATGTTTTGAGTCCAGCGTGCCTCGTCTTCAGAACTGGTGGTTCTGACAGCTGGGTTGCTAAGATGACTCTTTTGCTGGACAGAACTTTCCTTTTCAATTTTTCAGATGCTTTGCAAGATGCACAACGTGGCCAATTTGCTTTTAAAAGGTCTCTGACTTATCAGTTATAAGTCTCAGCTTGCAACAACTGCTGAAGGAAAGATTAATTGGCTTGCTTCTCATTTAAAATAGGTTTTGACTACAGAGAACACAGTGTTTATGCTGGGGAGATCAAAACACTTCTCTCCACCTTGTTCCAGCTCCAAGTTGCTCAGTTACCAGAGAACCCATTGCATGGTTGTTGTCAAGTAAAAGCTTTTGATTTTGATAACGGATCACTAGTGCATAGATTTCTTGTTGCCACCCAGACACATGTGTATAATCCCTCAACTCCAATTGATTTACAACCACTTGAATTACTGTTTGTTGAACCAGTTGATTAAACAATGCTTGCTCTAAGTATCTGAGTCATACAGCAGGGAAACCCACCCTTCGGTCCAAGTAGTCCATGCAGACTGTGTTCCCAAACTAAACTAGTCCCACTTGCCTGCATTTGGCCCGTATCCCTCTAAAACTTTCTATTCATGTACTTATCCAAATGTCTTTTAAACGTTGTAACTGTATCTGCATCCACCACTTCCTCTGGCAGTTCATTCCACACACCAACCATTCTGCTGTTAAAAAAAATTGTCCCTTGTGTCCTTTTTAAATCTTTCTCCTCTCACCTTAGAAATATGCCCCCTAATTTTGAACTCCCCCACTTTACGGAAAAGACCTTTGCTATTCACCTTATCTCTGCCCCTCATGGTTTTATAAACCTCTATAAGGTCACCCCTCAGCCTCCTACACTCCAGGAAAAGAACGTCCCAGCCTATTTTTAAAAATCAGGTTACTTGTTTTTCAAATATGCAACCATCCTTTAAAGCACTGGCTTTATCATAGTTCTGTTTCATTTCAGCCCATAATTTAAACAAAAAAAAGCTCAAAAATAGAAACACATTATTTACAAAATTTTAACTTCTCCATTCCCACTCCAGAGGTAATTTGATCCTTTGGGTATTTTTAGGACTTAGTTTGCTTTTGATATTAGGCACTGCATGGAAAGATTTCAGACGGAAACTTCACAGCATGGATTGAAAGATACGAATCTTTCAACAAACAGAAAGCAACAGAAAATTCAGATAACAAGCATGGGGCTGGATGAACACAGCAGGTCAAGCAGCATCATAGGAGCAGGAAAACTTGACGTTTCGGGCCTAAACCCTTCGTTCTCGTAACTGATAAAGCACACGTAAAATCAAGAATTCCTTGAGGAAATTCAATTTATCTTGAGACACTTTTCGGGATAGCATGCTATACAGCAGTACTACTACCACCCACATATGACCAATTCTGCCTGAAACAAACACTTGGTCATGACCAACTATCACTCCTGACACTGCATTTCTCCTTCTTTTTCAAGCGTCCTAAACAACTATCCTCACAAACAACACACTACCCTTCTGGACCAGGTAATTTAATGCGTGTGACTGAAACGCTTTGCGGTTCTAAAAATGACAGCATCATATGCAACTGAACAAGGTTAATTAAAAAACCCAAGGTATTTGCAGCCAATATTCTGTACTGACAGTTTGCAATTATGCTCATAGTAGTTTTTTTAAAGCAGCTCTTCCAAAACAAAAATTAATTCAATGCATGATCAGATATCAATTTGAAACTTTAGCTACAAACAAAGTTTTTAGACAGTAGTATTTATAACAAATCATGACCAGGAGTGGGCTATTCAGTCTCTTCATCCTGCTCCAGCATCAAATAAAATAATGGCTGATCTGATTTTATTTTCAAATCGACACTTCTGCCTATTTCTGATAACTTTTCAAGACTGATGAAGCTTTGGTACTTTCATCAACACCCTGAAAGATGGTTCTTCTTAAAGTTTAATGCGTGTGCAAAATGACAAATGTTTTAAGATTGAATAGAATGCCTTTCATGGCTCAATACAAAAACAATATTTTGCATATGAAGTAACATATGAAAGCCAACGTATCGGCAAATGCGCCTTGGCAATGTTTTTAACACCTCCCAAGAATTTCACCTAAATGGTTTTAGATTCGACAGTACTGATCTACCCGCTTTCCTCTACAATATAATGAAATTGATTAACTCGTATCACCCACAAAGGGCTGGCAGACAACATTTTTTAAATTCATTCACAGGATGAGGGTGTTGCTGACCAGACAGGATTTATTGACCAACCCTAATTGCCCAAAAGGCAATTCAGAGTCAACCATATAGCTATGGGTCTGGAGTCACATGTAAGCCAGACCAGGTAAGGATGGCAGTTTCCTTCTCTAAAGGGCATTAGTAAACCAGATGGGTTTTTACCAAACAATCGACAATGGATTCAGAGTCATCATTAGATTCTGAATTCCAGATATTCATTGAATTCAAATTCCACCATCTGCTGTGGTGGGATTCGAACCCAGGTCCCCAGAACATTATCTGGGTCGCTGGATTAACAGTGCAGTGATAACACCACTAGGCCATCACCTCCCCCATGTTCCGTTCTCCCCTCGCTCACGGAGAAGAAAGGAACACGAACACACCTCGAAGCTTAGAAAACTTAGCATTATCTTATCCTAGATCGCTGATGGGTCGCTCTTAAAATTATTTTCTTCTAACACAGTGTTTTCCCCTTCTGATTAGCTTGCATCTTCTCCAATTCCTGAATAAACTCTGTTTGTAAAATCTAGCATAAGAAACCAGTAAGCTATGATGCACAAAGGGGAGAGTATTATGGTCAGCTAAAAAGTATAAATTAGATTTAATTGGCAAAATACAATTTTAAAAATGTGAGAGACCTGAAGGAAAAATTATTCCAATACTTTTGAGCAAATTATCTTTGTTTTCTTCTGAAAACTTACATCGGTGATAGCTAAATGCTATCAAAACAAATAAAAACCTAATTCATTTCTTCGTCAGACTTTGTAATATGGGTTTTCCATGCAATAGATTTATTTTTTCGCCAGCTTCCTAGGTATAGTATACTGAACAAACAATGTATACCATATTACAATTTGTTCCAAACAATCTGCTTTACAAAATAACGTTGAGACACTTCAGTCCTAAGTGATAAGATGTCTTAAGATGTTCAAAACAACATTCCAAATTGCAATGCTTGTGACACGTACTTCAAACTAGTGAACTTCCATAGTCAGGCATTCCTTACTTCAGGGATTTCTTGAGCTCCTCATTTGAAGACTTCTGATTCAACTGAGACCAATTTTAAGAAAAACTGAACTGAGTTATTTCCAATTCATCAAACTACATCTAAATCAGTGTTAAACTGAACAGGCCCCATCTTGCTGAACATCTACAACTTCCAGCTGACATCAAGGTGCAAAACCAGTGGTGTGAGACAGAAGCATTTTTTTCACTTGATACTGCAAGCAAAAATGCTGCCAAATCCATTAAAATCTACTTAAAACCCCTGGCCACAGAAAATAAGCATGAGTTTGCTATAACTCTGCTTCTTTTCACTCACTCTCAAACCAGATTTTGAAAGAATGCAAACCAAGGCGAAAAGAGAAAAAAAGATCACCACAAACTCGACTACCCCTCTGTAAACCTGAATCTATCCCCATCTTGATAAATAATTCATAGTGAAGATTTTTTTTTCATCAGCCATCCCTGGCTGAATCACACATTACTGTAGTAACACGTACTTATTGAGTAAAATACATGTGACTCAAGCCAGGAAGCAAACAATTCCCTACCTTGTTTCACAATACTTACACTCACCTGTGTTGATTTTCTTCTTTTAGGAACAGTACCTTGATTCACTGGATCATCTTTCACAGAAACATGGCTGCCTTTCATTATCAACAATGTACCCAACTCTCAGAGTTCAGTCTGTCATCAAGTGTCTGCTTTCACCTACATTTAGTAAATTGTAAAGGAATGATCTATGACTTCAGTCGTCTTGCTGTCAATGATCAACTGAAGGTTGCAGACTGAACCAGTAAAGCTGGGTTATATCAGATGGGAATGCAGACCTTGAATACACTATGCAAATGAATACAAGTTTGAAATTTAACCCTTTAAGAAATATTTCAGCACCAATATCAATTGGAAAGATCTTTAGTCAAAGACACTCCTTTGTTCTTTCTATTGCACATAATAAGCTTTTCAAAATTCAGGCTTTGTTGCCTGCAGGAATTACCTCTAGCAAGATGGCACATCTTTTGAAGTTAAGTTTTTGCACTTAATATTAAGAATACTTTTTGCAAGAAATGATTGAAATAAAGCTGCATGCTGGGGCACCAAGCCTCCTGCTCTGTGACTTCAACAAAGTTTTTATATCCAATTTGCCATGAATTCCCAATCTCAGTCACAACATTCAATTGGTTCAAACAGTGCAGGTGGTTTTATGTCATACCTGCTGACTCATTAACTTGTTAAAGCTAATCATCAACCTACCACAAATCAATTCATGTGATATAAAAGGAAAATACTGTGGATGGGTTCAGGATTGAGGAACATCCTGGACTTGAAATGTCAACTGTTTCTCTCTCTTCCCCCAACAAATGCCAGATTTGATGAACTCCTCCAGCATTTTCTGCATTTGTTTCAATTCCTGTTGTGGTCACTACAGTATAAAACAGCTAGTCACTTATACTGTCATTGAAATTGGAATGAATGAAAAAAAATTAGACTGGTAAAAGGTGATTAGCTGCTTTAAGAGATTTCACAGGTTGCTGCAGAGGTTCTATTGTTTGCTCATTTTTCCTTAATCTGTTAACTAAAACGCATTCTGAAGAAGGGTCACTAGACGTGAAATGTTAACTCTGTTTCCTCTCTCCAGATGCTACAAATCCTAGAACAAAGAAATGTACAGTGCAGGAACAGGCCCTTTGGTCTATGGCAGGCAGCATCAGAGGAGCAGGAAACCTGACATTTCGGGTCGGGACTCTTCTTCAGCCCGTTTCTGAAGAAGGACCCTGACCCGAAAAGTCAGCTTTCCTGCTCCTCTATTGCTGCCTGGCCTGCTGTGTTCCTCCAGCTCCACACTGTGCTATCTCTGACTCCAGCATCGGCAGTTCTTACTATCTCTTTGGTCCATGATGTTGTGCCGAACATGATCACAAATTAAACTAACCCCTTCTGCTTGTCAGTGGTTCCATGTCCCTCCATTCTTGCAAATTCATGTGCTTATCTAAAAGTCCCTTAAATGCCCCTATTGTATCTGCCTCCACCACTACCCCTGGCAGCGCATTCCAGACTCCTACCACTTTGTAAATACAAAAAAAGACTTGCCCCTCACATCTCATTTCAACTTTCCCCCTTTCACCTTTGATGCATGACCCCCAGTGTTAGACATTTCAACTCTAGGAAAAAGATTTTGACCATCAACACTATCTATACATCTCTTAATTTTACAGACTTGTATTTAAGTCTCCCTTCAGCTTCCTCCACCCCACAGAAAACAACCTGACTTTTTCTAGCCTTTCCTTCTAGTTTATATGCTCTAATCCAGGCAGCAGATTGTTAAACCTCTCCTGCATCCTCTCCAAAGCCTCCATATCCTTCCTGTAACGTGGTGACCAGAATTGAATACAATACTTTAACTATGGCCTAACCAGAGTCTTATAAAGATGCTTCAGAGACAATTCATCCAGCTCCACACCTTGTTATCTCTTATAAAGATGCAACATGATATCCTGACTCTTGTACTCAATTCCCCAATCAATAAAGACAAGCATGTCATTCGCCTTCTTTTTGTACTTTTTCCAGCAACTTCCGTTTTTGTTACTATATCGCAGTGTTTGTTGTCTAAACTACACATTCCTGCGATATGATTTGCAAGTCATAAATTTCACATCCACTTTTCCCACACTTAGGAAACAGAGCCCTCATTTCACTCACAGCAAAAACTCAATGAATTGTGTTGCTGGTTAAAACTTCTTTTTGGGCAAGATGTATTTTAACCTCAGGTGCAACCTGTTCTACTTCAATTATTTCAAAATTAAATCAACATGTGCTGAAATCACTTGACAAGTCGCTTGCAATACGGGAAAACGTGTAAGAATGTGTGCAATACTCAATTGTGAAATATGTTTCAGTCAATAAGGTGATGGAAAATGATTATTTGAATTTTTCAGAAAAAAGACTTTCAGACTGTACTTGATAACATTGCTCAACATGCATTTTAAAATTTAAGGATTTTAGCTATCATCTTTCTTTTCGTCAGAATTTTTATCCTCTTAGCCAGCAAAATGAAAAAAAAATTAGCCCTGAAATCTAAGCTTACAAATCTGTTGGCAGGAAATATGAGATATTCACTTTTTACTTGGCAAATGTTAAGTGAACTTAAACAAACTTAGAAAAAGGACTGAAACTGTTTTCAATTGCGCTTTTTTAAAATAGTAAGGGTGTTATGGTGCAGTGGTGGTGTTTCTATCTGTGGGCCATACGGTTCAAGTTGAAGTCCCACCTCTTTCAGAGCTATACAATAACATGTCTGAACAGAATAAATTTAAAAATAATTTAAATAGAGATACAAGTAGATGAAGGAGCAAGCCAGTGCCCCACACTCACATGGAGACTGATGCACATAATGTTTTAACTATTATTAAATTCTGAATGCCACAAAATGTGGTCGTTCTAGAACTCCTCAAGACAGGCAAGGTCACTTGCCTTAGTAAACATGTTTCTACAGTACAGTGTTTCATTGTTAGAACTATTAATAATGTGTCACCTTCTTCCCAGGCGTTCTAAAGAAATTGTTGGTTATGCAACAAACAAAAAGACAATAAAGGCAAATATTTGTAAACAAAATGTTCAAGTTATGTTAGCGTTTAAAACGTTGACTTTTCATTCTACGACTCACTTAAAAATGAAGACAAGAAAAACAATACAGCATTCAATGGGAAAGTGAAAGTAAAAGTGAAAAGAAAGAGGGGTGCATCAGCTCAGCAACATAAGACCACAAGGAGTCAGGAGTAGAAGTACTCCATTCAGCCCATTGAGTCTACCTCATCATTCAATGAGATCATGACTAATCTGATAATACTCAGCAAAAAGGATAAACATCTGCAGACAGAGAAAATGAGTTGATGATTGAAGTCAATAAGCAAGAAGATGCAGAGATTGCTAGTGGTTCCACATGTAAGTTTACAAGCATTTGCAAGTACATTGTCCAGTTTTCTTGGCATTGCAGACCATGAGCATCAGGCACGCAGTTTGATGAAAAGGTTGACAAAATTAAACATTTGCATCTGTATTCAGACTGCAACGAGAATTCAGTAGAATCTACAAGTGACTTTTTGCAAGTCATTAAAACAAGAATTCAAATGAAAGCATTTGAAAGTGTGTCATCAGGCAGCCCTTGCATAACTGAACTTCACAGGAAACAAGGGAAAACTCTGGGCTGGCTCCAGTCATAGCTAGCATAAAGGGAGATAGTTATACTTGGTGGAGGCCAAGCATCTTAGTCCAAGCATATCACTGTAAGAGTTCCTCATTTTACAGCAGCACAGTGGCTCAGTGGTTAGTGCCAGGGACCCAGGTTCAAATCCACCCTCTGGCAACTGTGTGTAGTTTGCACACGCTCCCAGTGTCTGTGTGGGTTTCCTCCAGGTGGTCCTTCCACAGTCCAAAGATCTACAGGTCTGATGGATTGGCCATGCTAAATTGCCCATAATGTCCAGGGATGTGCAGGCTAGGTCGATCAGCCATGGGAAATGCAGGATTATAGGGACAGGGTAGTGGTGTGGGTCTGAGTGGGATGCTCTTCAGACGGTCAGTGTGGACTCAATGGGCTGAACGGCCTGTTTCCACGCTGTAGGGATTCTATAATCATCTACTGTCCCAGGCTCAACCACAAGCTGCTTCAATGACCTTCCTTGCATCAACTGATAAACAATGAGATTGTTTGCTGGTGATTTCAGTATATATACAGTTTATGGGAGAGATGAGTAAGTCTAAAGCTAATATTTTACATCGAGCAAGGGCAATTATGCAGGTATGAAAGTAGAACAAGTGAAGCTTAACAAAGATGGTTGCAGGTCAGAAGATCGGCATAATGCTTTTCTAAAATTCAAAAGAAGCAAAAACATTAGGAGAGAGAGAAAAATCAGATGAGAGAAAGCCTGGCATTGACATCTTTAATAATCCTAACATTTATGCTAAACAGTCTGGCTTCGCGTTTCCACTTTTCTATCTCCTTCCATCTTTGATTAAAGGGATTACATTACTTTCAAATCTAACTGATCAATCCCCTAATCGAGGGAATTTTCCAAGATTAAAAACAAAATCCCAACGATCTCATTACCCACATGCTTTGCTCCTTGATCAATGACCTTCCCTATTCCTTACGGTCAGAGGTGGGGATGTTCGATGATTGCTTAATATTTAGCACCACTCACGATTCATCAGATACTGAAGCAGTCTATGTCCATATCTGAGATAACAAGCATGGGGCTGGATGAACACAGCAGGTCAAGCAGCATCATAGGAGCAGGAAAACTTGACGTTTCGGGCCTAAACCCTTCATCAGAAATAGGCCTGGATGATATCCAGGTTTAGGCTGACAAGTGACAAGTAATATTTGAGCCACACAAGTGTCAGGCAATGATTATCTCAAACAAGGCAGAACCTATCCACCAGCCCTTGACAGACAATGGCGTTATATATGTTGAATCCCCCATGATCACCCTCCTGGGGTTATCACTGACCAGAAACTGAACTGGACTGCCACCCGGTCAAATGAACACTTCATGTTGGTTTTCACCAAGGAGAAGGAATTGGTGAAGGATGATCTCAGGGAGCGGAGTGTTAAGCTTCTAAGCCAGGTTACTATTAAAAAGGAAGAGGTGATTTTTTTCCTTATTTATTCACAGCATGAGGGCGTCATTGGCCAGGCAGCATTTATTGCCCATCTCTAATTGCCCAGAGGGCAGTTCAGAGTCAACCACATTGCTGTGGGTCTAGAGTTACATGTTGAGATGGGTTTTTCCCCTGACAATCAGCAAGGCATTTATGGTCATCATTAGACTCTCAATTCCAGATATTTATTGAATTCAATTTCACCATCTGCTGTGGTGGGATTCGAACCTGGGTCCACAGAACATTATGTGGATCTCTGGATTAATAGTCCAGTGATAATACCACCAGCCCATCTCCTCCCCTAAGAAGTGTCTTGAAAAGTATTAAGGTAAGTAAGTCTTTGGGTCCTCATGGGATCTATCCTAGAATATTGAGGGAGGCAAGAGAATAAACTGCTGGAGCATTGTCAGACATCTTTTATCGTCTTTGGCCAGAGGTGTGGTCCCAGAGGGCTGGAGAATAGCCGATATTGTCCTATTGTTTAAGAAGGGTAGCAGGGATAATCCAGGAAATTGCAGGCTCTTGAGCCTCACATCAGTGGTAAGGAAATTATTGGAAATTACTCTCAGGGACAAGATCTATATTCATTTAGAAGCAAATGGACTTATTAGCAACAAACATAGTTTTATGTGGGGGAGGTCGTGCATGATTAACTTGATCGGAGATGACAGTGATGAGTGATGAGGAAAAAGCAGTTGATGTTGTCTACATGGACTTCAGTAAAGCCTTTGACAAGGTCCCTCATGGCAGACTGGTACAAAAGGTAAAGTCAAATGGTACCGGGGTGAGCTGGCAAGATGGATACAGAACTGGCTAAATCATAGGAGACAGAGGGTAGCAGTGGAAGGATATTTTTCGGAACGGAGCAGAACTAGTAGTGTTCCACAAGGATCAGTGCTGGGACCTCTGGTATTTGTGGACTACATACATGATCTAATTAGTAAGGTTGCAGACAATACAAAGATTGGTGGAGTTGCGGCTAGTGAGGAGGACTGTCAGAAACATGATTAGAAAAATGGCAGATGGAGTTTACTCACATCCGGGTAAATGTGAGGCGATGCATTTTGGAAGGTCAAGTACAGGTGGATATGATACAGTGAATGACAGAATCCTTAGGAGTATTGATATACACAGATCTGGGTGTGCAGCTCCACAGATCGTTGATGGTGGCAGTGCAGGTAGATAAGGCAGTAAAAAAGGACTATGGCATGCTTGCCTTTATTGGCAGGGGCATTGAGTATAAGGATAGGCAAGTTATGCTGCAGCTTTACAGAACTTTCATTAGGCCACACTTGGAATATCGCGTACAAATCTGATATTCCAAGTTCTGGTCACCACATTACCAGAAGGATGTGAATGCTTTGGAAAGGGTATTGAAAAGTTTACCAGAATGTTGTCTAGTATGGGAGATTTTAGCTATGCAGGAAGGTTGGATAGACTGGGTTTGTTTTCACCAGAAGGTAGGAGGTTGAGGGGTGACACGATAGAAATTTATAAGATTGTGAATGGCACAGAGTGGAAAATATGAGGCCTTTTCCCCCCAAGGGTGGAGGGGTCATTTACTAGGGGACACAGGGGAGTTGGGGTGGGGGGGTTTAAAAGAGATGTGCGAGGCACGTTTCACACAAAGCGTGATGAGTGCCCGGAATGCACTCCCAGGTGGTGGTGGTGGTGGAAGCAGACGCAGACGCAACAGCAGCATTCAAGAAGCGCCTGGATGAATACATGAATAGGTAGGGAATGGAGGGATATGGATGCTGTAAGTGAAGACAGTTTTAATATGGAAGGGCAAAATGTGTTGCCACAGGTTTTGAGGGCAAAAGGGCCTGTTCCTGTGCTGTACTGTTCTTTGTTCTCTTTGTTCTGACATCGCAAGTTAAATACGACTTTTCTTTAGAACTGAGGGGACTGGAAAGTGATAGTTTCTCTGCTATTGAAGGAAGTATGGGAGCAACAAGTAAAACATGGTAAGGGTGCTCAAAGCAAAAGGAAAGGCAAATATTAAGGATTTGGGGAGGTGGGATAAATTATAATATACATGTTAACGGTAAGTGTTAATCTCAAAAAATAGGTCAGCACTGCTGAGAGCAAAACCATGCCCAAGATACTTAGAAGGCAATCATAATAAATGGTGTTTATGGTCTGAATTTGTCAAACACAACGTTGTCCCTTGAAGGCTACAAGGTGCCTATGTGGAAAATCAGCTGCTGTCCCTCCAAATTCTGTTTGGTTCCACTTCTGCATTAGAGCAAGATGGTGCTTTGAAATACTAAGAGAACAGAAGGTCAGGGTCATCCTTACAAAGAAGGCAAAAATGCCCTGCAACGTGGTCAACCAATTTGTGTTTGATCTCACTGACGTAAAGGAAACTGTATTGTGAGCAGTGAATAAAGTTGACTAGACTGAAGGAAGTACAAGTAAAAACAGCGCTCCACCGAGAAAGTGTGTTTGGGACGTTGAACAGTGAGGAGGGACGAGGTCGAGGTGTTTCACATTCAGTAAATCCATGGGTAGGTGATACAGTGATGTCAGTGGGTGGAGTCAAAGTAGGAAGAAAAGAGGTGTTACAAGTTAGCAAGGTGTAGAGCTGGATGAACACAGCAGGCCAAGCAGCATCACAGGAGCAGGAAAGCTTGACGGGGACCAAGGTTTCAGGAAGGCGTGGCCCCTGTTGAATGCTGACAAGGAGAGGGGAAAATGTATTTGGCGTCCATGTGGAGGCAGTTCAACAGGTATTATCAGATCTTCAAGTCCAGCTTTATGCAAAATTTAGAAACATCACGAACCTTGAAGCTGGTGACAACTGAACTGTTGGTTCTCACCAGTCACAGTTCACTCAACTGAATGATGCAACTGTCCAATTTGGAAAGTTATTGAAGACTGTTTCCTAAGACTGATTTTAAAAAAAAAACAATCATTTTCTTCATGGTTATTGGACTGGAATCTATGATTTTTGTCGTGAACTCCAGCTTTTGCAGGAGGTGGAGGAAATGGCAGAGGATGATCCTGAGAATATAGAGGCTGGTAGAGTGGAAAGTGAGGACAAGGGAGAAACCCTTTTCTTGTTCTGGGGAATGGGAAGACATGAGAGTAGAAGTACAGGAAATAGCAACATAGGAACAGGAGTAGGCTATTCAGCCTATGGCCTAATTCCATTGATCTGCCTTTGGCCCAAATCCCCTAATACCTTCGCTTAACAAAAATTTCTCTCTCACAGATTTAAAATGAACTGGTCTAGCATCAACTGCCATTTGTTGAAGAGTGTTCCCAACATCAATCACCTTTTATTAACACCTCTCCTGAATGGACCAGCCCTAATTCTCAGACTATATCCCAGAGTTCCAGAATCCCCAACAGGTGGGGATAATTGATCTTTGTCTACCCTGCCTTTTCCTGTTAATATCTTGAAGACTTTGATCAGATCACGCTTTCCAAATTCTAGATTTGCCTATTCTGTCCACAGAACTTAGCCTCTGAGGTTCAGGTATCATTCGTAAGCTTACATCACACATACTCCCTCCAACTCCAATACATCCTTCCTAAGATGTGCTGCCCAGATTTGCTCAGAGTACTCCCAGTGTGGACAAATCAGGGTTTTAACGGCTGCAGCATAACTTATGCATCCTTGTCCTCCAGTCCTCTAGATATAAAAGCCAGCATTCCATTAGTTTTCACGTTTATTTTCTGTACCTATTTGTGATATTTTAAAAGTTTATGCACCTGAGCCCTCTTTGGAAATAGGTTGGAAATGACTGAGGAAAATGCTAATCATGATGGGGCAGGGAAATTCTTGATTGAGGAAAGGAAAGACACATTGGATATAGTTCATCCAAACTCCACTGCATTTATGGTAACTCACATCAAGTCTAGCCCATCCAACATCAACAATAGCTCCTAGCTGGCTAGACTTTAATCTTAATATTCTCATCATGTTTTTCAAACCACTTTTAGGGCATCTTTCTTCCTTTATCTCAGGCATTCTGCAGCCCCACGACTTCATTATGGCTTGTTGATATGTCTGATTTTCGCCAATCCAAGATTAACAGCCATGTCTAAATCACATGATACGTTCCTGAAACATCTTCTCTTCTCAGCTGACCCAAAACATGGAATCCTTTGCCAAGCTTTGTCATACATAAAAATATCTCCTTATGTGGCTCGATGTCAAACTATCGTTTCTAGCCATAATTTTAGCCTTTGACATTAACCATTTTTTTCCGAATATTTAGGAAATTCAAATGAATAGTAAATATATTTCATGAGTAACATTTTAGGTGGTTTGCAAGCTGAACAAAGAAGCATAAATATTTTCGTACAAAGAATGTGTGTCCTTGAGATAAGGTTCTAAAGGAAAGGATTTGGCCGTGATTATTAAACACACAGTTTCCAGCCAACATTTACTAAGGACGCAAAACAAGTCAAATGCATCACAAGGACATTTGATAGCAGTCAAAATATTTCACTTCTATACTGAACTAACTGGAAAGACCACATTTAGAATACGCATTTAAACCACTACACATTACATCTTTAGAAAGTTATTTGCTTTGAAGGGTAGGTCAGGATAATTAAGTAAATTATGTTGCGCTGGGCAGTTAGCTCAGTTAGCTGGGTGATTCGCTCATTATGCACAGTGATCCATAGGTTCAATTCCCACCCTGGCAGAGGTCATCTGAATGTCCTGTCTTCTTAAACTTGCCTCTTGCCGGAGGAGTGGTGGCCTTTTTTAATTTATTCATGAGATGAGCACGTCACTGACTAGGCCAGCTTCTATTGTCCATCCCTAATTGCCTAGAGGGCAGTTAAAATCAGCCACATTGCTGTGGGTCTGGAGTCGCATTTAGGCCAGACCAGGTAAGGATGGCAGTTTCCTTCCCTAAAGGACATTAGTGAACTGGATGACTTGTAAGCTTACTCTCAGCTGTCTCTCTCTCTCACTCTCAAGTGAGGGAACGGCCCTATAGTGTTCTAGGATTATGATTTTACCTTCGCACATTTTTTTAAAACTACAATTGCACTTTACATTCTTTTAAAGAGTCTATTTGAAAGTGAAAATTGCAAACACAAGATAATAGTGTTCATATTTTGCTGTGTACAGACATCAACTTCTAAAGGGGTCAAGACACAATCAGAAGCCTGCTAAAAAAGCATATGGGATCTTGGCATTTATTGGAGAAACAGTGCAAATGCAAATTTATATTACACCTTGATAGGAACACTACTTAGTCCTCAGTTGGTGCACTGCAATACAAAATAAGTGTTTAGATATTAGAAAAGGTCTCAAACTGATTTACTAGAATACTTTTGAGAATAGAGAGTTTCAATTATGTAGAAAGGCTGGAGAAACTGGGAAGCATTCTCCTTTGATACATGAAAACCAAGCGGAGATTTCATCAAACTGTTCAAGATGATTAACAGTTTTGCTACAGGAAATAAGAAACTTTTCAATGGCAAAAGTATTAGCACGAGTCATCTTGCCCAGATGCAAACCCAGACCCACAGTTCAGCATTTTCCTTTTAATTCATCCATGGGATGACGGCATCACTCACTTAGCCATGAGAAGGTCATAGTGTGCTGCCTTCCAGAAACATTTATTGTAGATAGAGCCACAATAGGTAACAGAACCATGAGGGAAGGGGTCCCAAGATTTTGACCCAGCAATTCTGAAAGAATGGCAAAATATTCCCAAGTCAGGATGTTGAGTGGTCTTGGGTTTGGAATGTATTGACTCAGGGGCCTTGGTGAATTTTTTCAGTGCAGAAACAGATACACACTGCTGCTACTGCACGTTGATGGTAGTGAGTGATAGTTTCTGGATGTGGTACCAATCAGGCATGCTTTTTTATTCTAGATGGTGTCAAACTTCATGAGTTATTATTGGAGTTGCACTCATCCAGACAAGTGAAGAGCATTCAAAGATCCTGACAACTGGCAGAGAATGGTGTCAATCCTCTGACTATACTGATTCCTACTACAATTGCATTCCTTTCTGTTACATTACTTCCAACCTCTATAGTCAGCGAGATCATCCACACTGCAGCCCTCAATGTCATCCAAACAAGGTGAAAGAACATCAAACCTGTTGGGCTTTTTTAATTAAATACATCCACAGGATATGGATGTTGCTAGCTAGGCCAGCATTTATTGCCCATCACGAATTGCTTAGAGGGCAGTTAAGAGCCAACAGAATTGCTGTGGATCTGAAGTCACATGTAGGCCAGGCCAAGTAAGGATGACAGTTTCCTTCCCTAAAGGATATTAGTGAACCAGATGCGTTGTTCTGACAATCGACTGCACTTTCGTGATCATCATCAGACTCTTAATTCCAGATTCAAATTCAACTATCTGTTGGTGACAGGATTGGAATCCAGGTCCCCAGAATATTAGGTTAATAGTTAATGCCTCCTTGTTCTTGTAAAGGAATGACACTCTTGCACTCCTGCCCTCTGGGTATTCTTAAATGCCTCCCTTGCAGTCATACTCTCCTATTCTTGGACCCTGGTCAAAGAGGAAACCCTGTCCGAGGAGGTGTTAGTACCTCCTGGTACAAGGAATCCAGGTAAACTCCAAACTTCTTTCTCCCTGAGATGTCTCACTGCTGAAGCTGCTCGAACCCCAAATAATACCAGAGACGTATTTGCCTGGATTAAACTGGGTACTTAATTACTTGATTCAGTTATATTTACATTTATTTTCTTATATTTTAGGTCTTGCTTACGGTCTCTGGGTACTCCTTTCTCCCACTCTTCCAAATGATGCTGACAGTCTCTGGCTGCTCCTTTCACCTACTCTTTTTGATATTGTTCAGTAAACCAGTCAAGGCTAGATATTATAAAATATTACTAGATATTATAACAGAAAACCTAAAGGCCTGCATGTGAATAAACACAGAACAATATAACATTTAATAAGGAAATGGCAGATTAAATAAACAAGTATGCTTCTGTTTTCATGATCGGTGATACAAAAACATTCCATTAATAGCTGCAAATCAGATGGGGCAAGGCAGAGAAGAACTTAGTGAAATTTTAAAATCAACTATTAAATGTTACTAGGCAAACTGATGGAGTTGGGAGCTGACAAGTTACCGAGTTCAGATGGATTTCATCCTTGGGTTGTAAAAGAAGTTGTTAATGAGGTATAAAATGCCTGGGTCCTAATTTTCCAGAATTCCCTAGGTTTAGGAAAAGTTCCATCAGACTGGAAGGTAGTAAATGTAACCCTTCGATCCAAAAATGTAGGAAGGCGTAGAACAGAAGCCACTAGTCAGTCAGCTTGACATCTATCACTGGGAAGGCGTTAGAATCAACCATTCGAAATATTGTAGCTTTAGAAAAATTCAGTATAAATCGGGCAGAGCCAGAATGGTTTCATCAAAAGGAAATCATGAATGACCATTTTATTGCAGTTCTTTGAAGGAGTAAAATATGCTGAAAGAAAAGATGGAGCCTGTAGACGTGTGATACTTGGATTTCCAGAAGGCACTGGATAAGGTACCACATCAAAGGTTATTGCAGAAAATAAAAGGTCATGGTGTAGGAGGACTTATATTAGCATAGGTAGAAAACACTGGCTGGTAGAAAACAGAGAATGCATAAATGGATCTTTGCCTGACGGGTGGTATGGTATAAGTGGAGTCCTGCAGCATTGTGTGTCTTTAAAAAGGCCTCAACTTTTTAAAATTTACATCAATGACCTAGACGGAGAGAAGTCATAGCAGCTAAATTCACACATGCCACCAGAATAAACTGGAAAGTATGTTAAGAAGATAAACCAGTTGCAGATAGCTATAGATAGGTTGAATGAGTGGGCACAAAACTCGCAAATGGAGTGTAATGTGGGGACATTTGAAGGTTTCCACTTTGGCAGCAAGAATACAAAAGCAGTGTATTACTTAAACAGAGAACAACTGCAGTATTATAAAGTACAGAGGGGTTTAGGAGCACAAGTCACAACATGAGATCAATCAGGCTAATGATATGCCATCCTTATCTTATGAGAGGAGTTAACATGAAATTGAGGATGTCATACCTTCAGGTACACTTTGGTGAGACCACATCACAAATATTGTGCACAATCTTGGTTTCCTTATTTGTGTTCAGATATAAATGATGTTGCGACTCAATGGTAGTCCCCTGCTGAACAGTTCTGATGAAGAGTCGCCAGGCTTGAAAAGGTTAATTTTTTTATTTTCCCATGAATGCAGCCAAAACTGCTGAGTTTCTCCAGTAATTTCTGTTTTTGTGTTTCACCAATCTCAGTATCAAATGTACTTTATTATAACTTCTAGACCACTTTAATAAGATTACTCATTCAGCTTGTAGCTCGAGAATGATTGCACCCAGTTGTTTTAGTTTTCTTAATTAACTGAATGAACAACGCCCGAAACCCCTGGGATGTATTTGATCACATATTACAGTATCATTTTCATTGTGTCTCTCCAAAGGCTTCAGATGTTCTGTTGTTATTTCATGGATGCTGAAACTTCCCCGTTCTCATTAATTGCAAAACTTTCTCCACCTCTACAAATTTAATATTTTGTTTGTTGCTTACCTCTACAATTCTAACTTCCTCTTTTTGGATCATCACACACTCACCTTGATGTTCTGTTTTTTTTGTTTCTCCATCCCTTTCAAACAAACAAACCAGCAAGTTGTTGTCGCTTATTTGATTCAATCGAAACAGTGCACGAGAGTCAACAGACCAATGAGAGCCAACATGTCGGTTTTAAAATTTAAATAAAAGTCTGGCAATTTATTGTCAATCATCGATAATGTTGTATCAGAGATAAAAAGGTACTGCAGATGCTGGAGAATCCGAGATAACAAGCATGGGGCTGGATGAACACAGCAGGTCAATGATGCTGCTTGACCTGCTGTGTTCATCCAGCCCCATGCTTATTGTCAATCATCAACTGGTTCATCCTCCAAAACAAAGCTTCTGTCAATTAGAGTCCATGAGCCGACAAATCAGCACTCTCCTCGGACATAGTGTAAATATTGTTTACACTCTTCAACAGGTGTTGTTGCAAATTCTGTTGATGGATACAAGATAAAAATCCTTGAAAAAATCTATTCTTTTCAACAATACTTAAGTTCTGCACGGCCAGACAATTTGCCTTTTGTTTTACTTGAAGACGAAGTGCTTTAGTTATTTTCATCTCTTAACATGCTCAAGTTTCAAAACTGACGCATTCCTGTTTTTAGTGTTTCTAACTATTCACTCATTGTAGAAGCCCAACTAGTTCATCCATGTTCTTTAGGGAAGGTAATCCATCATCTTTATCTGGTCTAGCATACATGTGACCTTAGACCTCCAGCAACGTGATTAACTTTAATCTGCTCTCTTGGCGGTTAGAAACAGGCTATAAATGCTGGCCAAGCCAGCAATGCCAACATCAGGGAAAGAATTAAAAAAAGACAATTACCTGAATTTATTCCCACACCAGGAAATGTATGAATGCTTATTTACTGTTCCTAGACCATTGTCCTTGAAACAGACTTTGACTCATGCTAGAGGATTCTTCCATCAGATTTTTCATTACTTGACCCTTGACCTTTTCCAACACAGATCTCAGTACTGTGGATATCTCAATAGTTTCTAACCAACCTCTAATATAACATCTCTGGAGCAGGTGGAACTTGAATCCTGGCCTCCTGGCTCAGGGATGTGGACACCGTCACTTTGCCACAAGAGCCCACTGTGGATGCCTCAGCTCACTGTTACCTTCCCAGACATTTCTATGTTAATTCCTACACCATTCTGCCACAAGGTTCTGAGGACAAGTGTGTATTTCATCCACTGCAAACTATCACAAATCTCCTGGTTGCTTTTCTCTCAAAATCCAAACCAACTTATCTGCTTTTGTCAGCAAACACAGGTAAACAAAAGAAAAGAATCCCCACAGCCCATCTCAATGAAGAAGTAGAAACCTTTGAAATGTCCTCAAACTGAAATGCAATTTACTTATTTTACTTCAGATTCTTTTATTGTGTAGCACAACAATATGTTACATCTGTTATTAACCTAACAGCCCAACTCCAGATTCCCTGCCTCCATGACAGGTGAAGTGAAATTTCCTTATTGTTTAGTCGAACACAAGACAGATTCTGACTATAATTATTTATAAGTTGGATTCAATTGTATGTAATGCAGGGTTGTTCTTCAGTTTGTCAGTCAGTTGCCCTCATTCTTCTCCAAATAAAACTTGATTCCTAAAACTAAAAGTGCATTCAAAAACAAAATTACGAACTGGATATTTGTAACACCACCATCACCTCCTCAAAGACAATTGGGGATGGGCTATAAATGCTGACTTAACCAGCACTAACTACATCCTGTAAAATAATGCAAAAAGGGGATTTAGAGTTTTTGGCCTAAGAACAGAGTAACGAGTAATTACTATAAATACAACAAATTACAGTAATCTCAAATGAATTGTCTGAATTAAAGCAATGGCAGTCAAAACAGAACCAAATGAATATTTGACGGCGATAACAAGGTGTAGAGCTGGATGAACACAGCAGGCCAAGCAGCATCAGAGGAGCAGGAAGGCTGACGTTTCGGGCCTAGACCCTTCTTCAGAAATGGGGGAGGGGAAGAGGGTTCTGAAATAGGGAGAGAGGGGGAGGCAGATAGAAGATGGATAAAGGAGAAGATAGGTGGAGAGGAGACAGACAGGTTAAAGAGGCGGGGATGGAGCCAGTAAAGGTGAGTGTAGGTGGAGAGGTGGGAAGGTAGGGAGGAGATAGGTCAGTCCAGGGAGGACGGACAGGTCAAGGGGGCGGGATGAGGTTAGTAGGTAAGAGATGGGGGTGGGGCTTGAGGTGGGAGGAGGGAGGTGGGGACGAGCTGGGCTGGTTTTGGGATGCAGTAGGGGGAGGGGAGATTTTGAAGCTTGTGAAGTCCACATTGATACCATTGGGCTGCAGGGTTCCCAAGCTGAATATGAGTTGCTGTTCCTGCAACCTTCGGGTAGCATCGTTGTGGCACTGCAGGAGACCCAGGATGGACATGTTGTCTGAGGAATGGGAGGGGGAATTGAAATGGTTCGTGACTGGGAGGTGCAGTTGTTTAGTGCGAACCGAGCATAGGTGTTCTGCAAAACGGTCCCCAAGCCTCCGCTTGGTTTCCCCGGTGTAGAGGAGGCCACAACGGGAACAGTGGATGCAGTATACCGCATTAGCAAATGTGCAGGTGAACATCTGCTTGATGTGGAAAGTCTTCTTGGGACCTAGGATGGAGGTGAAGGGGGAGGTGTAGGGGCAGGTGTAGCACTTCCTGCGGTTGCAGGGAAAAGTGGCGGGTGTGGTGGGGCTGGAGGGGAGTGTGGAGTGGACAAGGGAGTCACAGAGAGAGTAGTCCCTCCAGAAAGCAGATAAGGGTGGGGAGGGAAAAAATGTCTTTGGTGGTGGGGTCAGATTGCAGATGGCGGAATTGTCGGAGGATGATGCATTGGATCCGGAGGTTGGTGGGGTGGTACGTGAGGACGAGGGGGATTCTGTTTTGGTTCTTATTGCGGGGAGGGGGTGTGAGGGATGAGCACATCTGCTAATGTGGTATACAGCATCTGCAGTTCCTACTATCTCTGAATATTTGATGGAAAGCAGTTTACAGAAAAATGAGCAAATTGCAGAGTGATTGGGATTGACTGTTTAGCTCTCCGAGATAGCCATGGTAGGCTGAATGGTATCCTTCTGTGCTATGCCATTCTGGTTTTTGACAGATTTAAATTTCAGTGTGTAATGTTTTTCCGCATATATGAAACCATTCTACAAGCTTCGAAGGGTATTAGCAATGGAGGTAGAAACACTAATGATAGGGGATTCACCAGATAAAAGGAGCTGATGTGATCTTTCACTGTTCAGACCATGAATCCTGGAGGCTTTGTTGCCTCCCACGTTGCAAGGGAAGCAACAGTTCTGCAAGGGTAGGTACAGCCTCACAATTTTATGGTAAATCTATGTGGGTATCAATGATGTGGGTAAATAAATGTCCAAAATCCTGCAGTGTGTTTAGACTAGGAAATAAGTTTCAAGGGAAGGCTTCAGTTGTGTTTAAAACAAAAGCTTAAGTGCATATATTGGATTGTGCACGTGTAGGAAAATTAGTCAATTCATTCCCCACCAACATATTAAAATGAAATGGGAAAACATAGATGAACATATCTTACAGAAAGATCTAAAAGTCATACCATAATAGAAACTTGGCCACCAACAGAACAAGAATGGAAAATAAACATATTAAGATATAAATACATTCAGGACGGATAAGAGACCCATCAGTATTGTAATACTGGTACAAGGGGAAGGACATGTTGTAATGAAGATTGATGTCAGTTGGATAGGGGTACCTGTTCAACAATGACTCGAGCTCAAAAATACAAAAGGATATTTTAAGCCAGTGAGGAACATAGGAACAGGAGTAGGCCATTCAACCATCCAAGCCTACTCCACCATTTAATATATTGAACACATCAATGCCTTTAACCATCAGCCTCAACTCCACTTTGTAGACCTTGCTCTATAACCCTTCAACCCATCACCAATTAAAAATTGGTTTACCTCCTCCTCAAATTTACTGAGAATCCTGGCATTGACAACACTCTGTAGTAATGAATTCCAGAGATTCACAATCCTTTTGATGGAACTAGTTTCTCCTCATCTGTTTTAAATCTGCTATCACTTATCACAAAACCATGAGCGCTCATTCTCGGTTCGCCCATGAGGGAGCATCCTTTCTATGTGAGTGGCTCGATACCACTCATACATACTGACCTCTATTTTAAGTGAGCTCAAAGACCAAGGTTCCGCTGCCCAGAGTAAAGAATTCCAAAGATTCATTGCCCTCTTTGTAAAACACTTCTCCTCATCTCAGTCTAAAATGGCATCCCATTTATTTTTGAAATTGTCTCCTCTGGTTCTAGACTTCCCAACCAGGGTAAACATCTTATCTGTATCTACCTGGTCTATCCCTTTCAGTATTTTGTAGGTTTCAATGAGATCACCGCTCATTCTTTGAAACGCCAGAGAAAATGCAGGCTCCGTTTGCTCATCTCTCTTCAGAAAACAGCTCTGTCATCTCAAGATGAAGTTTGCTGAACCTTCACAATAGCCTCTCAATGGCAACAACATCACTGCTGAAACCAAAACTGCACTAATTACGTCAAATGTGGTCTAACCAAGTGGTTATACAACTGAAGCAAGACTTCACGACTTCTGTACTCCAATTCTCTTGCAATAAAGGCCAACATTCCATTAGAATTCCTAACAGCTCACTGCAACTGCATGTTCGCCTTTAGTCACTTACTCTCAAGGACACCCAAGTCCCTTTGCATATCTCGGGGTCACAACATAATGGGAAGAAAATTGAAGAGAAAATCTGTCAGATTTCCATAAATTTATAAGCGGAATTTTGATATGGTATTGTACTGAACGTTACTTAATAAGAACCTGTAGTAATCGGTGTAGAACGTTAGCTGGATGAGTGGCGAAAAAAAAGAAGACAAAGTTTGGATAAGGAGTCCATTTCAATGATGGCAACTAGTGGAGTGCTATGGCAACCAATGCGGGAACCAGAATAATTTCCAATATATTTTAATTACTTGGATGAGGGAAGAGAATCACCAAATTAGCAGATGATGCAAAACAGGCAGGAAAACAAGTGATAAAGTTGGCACAAAAAGTCTACAGAGAGAAACAGACAGGTTATTAAAGTGGGCAAAAACCTAACAGATGAAACATAATATGGGAAAATCTGAGGTTATGCATTTTGGCAGGAAGACTGGAGGAGCAGAATATTATTTAAATAGTGAAAGACTGAGAATAGCTGCAGCACTGAAGGACTTGGGGTTCCACATTCATAAATTACAAATAGCTATCATACAAGTACAGCAGGTAAGGACAAAACTGTATAGTTTCGGTCCTCTTTTCTAAAGAAAGATATTGTAGCATTGGATGCAGTCCAGTAAAGGTTCAATCGGTTGATCCCAGACATGAAGGGATTTTCTTATGTGGAGAAGTTGATTCGTTTGCGGCTGCCCTCATAGGAGTTTAGATGTTGCGATGCTGTTTCCATTTGTGGCGAAGTCTAGGGCCAGAGAGCATCATCTCAGAGTATGGGGTTACTCATTTAAGAACATAAGCAGCAGGAGCAGGCAATTCAGCCTCTCAAGGCTGCTCCACCATTTAACATTTTCATTCATGGCTAATCTTATCTCGGCCTCAAATCCACTTTCCTGCCTGCCCTTGAAAACTCTGATCCATTACTAATTAAAACTCTGCCTCTCTATCTCCTCAAATTTATTCACTGCCATCAAACAGACTTTGGATTAGTGAATTCCACAGATTCTTAAACTTTTGGGAAAATTCCTCATCAGTTTTGAATCTGCTATCCCTTATCCTAAAACTATGACTTCTCATTCTAGATTGCTTAGAGGAAATATCCGTTCTACATCTAATTTGTCAATCTCTCAATATACTTCAGCTACATCTCCTCTCATTCTTCTAAACTCCACAGTATTGGCCTAAACTGCTCAATCACTTTTCATAAAGCAACCCTTCGTCTTTGGCATAAATCTGGAGAATGTCCTCTGAACTCCCCGGAATACAAATAACTACTTCAAGTAAAGGGCCAAAAACAATACACAATACTCCAGGTGCAGTCTCACTAATACCTTGTACATTTGCAGAACACTTCCCTGCTTCTACATCCTATTCCTTTGGCAATAAATGACAAAATTCCATTTGCCTTCCTTATTACCTATTGCCCTTGCAAACTGGTTTCCTGTAATTCATGCACAAAGACACGTAGATCCTTCTCCACCAAAGCATTCGAAAATTTCTCACCACTTAGACAATAAGTTGACTTTCTATTCTTCTAACCAAAATTGACAAGCTCATATTTATCTATTTGGAACTCCATCTGTCAAGTTTGGTCTATTCACTTAACCTATCCATATCCACATGTAAATTTTTCTAATTTCTGAATATAAAGACAGAGATGGGGGTGGAATTCCTTCTCTGAAGTGGTAGTGAATCTACAGAGTTCTTTATTGAATCATACAGCACAGAAACAGACCCTTCAGTCCAACTTGTCCATGCCGACCAGAAATTCTAAATTAATCTGGTCCACTTTGCCAGCATTTGGCCCATATCTCTCTCAACCCTTCCTATTCACGTACCTATGCAGATGCCCTTTAAACGTTGTAACCGCACCTCACACCTCCACCACTTTCTCTGGCAGCTCATTACATACATACACCACCCACTGCGTGACAAAGTTGCCCCTCAGGTCCCTTTCACATCTTTCCCCTCTCACCTTAGGCCTACACCCTAAGGAAAATATCTTGACTATTCGCCTTATCTATGCCTTTCATGATTTTATAAACTTCTGTAAAGGTCCCCCCACCCCACCCCCTCAGCCTCCTATGCTCCAGAGAAAAAAATCCCAGCCTCTCCTTAAAACTCCACCCTCTAGTCTTGGGCAACATCCTTGTAAATCTTTTCTACAGTTTAATGACATCCTTCCTATAGCAGGGCAACCAGAATTGTAGGCTGTACTCCAAAAGGTGGCCTCACCAACGTCTTGTACAGCCGTGATATGACATCCAAATTCCTATACTCAATACTCTGACCAACGAAGGCAAGTGTGCCAAAAGCCACCTTCGCTACTCTGTCTGCCTGTGATGCCACTTTCAAGGATTTATGTACTTGGACTCCAAGATCTCTCTGTTTGGCAACCCTCCCCTGGGCCCCACCATTAACTGTCTAAGTTCTGCCCTGGTTTTTCTTACCAAAACGCAACAGCTTGGATTTATTTAAATTAATCTGCCACTTTTCAGCCCATTGGCCCACTTGATCAAGATCCTGTTGTACTCATGGATAACTTTCTCCCTGTCCACTATACCACCATTTTGGTGTCATCCACAAACTTACTAACCATGCCTCTTATATTCGCACCCAAATAGTTTATATAAATTGCAAGTAGCAGTGGACCCAGCACCAATCCTTGCCACACACTGCTAATCACAGGCCTTCAGTCCGAACCACAAACGCTCTGTCTCCTATCGTCAAATCAATCTTGTATCCAATTGACAAGCTCTCCCTGAATCCTACTTGATCTGAACTTACTAACCAGGCTACCATGTGGAACCTTGTCAAAAGCCTTGCTAAAGTCCATGCAGACAACGCCTACCACTCTGCAATCATCTAACTTCTCAGTCACTTCTTCAAAAAAATTTGAGAAATACAATTTCCCATGCATGAAACCATGCTGACTATCGTGACCAGTCCTTGCTTTTCCAAACGCATATATAGCCTGCCTCTCAGAATGCCCTCCAACAACTTACCCACCACTGACATCAGGCTCACCGGTCTATAGTTTCCTGGCTTTTTGTACAGCCTTTCTTAAATAATGCCACAACCTTATCCACCCCCCAACAGTCTTCTGGCACCTCACCCGTGGCTGCTGATGATACAAATATCACAGCAAGGGGCCCAACCACTTCCCTAACTTCCTACAATGTATTGGGATACACCTGATCATGCCCCGGTGATTTATTTACCTTCATGTATTTTAAGACCTCCAACACCACCTCTTCTGTAAGGTGGGCTCTTTTCAAGACTTCATTATTTATTTCCCAAGTTCCCTCAGGCTGTTGAGGCTGGGTCATTAAGTATATTCAAGGATGAGATGGACAGATTTCTCACCAGCAAGGGAATCAAAGGTCACTTGGAGAAGGTTGGAAAATGGAGTTTGGATTCTCATTGAAAGACGGGGCAGACTTGATGAGCTGAATGACCTCCTTCTGCTGGTCCATCTTATGGTCTTACATAAGTGTGTATGAATACCAAAATCACTCCTCAATTCTCTGATTTAGCATGATGGGATCTGCATCCGTGTCTACACAGCATTAACCTCACTCTCTGGATCACTTTCCCAGTGATCCAGAGACTGAGGTTAATGCTATGTAGACACAATCTCCCAACAATGCCTCTTAAGTAGTAAGATGTTTAGAAGGATACTGCCAGTGTTTGAGGACCAGGTTGAAGACATTACCACCAGAAGTGAGTCAAAGTCAGGGATGTAAAACAGGCCAGAACTTAAAAGAACAGACCTGTCATAGGCTTTTGTTTACACTCAGAAAAACAGATTGGTTTTAATCATAGCTGCTGTGTGTCAGTGAACCAGTTTGTCAACATTTACAGATTTAAAACTTCACCTTCTTTTCACATCTTTGGTAAAATTAAAATCCTCACTATAAAAGAGGAGCACACGTTTCTACTCATGATTTGATTTATTTATTGTTACGTATATTTTGTTACAAAATACAGTGAAAACTATTGTATAGTGTCGCCAATCTCCGACACCATCTTAAAACACAGAAAGACAAGCTAAAAGATAAAATCTAAAGGCAGAAAAGTAAATAAATAAATAAATAAATAAATAAAAGTGTTCAACTTTACAATCCTTCTTGTTGAGTCCTCCACTATGGGCTATGGGCCCGGTGGCCAGACACGAGACCCCCATGGCCGCACCACACCATGGCCACTAGAATAAAGGTTGCCAATCTTCAGCGCCATCTCACCTCCAATGTCCTCAGCACTATGAGTCCTCACTGGACCTTGGCAAAGCAGATGCCACCGATGTCACTGGGTACTGCATGGTCCAAACTCAACTCCGCCATTGCCATGAGTCCAGTTCAGGCCCACCTTGCTGATGCAACCACTGCTGGCACAGCCGGGTCTTGAACTGGGCCGAAACCAGTCTCCGCTGCCACCTCCATGAATCTGCACTGGAAGCAGGCACCACCGGAACCCAAACTCGCCTCCACGAGTCTGTGCAGTGCTCACTCGCCAAGGAAACAGTCACAAATCTGAGGGACCCTGAAAAAGAGCCATTGGGATCCAAAACGGTGACTCTGATTTCTCGCCACAGATGCTGCCAGACCTGCTGAGTTTTTCCAACAATTATTGTTTTGGTTTCTGATTTCAAGCGTCCTCACGCTTGAGTTTTTTTGTTTAGCGTTTTAACTTGCTGCCACATCTCTTCCAGATGTGTCCAGTTTAAAGAAGTTCTGCGCCTCTCTCCTACAGGATTTCCACTCTAATCCTTTTTCTGGGTCACCGTTACTACTTTCGTTGCGGTACTGATTTTTCACCAGGTATTGTCCAAAAACCACTTCCACAGCCACATCACATTCCTCAGTGACTGTCTCCAGCTCAGACTAATGTTCAGTGGATTCCAAATGAAGTTTCATCCTTCGTGATTTTATTTCACCCAGGACCACAGGTATCCCCGAAGGTCACTGAACCTGAAATATTTCTCTCCACAGATGTGGCCAGGCCTGCTGAGTTTCAATAGCAATTTCTGTTTCAGTTTCTGATTTCTAGCAACTGCACTGCTTTAGCTTTGGCTAAGTGGGTGAGTTGCATGTTACTCACAAGTCACAGGTTGATAGAGCAGTGAAAAAGGCATTTGGTTAGCGCATTGAGTATAGAGTTGGGAGGTCATGTTGTGGCTGTACAAGACATTAGTTCAGCCACTTTTGGAGCACTGCATTCACTTCTGGTCTCCCTCCTAAAGAAAGGATGTTGTGGAACTAGAAAGAGTTCAGAAAAGTTTTACGAGGACATTGAAAGGGTTGGAGGGTTTGAGCTTATAGGAAGAGGCTGAATAGGCTGGAGGTATTTTCCTGGGCGTGTTGGAGGCTGAGGGGGAAATCGAATAAATATTTATAAAATGACAGGCATAGATAGGGTAAATAGAAAAGGTCTTTTCCCCAGAGTGGGGGAGACCAAAATTAGAGGGCATAGGTTTAAGGTGAGAGGAGAAAGATTTAAAAGGGACCTAACAGACAACGTTTTTTACACAGAGGGTACAGCATATATAGAATGAGCTGCCAGTGGAGGCTGGTACAATTACAACATTTAAAAGGCATCTGGATGGGTACATGTACAGGAAAGGTTTAGCGGGATATAGGCCAAATGCAGACAATTGGGACTAGGTTTAGTGTATCTGGTCAGCATGGATGAGTCGGCCCAAAGGGTCTGTTGTTTCTGTGCTGTGTATCTCTGTGACTCGATCACTCTGTAATTCAGCTTTTAAAATATTTTTGGAAGTGTATATTGTATTTGTTTACAAATTTTTGACTGCGAATTAAATACTTGCTTCCATCACAAATTTGACAAGCTAAGAAAGGCTGCTCTGGAGCATTTTGGAGATGAAACGTTTTGGGGGTGGGGTGGCGCGGCTGGGGAGTATACTCTGCACGAAATACTCTCCAATTTGCACTTAAAAAGAATACACAATGAAGTGCTGCTTTTTTTAAGCCTTGAGACTATGTCCATCTCTGGTTTGTTCTGGATCAGCAACAGTTCTGCTGTATATGGAGAGGCAGTCATGTTTCACGCATAACTCCACAGTTCCAATAGGAGCTGAAAGTTTTTATTAGCTTATGCGCGAAGTTGGAGACTCTAGGATCTGGAAGGCATGTTGTTGATTGGCCATGCAGAAGTGTTTCCTCTGGCAACGTTTCCTCTGCTGGATTTAGATGGCTCCTAACAGAATCTCAAGCTGATCCAACACATCAGCTTCCAGCTAAGAAAGGAGGGTTACACAACAGCATAAATGGACTGTGCCTGTAATACATGTGACTAGAGAGAAGTAGAAGTACAAAGTATTATTTTTCACAGACCAAACATTCACAGAATTAATATAATGTCCTGACTATTAATTCAATTCAATTGAGTTAGGACTAGGAGCCTCCTTTGGACACAAAATCTCTCTCCTTTGACTTTTCTACTTTAGTTTATATTGTTTCCATTTTCTCTAAGTGTTTGCCACTGAGCACTGCAGAGGTTAGTTTAACTGAATCCACTGAGTGTGAACTGGGGGATTGGATTGCATGCCTGTTATACACCCTGTTCAATTTTGCTTTCTATGAACTTGCAAAGGGAAAAACATCCCTCAAATAATATTTTTGTTTCATTTTTTCTTCTACAGGAATAGAGGGAGAAAGATCTGCAGCCCCAAATTGTCTCTGGGCCAGACCCTGTAGACAGTAAAATTAATGCTTTTACTTGAGACGAATAAGGGAATGACACCTGCTAAGACAGACCACAAGTCATGTCTTCCATCAATCAGACACAGTAAACACAAACGATGGGAAAAGTGAGAATATGCTTGGTGCTTTAAATTCAGCCAACTTCTAGCTGCAAACATGTTTAAACAGTTCATAACAAAAATGCATCTTTCAGTTTCTTCTACCAAACTGAAAAACACAAAGAAACAAATTCATTGTGTGGTACAGATTTATACTTTGGTTAGGAATCCTCTTTCTATGCCATATTTCAAAACAGCACACAAAGGCATTAAACACCAACACGTGTGATTTCAAGCCTGCTTTCTAAACTGGTGACATAGCTGACTTGCCCATACACATCTTGTTTGGAAACACATTAAGACAACTCCTGCAGACTCACTCCTCAGACAGACAAACCACAATTTAAGAAAATAAACCAGAAATCATTAATCTTTAAGTTATAGCCCTGTCAGAACTTCATTTCATACAGTCGCACCTCTGAAACCAACTGTATTGAGGTCCCACACCATAATCCGACCCCCCTCCCAACCCACTTTTAGCCTCAAAATAGCACCCCCACACACATAGTCTAAGTGACAGATACACTTTTGAACTGCTTACATACCATGGAGTCCTCTCCGGTGACTGAATTCATTCTTGTCTGAATACAACCACCATTATCCCTTATTGAGCCTTCATTCTGCTCTTCAGATCCTCGGGTTAAAAGAATTCGAAAGTGCGGTTGCCTCTGATTTCGTTCCTGTCTGATCTTAAACTTACAGGACTGTGTTTGCGGCACTGCTTCCAATGAAGTGCCGCAAAGCGTGTCTGAATCGTTTGCGCCAGTTAGTGTGCCTGCCACTTGCTCCCTTCTCTCAGCAGCACCAACACACTCAGCATTTCCTTTAACTGGAAAGGTGGCAGAGGCACTTCGCCCCAGTCGTACATGTGGATGCCTAACTGCTTGCTCATCCTTTGTGCATGCTCGTCCACTTTTGAAATCCATCCACGAGTCCTGGACACCTTTGCACTGTTGCTGGAGCTGGAAGACAAAACAAGATTTCCCCTTGTTCCCCGCCATGTACGGCTGATGTTGTAAAGACCAACGCCTAGTTACAGAGGCATGAGCTTTCGGACGTCCATTACGAGTGAAAGATGAAAGCCGCATGTGATCGATTTCTGTTGGCGAGCGGTGTTGAATTGTTACATCTCCAATCTTTACATCAGAGGCAGACCCATTTGTTAATTCCTCTTGACCAATACTGCACGACTTTTGTTCCACAGGAAAAAGAGTGCTTATTCTACAATTAGATGGAGCATTTCCATTAATCTGTTGTGATGCAGCCATATCATAGGATGGGGGATCATCTGCGTTTAGAGGCACACTTGGAAGAGAATGGCTCCGAGAAAATAAACCATCATTGTTGCCAGCTTCCATTCCTATGTCTGGTAACGGCTGTTCCAGAGACTCAGAGACACTGGTGTCACCACATCCATTCATAGGGTTGCGCTGCAACGATATCTGCATTGAGGAGCTCCTGGTGGGTCGTGACTCAGAACTGTGCAACTGAGGAATGAACATGGAAGAGCTGCGATTCAAGGAGGTTTGATCCTGTAAAGGCAGCACAGCATCGGACACAGGCCTAGTCATATTCTGAAAAGGATGAGGGGCATTCCTCCTTGGCAAAGTGTGGAATGTCATATAGATGTCATTTTCTCTCTCTTCATCTAACATCTCCGATTCTGGATCAGTGTGACTCCTATTTGATCCAAAGTAAAGGCGCAGTCGATGGGCCATAGTTTAACACCAAGAGCCCAGTTTAAAATACGAGAAGAGGAAATCACACTGCCAAAAGCATATTTAAAGAAAGCAAAGATGTAAGCTCAAGAAAAAACTGTCCCATCTGCCAAACTGTTAGCACTGAAGCTTGATAGCGACAGATAGCAGAAATAGCCCAAGTGACAGGCAGCATTCCAGGCATGATTGGATAAAGGCAATCAGTAGTACTACACAGTGTGACATGGGGTAGGGTGGTAGCAGTCACGTGATGCAACTCCCCTTCCAATGCACAGCAGAAATTTTTTTCCCAAAGGCAGCAAGTGTCTGAAACAGTGCCTTCACAGCTGCTCCTTTTCCATCAAAGAGAGCAACCCCAGCGGGAAAGCACATGCAGCTGACCAAAGCAGCCTCCATTTACCACAATAAATCTCATCACACGACAGCAGAATATTTTGAAAGGCAGAAAAAAAAGTCAATTATAAAAGCTCTGGAGAGCTTACAGAATCTGTGAAATATTGATGTAACTTGTCTAAATACTTGAGAGCTGATTTTCTAAACCTCTACTTCCATAAGCTAAGACCAAAACAAATTTAATGATTACACTAAATCCAAATTTTATAGCTGCTCTGTGAGCAAAAACGTACAGCTGCTTTAAACACAGTCACTAAAGATCTATTTTCAGTCAGGGGAAAGCTCAAGAAATATGGTTTTATTTAAAGTTCAGTATAATAGCCAATTAAGAGAGATATACTGTTAACTATTTATAACTCATATCTCTTGGAAAACTGGCAGAAGGTAATACAGTACTGCAATATTAATAAAAGATTTTTTTAAATTGCTATAGAAAAATTTTTTAAAATTGCCTGTCTCATGCATTACCAACTTTATGCAAAGATATATTTTCTCACACACCAACAACTTGTTTAATTGTCTAAACTATCCAAAGAGGAGGAAGCTGTTGCCAGTTGTTTCAACACGTGGAAAGATGACGACGGAAAGCCAGGTTGGAATGGGTTAGATTTCTTTTAAAGGCAGGCAGAAAAATATAACAGTGCAGAAATGACATGGGGAAATGACTTTGAGAGAAATGACCTGAGGAAACAGACAGCCCTGCCACCAAATAGAGATTGAGGGATTTAGCCACATTAGTCGCTGAAACAGGTACATTGAAATATGCATTGTACGGCTGTAAGAGGTTGTATAGATAAGACATACACAAAGAAATGGAGGGGCACTGCAGACAAGGACAAAATTATAAACAAAATGCATCAAGACTGGAGATATTTTCCAACACTATGGATGATAAGACGATAGGAGATTTGGACTCTGTACAGATATGGATGCAGATTATTGCACTTTGGACAACAGGGAATTTGTAGTTAATTGATGATGGCATTTCGGGCAATCAAATGTTAGAATAATCATGTGCAGAGGTAGCAAATATTTTGAGGGCTTTGGTGGCACGGCAGCTTACAGAGAAGCAATACTATGGATGTGGACAACAATGCTGAAGTTGCAGATTTCTTTTCAAATCCAAGTTATGGCCAGTAACAAATGATGAAATCAGAGACAAGTCACCGAAGCTTACTTCAAGTGCCAAAAACAACGGCATGGGCATTCCTACTATTCAGGTCATAGAAAGTGTGACTCATTCAAGATCTAAATAAGTCATTGAGGTATGAACAGAATTGACAGATATGGAGTCAATTGTCCAGTGTGGGTTTTGATCACATGCCTGAAAATGTCACTGTGAAAAAAAGAACATACATTTATATGGTTCCTTTCAGGACCACCAGATATTCTGAAGCACTTTACAGTTAATCGAGCACTTTTCTGAATTTCAGTTATGTAGGAAACGTGGGCTAATATGTACACAGCAAGATACTGTAAACAGGAATGTGATAATGAACAGATAGCCTGTTTTTAATTACGTCGACTGAGGAATACATATTGATGTGGACAAAAAGGATAACTGCCTTTCTTCCAAGTAGTGTCGCACGTTTTATTATCTGAAGGAACAAACAGCATGTTCAAATGTGTAGGCGTCCCTCAGTGAAGGATCAGAGTGCCACATATTTATGCTCAAGTAATGGAGTGTGACTTGGTGAATCCAGACCTTAATAACAGAGACACCAGAGCCACAAATGACACAAGGATAAGCAACTTTTTAAGCTTAGAAACAGAAGAGGTCCAAGGATTGACCTTTAGAAAACTCCAGTGGAAATGTGTTGCCTTGTCCAAGAACTGAACTATGACATAATATGATAGCAACACTAACAACACACAGATTTGGAAATTAAGAGGAAATATTGGAGGAATATTGTACAGCAAATGCCAAATTAGACAGATACGATGCAGAATGTTGGTGCTACAAAACCAAAATCATGGAAGATGTCATTCACAATTTTGATGTGGGTTATTTTGATATGTTGTAACAGACACAAACGATACCAAGGTGCAGAGGAGACAGGGGAGCTGATATGTGAATGCATGGTTAACAGTTTTCACGGGAAAGGGAGAGTTGGCATACAATAGCAGTCAGAGAAGACAAAGGCAAGGATGGGTTGAATTGGTGATCTGACAATTCAAGGCTGTTGGATAAGTTGTCCGAACCAAAGAATTATACAGGGGCACATGTATCACTGCTGTCCTGTAAACTGCTATGTTCTCCTCCTGTAAATGCTGTCTCAGTTGGCTGCAGGTTGAGCTGGCACATTGATAAAATTTATCATCATCTCCATTGATATATACTCTTGTCAAGAGGATGGCTTCCGACAATGGAGAAAATGTCCCACATTTTCCAGGATCTCGTCATTGACCTCAGTCATTAATGGAACTGTGGGAGCTATTTTGAAGTTAACCTTGGCCATTCAGCAAATGCTTCAGGGGAAATCAAAAATGATATGGAGCTCAGTTTCTAAGCAAGCGTACACTTGGGCATGACTTGCACACAGGTGTTCCCTGATGGAGAGTCGTGTGACGCTTGTTCTGACTGGAAGGTGGCATAGATTGGATAGAATCTTGCCTGTTACATGAATTATCTACTTGCCTAGGGGTATTTTGCTGGAGCCGAAGTAAAGTATTGGAGCCGAAGTAAAGTATTGCAGCAAGAAAGAAGAAAAGTTGGTTAGTGTGGTGACATAGCCCTGTTTAACCCGTTTTCACTGGTGACACATTCGAGGAGCAGACTCCAGAGCTGACAAAATCAAAAGCCTTTATTATCTAAAAAAAAGCCATACAGAACAGTTGGTATTATTCATTTCACGTTGTGAAGATTGTGTGTGCGTTACCTCTCAAATGGACTTAAACTGTAACTCTAAGCAGCTCTTCGACAACTACAAGGAGTCAACTTAGGAGGACCATTTCCATAACCATCCTTGGGAGACTCTGCTATAGATGTCACAATTGTCTTCATTCTTGTATATAGCCATGGTGACAGCATCCCTGAGATCTTGTGTCACGTCCCAGCTGAAGGACATGCGGTCACAGTGTGCCAGGACAATATCTCCATTGTGTTTGAGAATTTTAGGAAGGAATTTTAGCAAGGAATCCACCTATTCCAGAGGCTTCATTGTTGTTAATCTGCCAAATGGATTCTTCAATTATACCTGGACTCAGGTGACAATGAGACTGAGCTGCAGAGTGCATCAATGAATGGAGTAAAGGGCATTCAAGTCAAAAACAGTTTCAGTTTAGGAATTACCACCAGTGAGCACTGACTGCCTCACCATACTTGATGAACTCTGCTCCACTCTTGACTGAGTGAGGTATCACCTCGAGTACTTGGGCCACAGATTGTCTTGACATTTCTGAAGGAATCACGCATGCCTTTGATGTCTAAGATTTGCTGGACCTCTTGTGCTCCTTTACCCAACATTTGTTCCTTATGTTACAGATTTTATGCTGTAGTGTTGCCTTCAGTTGCCTGCAGGATGATACTTTTCTCAAGGCAGGATGAATTTTCTAGTCTGTAAAACCTGTGTGCTCAAATTCGATTACATATCTCTTGGTCACATATCTCTTGGTCATTTTTGTCAAATGAGTCACAATATTTCCAGGTGGAACGGTGCCCGCTTCACAGGTGCATTTTAATGGTGATGTTTACAATCCACCATGCGTACAAGTTGAGAGGTCAGCAGTAAGATGCTGACTGCAACAGCTGCCTTTGTGGGAAATTTGACGCCCGCACTGTCAATTTTCAGACAGCATTGCACTGTTGCCTCCAGCCTTTGATGGTCAGGCTGATGGAGATGGCAAATCCAATAAGGTGGGTCATTAATGCAGAAATTGTCAGTGCCAGTAATGCATGTACGGATATTGTAGATAGCTCTGTTTATGGAGCTTACTCTGCAATAATTGATTACTGCTTTTATTGCAATTACAAGAGTAGCTATACCACAAGTGTGTTTAATTGGCCGTAAAACACATTACTACATCCCTGTGGTCATGAAAGTCACTAAACAAATTACAAGCTGTTTCTTTCATATGCAAGTACACACAGTGAGCATTAGTAAGATATGCTATAGGATTATCTGAAGGGCAAGACAAATTATATTAATCTACACTCAAACTTCTCGTAAGGTATCACCAAATCATAAAAACAAATTCTGTAGATTATGTTGTCATTCAGAGCCAGTGATGCAAAATAACTGAAGACGCCACCTAAAATTATTATCATTGATACAATGGCTTTGGTTTTGCACAGGAAACCAATTACATTTTTCAGTCAATTCCTGAATTTTTTGGCAGAAAGCTGCAGCAGTAATACTTTGTAAACGCAAATTAAAATGGGAGGTGGATTTATTTCACCAGTACCACTGGTGAAAGCTTTCAAACAGAAGGGAAAAAACTATGGCTTCATAAATATAACTTAGACAATTAACATGTTTGCACAGAAGCGCTTTGCATTCTCATTTAAATCAAGACATGATAATATAACTAAAACTAATTGAACTCTGTAGTGGTGAAGAACGAGCATATTATTATAATAACATTTTAAACGCAATGACTGAAAGAAAGGGATGGTTTGACAATGTCGGTCTACAATCTTACTAATATTGAGAACAAAGGTCATGGCAAATTTTATTTTTGAGATGTATAAAATTCCAATGAGCAACATCGAGTATCTCAGCATGTCATGCTTTGCAAAAGCCAATGTGTCTTGAGACATCACCAAAACTCATATCCTGCCTTCCAGTACCATCTGGCAAGTTGAGCAGTTGCCAAGGCAGCTTGAAAACTAGAAAAAGTCACATATATGCTGATAAGAGATGACTTCAGGGATTTATTCGAAATGAAAATGCGTCTTTACCTCAAGGTTGTGTCTTATTTCACACGGCAGAAAACAATCAACACATAGGATGGTAAAATAATATTAGTTCGAAATTTAAATATTCTTGTTAAGACTTACTTCTGTTGTGAACGACTATGAAAACTACACAGCATGTTCTCTCCTCATTTTATCCCCTTCAATAGTTGTCAGGCACTAATAGGCCTTTGTTTCCTTTAAGTTATTTTGGAACATCTCTGCCCACGCCAAGTGTAGAAGTGACAAATAAGGAGAGCAGATGTAGTGAGTGAAGAAGGGGAAAGGCTAAACGAAGAAAATGCAAGTTGAAAAACACGAGTCGGAAGGAAACTGAGAAACAATCAAGGGGATTAACTTATTTCAACAATTGTATGTTGGAACAAACCTTGAACAAAAGAGGACTTCAAAGTTGAAATCACATTTTATTTCATCAAAAATAAACATGCTCACCTTTTAAAAAGTGCAGGAATCAGAATAAAGATCTTAGTCCCAGGTTGGAGGTCTAGTCCTGGCATGGAGTGGTGGGATGGGCTCAGCCCGGCCTTGTGTGGTGGTCTTGACCAGATTTTCCAGCGTTTCCTAAATCCAGGAGCCATTAATTGACCTGTGATGAACTTTGACTTTTTTTTCTTCTTATTTATGACTGCTGTCATTAATTTAGGTGCCGTGGTAAGGTAACTCATAAAACTTTTCACCGGTTTTTTTTTGTAAGAATAGATGTGACAATAAATTGCTATTCTATTGTAAAAAAATTCCAGACAAGGTAAAAGAAAATTCAACAGCAAGGTTCTGATGAAGGATTATTGACATGAAACTGCATTGGTCTCTCCACAGGTGCTGCCAGACTATTTGCAGTATTTTCTATTTTTACATCAAAGAAAATGCAAACCTAAAACCAGCTGTCAAAAGCTCAAACTGAGACCACAACACAGGAGGGCTGTGGGTCAGCAAAAAATAACGAGTATTTTTATGGGCCAGACAAGGTTCTTTCTGCATTTTATCTCCAAAAAGCCAAATCATTCTAAACCACATTCAGATTTATAACTTGCACGTTGTACCTTCTCCTGATTGGTACAATATCAAACATAATATTTCACTTTTTACAGTTAGACAATGGCCTAATGGTATTATCACTGGACTGTTAATCCACGAACCCATGAAATATTCTGGGGACTCAGGTTTAAATCCCGGCACGACAGATGGTGGAGTTTGTATTCTATAAAAATCTGGAATTAAGAGTCTGATGGTGACCACGAAACCATTGCCGACTGCTGGAAAAACCCATCTTGATCACTACTGTCCTCAAGGGAAGGAAATGGCCATCCTCACCTGGTCTGGACTACATGTGACTCCAAACCACAGCAATGTAGTTGGCTCTTAACTGTCCTTTGGGTTGGGCAATAAATGCTGGCCCAGCCAGCAATGCCCTCAAACCATGAACAAATAAAAAATTCTCACTGCATTTACAGCATCTGTGTCTTGCATTAAAAGCTCAACTTTTTTTTGAATTCATTCATGCCAACATCAGAAGGATGCATTGAAACATGAAAACAAAAGTCGGTCATTCAGCCCATCAAGCCTGCTCCATCATTCAATCAGATCATCACTGATCGTCCTCTTCAATGCCACTTTCCTGAATGATCTCCATATCCATTGGTGTCATTGGTTTCCAGAAATTTATTAATCTCCCATCTTGAGATAGGGCTTCCACAACCCTCGGAGATAAAAAAAATTCCAAAGTTCCACATCCTGAGTGAAGAGGTTCCTCCCCCCCTCACTCTGAAATGGCCAAGCCCTCACTGTGAGATAATGTCCCATGATTCAAGACTCACCAATCAGTGGAGGTATCCCACCTAAATCTACTATCACTTCCTATCAAGGACTGTTTTAAAAACAAAGTTTATCAGTTTCAATGATATCACTCTTCAAAACTCTAGGGAATATTATCTAGTTTTGTCAATCTTTCCACATAAAGTAAACCTGCCAACAGGTTTGTTGCATGACCTCCATGACAAGAGTATCCCTTCTTGACTAAGACCACCAAATGGAACACAATATTTCACCAAAAGGTTGTGCAATTGCAGCAAGACATCAGATTCTGGGCTCAAATACCCTTGTTAAGATAGCCTTGCTTACAGCCATTCTTGCCTTCCTTATTAATTGCTACACCTGCATGCTAGCTTTTAGTGACTCATGCACAAGAACACCAAAGTCTCTTTGGGCATCAATACTTCCCAAACTTTAACTATTTAAGAAATATTCTGTCTTCATCAATGGCCTCTATATACTCCAAGAATGTTTAATGTCTGTTTTATATTACTGGCTAGTTTTCTCTCAGTTTATTTTCTCCTTTTTTGGATCCTTTGTTCATCTTTTGGTGGCTATAAAAACCTTTCCAATTCTCTGGATTACCCCTAATCTTAGCCACATTACATGTTTTTTCTTTCCATCTGATACTAGCTGTAAATTGCTTGGTCAACCGCAATGGGAACAGTGTGTGATTATGCACACTTATGGGAGGTAGAATATAATTGCACAAATTTAACTAAGTTTTTGCTTGGACGCATTTTTAGCAACAACAGTAATCCCTTACAAATTTATCTACGAAATACCTTTCAGGCTTAATTCTCAAACTGCACACAATCAAGTACATGCTGAATTGGCAATCTAATATTCTTGCAAACACTGAAAACCTCTGCTACAAACAAATCAGGAGTGGGAAGAAGAGGAAAACTGTTATCTTTTCATTTGGTCATTAGATTTTGTACACGTCTTCTCAATCTTCCCATCTCTAAGGAGAGCAACTTCTCCAATGTAGCCTTCTAACTAGATGTCTCTCATCCCTAGAACACATTCTTGGAAAGCCCCTTTGCACTCTCTCTGAAGTCTTCCTGGAATGCACTACCCTGCACTTGGCACAATTCTCCACTTCAAGCCAAACCACTGTTTTAGAAGCATTCATGATAAATAATGATATTGGTGCAAAAATGAAAAATTATGAAGCCTATTGAACCACATTTGTCAACCAACCCTGCCACCCACAACAACCGCACAGATCTCTATCTCCTACACCTCTGATAGAATTGTCACCTTTAGTGCTATAACTTCTCCCCGTTCTGGCTGAAACATAATCACTTCACAGCTCTGAATATTAAATTTCATCTGCCACTTGCCTTACACCAGTGTCACACTCTGTTGATGTCTACCACTGTCCTCTTCACAGTTCCCAATACTTCCAAGATTTGTGCCACCTGCAAATTTTGAAAGTGTACCCCTTTACACTCAAATCTAGATTATCAATACATATCTGGAAAAACAGCAATCCTGGTACTGATCTTTAGGAACTCCACTATGCACACTCCTCCACTCTGAAAACAACCAATCAGTACTGTTTCAATCACACTGCGAGTTTCACTTGTCTGTTCAAGAAACCCAGCTTTACCTTACCATTAACTCTCTCACAGTTCATTCACTGTTGCTCAAATCCCAGACCACTTAGCCGAATACCAATACTGGGATGAGTAATATTTTCTTCCATTAAAATTTTGGGAAGACCAAGGACATCATTTTCAGTTCCCACTCCTAACTGTGCTCCTTAACTACCAACTACTTAACTACTCTCCTTCAGCCTCCGAACAGATTAAACCAGTCAACTCTCAACGTTTTGTTGTGTTACAGTTGACCCTGAGATTAGCTACCAATCTCATTCACACTATCAATAAAGCCACCACTTTCCACCTCACTAACGTTCCTCAGGGAAGGGAGTCTGCCATCGTCACCTGGTTTGGCCTACATGTGACTCCAGAGCCACAGCAATGTAGCTGACTCTCAACCGCCGTCTGAAAGTGGCCGAGCAAGCCACTCAGTTGTAGCAATTGCAACAAGAAGTCCCAACAAATAAATGAAATTGGACAGAATACTTGGCATTCACAGAGTCACCGGAAAAGACTGTGACAAAAGTAGCCAAGTGGTCCATAGCCTTGGATGTCATGATGTCCCAAGTGCTCATCCAGGTACTTTTTAAAGAACATGAGCCAACTTGCCTCCACCACCATCCCTGGCAATGCATTCCAGACCGTCACCGCCTTCTGAGTAAAAATATTATTTCCTCACATTCCCCACTAAACCTTCTGGGCCTCACCTTGAACCCATGCCCCCTTCAACTAAAGTGAACAGCTGCTCCTTATCCACTCTGCCCATGTCCCTCATAATTTTATACACCTCAATCTGAGGCAGCTCTCAGTCTTCTCTGCTCCAATGTAAGCAACCTAAGCTTGTCCTTCATTCCTCAGATCTTAAACTTTCCATCTCGGGCAGTAATCTGGTGAATGTCTTCTGCACCCCCTCCAGTTCAACACATCCTTCTTATAATGTGTCGACTAGAACAGCACACAGTACTCTAGCTGTGGTCTCACCAAAGTTCTATATAATTCCATCAAGACTTCCCTGCTTTCACAAGCAATGTTTCGACTGAGAAAGGCAGGTGTCCCATATGCCTTTTTCAGCATTAACTAGCTACCAGTATGCCCTCCTGCCTTCATATCTATGGACAAACATGTCAAGGTCCCTTTGTTCGAGAGAACTTGCTAGTGTCATGCGATTTATCGAATTCTGTCTCGTCAGATTACTCCATCCAAAGTGTATCCCCTCACACTTTGCAGGGTTGAATCCCATCTGCCACTTATCTAGAATGCGACTATCTCATTTGTATCGTCTTGTACCCCAAGACACACAACTCCACTGTTAACTACCCGACAATCTTTGTGTCATCCACAAACTTACATATCCAACCTTCCACACAGTCACCTACATAATTAATATAAGTGACAAATAATGGGGGTCTGAGCCTTGACCCCTGTGGTACGCCACTGGACACTGCCTTCCAGTCACTAAAGCAGCTTTCTGTCATCAGCCTTTGTCTCCTACAACTGAGCGAATTTTGAATCCACATTACCAAATTACCTTGTATCCCACATGTCTTCTTGGTAAGATTTCATGTGGGACCTTGTCAAAGGGTTTGCTGAGATCCCTCTGCTGTTTTGTCCCCGTGTAACATTGTAATCTTTCAGCTCCTCAATTATCAGAAATGCCAAATCTCTAATTCTGTCCTCTTGTGCAACCCCAATTTTGATCACTTCACAACTGGTGGCCACACCTGCAGTTACCAGACCCAAAGTTCAGGAATGCTTTCCTTCCACCTCTCCACTTCTCTACTTCCTTTGCAATGTTCAATGACGTCCTTAATAATAGATTCCAGAATAGTTCTAGCTACTGTTGTGAGGCTAACAAGCCTGTAAATCAGTTTCCTCCCAATTTTCTCTCCACATTTCAGGCCAGCCTGAATTGCTCCAAGAAACCTGAATTTTTTGTTCTTTTTTCAAATTTCCAGCCGACAAACTATTTCACTTTTGATGTATAATGCAGTGTATGATTGAATTTCTTCTATGTCTGCGATGCATACAACACACAAAACCACACTACATCACTTGAGCACATTCTTATTATTTCCTGCGTCCTGGTGGCTGATTATTTTTCAACTAATTGCTAATTGATGGCTCTTTGTCCCAGTGATGTCTCCAGTAATGCTTAAAACGTAAACAACCCATGTGCTTTCGACTGAATCATGGTATAGGGCTGCCAATTTGTTCTGACTACACTTAAATCAGCATCAAGTCACTGTTAACCCCATAATAAAGTCCCAAATGCACGTATTGGCTTAAGTGCATTTAAGAACTGATTCAAGAACATAATCCCATAGATAACTTCAATGTAGGCAAAACTGCCCTCTTCAAAAAAAAATGCACACTAGTTAGAAAAAAAACTTAGCGTACCAAAGGGACAAGGTGGAGTTGGTGGTAAGCAACCAAAAGATCAGCTGTAACATCTTATTGCTACATGTCCGAAAAGCACAGCTTGTAAATCACCAGTGAGTCAAAAAGACAAGGTGTTTTAACCACATCAACAATTTGCCAGTCAGTTACAAAGCAAACCAAAAGGTCTGGATGACATCAACAGTTATTACTTCGAGGGTTCAGTAAACTGACTGCTGTCTGAAGTTCCAGAGGCACAAAGGTCCTATTATTATGCAGCCTATCCCGTTGTCCAAAGGCAAAAGCCATATGATTGTTGTTTTCTCCCACTCAACTCACCTTCAATTATTCTGGCTACTGATCAAAGTTTAATAAGAAATTGAAAATGTTTTTACCAAGATGCTTGCCCATAAAAAAATCATCTACCTCGAATCTGGTGCAAACTTCAATGTCAACTTGCTTCAAATAATCAACATCGTGAACAAACCAGGAAACAATCTAAAACTGCTTTGGGCTGTAATTTTCTTTGCAGCTAATGAAAACAACTTGAATGGATTCTTACCACGTTGATCACCAAAGATGACACTTACACTACAGTCTTCTCAAATTAAGATTTAGAAAAGGAAGAATATTTGATCACCAAAGCTACAGCTGCTCACAATGCTGACCTTGTGCCACACCTATGGGCATTTATGTCATTGTGGAAGCTGTTACAAAGGCAGCAGCTTCTGAGGAGGTAGCTGAAGATGATAAGGCACAGGCAGAAACCGAACATCCATTCACTAACAGTGCTGAACCCATTGTGAGGCTATTTTCACAAGGCTACCAATGAAAAGGAAAAAGCATTTGAATTACTGGACCAGCTTTCTAGTCTCAAAGAATGAGGCAATGAAGTCAGTGAAAAGAATTTTTAAAACTAATTGAAGTATACCTATGGTTACCAGTGTTTTGGACTACATATTCTACTGCTTGGATTTTATTTATGGGTAGTTTGACAAAACAAAAAACAAGTTTTGGCATTTTGTGAATTTCATTTTTATTTTTACACACAGGCATCAAAAAATAGTTGACAATACAAACTATTATCAGTCAGCACATGATACTTATTAATACATACCAGGTGGTCCAGTACCATCTTGGATCAGTAAAGTCAATAACCTGCTGCACCAACAAAATTTACACAAATCCAAAAGTCTAGACGTGAACAGTAACACTGTCACGGAGAGACATCATGCAAGCCCACCTACCTGTTCCACCATTAGCTCTCAGATCATAGTTCAGCTCTACCTCAACTCCTTTGATTTATTTTATCTCCCTTTATCCCATACTATGATCAAATAAACAACCACTGATTCCATCCTTGACATTGACTCAGTATTTATGGCATTATAGGTATTGTGATTCAGAATACAATCACCCCGATTATGAAAACTTTCACTGATTTTGCTTCAACATAGCCTAACTTTTAACCTGTATTACTACTCTGAGAAAATATTTTATTTGTACCAACCTGGTCATTATTTCAAACACTTCATTTAGATCACCAATCAACTTTGGAAAACTGGACGGAATACAAAACATCTTTTTGCAACCTGCCCTGATAATTTGTTAAACCTTGATACCTTTCTGGTAAAGTTGCACTCCTCAAACATCAACATATTTTTGGAAGGTGAGATAATAAAACTGAACACAGTCTCAGGTTCTAGACAGCTGCACACTTTTTTATTGCAACCCTCGAGATAAATGCCAACATTCCAGTTCGTGTTTGATTTTATACCTGTACATTTGATTCTGGTGATTTGTGCACATATACACCCGAATTATTTTATTTCTTCTGAGTGACTAATCTTTCAATAAGAAAGTACGTTGTTCTTTCAAACATCACAATTATACAAAAATGGATTCTGATTTCTGAATTCCATCATCCTATTTAATACCTGGGACTTTGATGGACTGAAATGGTATGAAAAATGGAATCAGAAAAATTGAACTAGAGGGATGAAACTAAAGATATAGCAATGAACACAGGCTAGTAGGCCCTTTCTCTGTCTCTCAGGAAGTACAAAGTGACCCGTGACAATAGTGATTAAAAACAAATATCAAAACACTGAGAATTCAATGGATAATCGCTACTAATGTTCCAGGACACCAATTAAGGGACCATGGTCTCAGAGTAAAACCTTAAGCCTCAATGACATCCTAAGGTTTGCAGAACTCTGTGATGCAGGAGGTTCGATTGCATGAATGGTAAAATGGCTGAATGCAGGTGCAGGGAAGTCAGTGTCTCATGAAGTCGTAGTTTAATTAATCATTTTGATTGATTAAGCAAGTGATAATTTATAATCTGTTTAACTGTAATAAATTTAGGTTACATAGGCACCACATGACTGACCTAGCTTGCAAATATACCTTATTTGAGAGTGTGCTCAGCTTCTGCGACACTTAGTTTCACATCACAGAATGAAACCTTGCAGCCTTTCCAGGTTGGATGAGCAAGCCCACGACTTTTTCTCTGGTCTTTTGCATTAATTGTCATGATACACCAATATTTTATACGTGCACTGTGATTTATTTTTAAGTTCAAGCGACTTTGTAATTTTCTGCATTAGTTTTAAATTGTTTGGTTTTAGTGTCGTGTGCAACTTTACCACAAACACTTACTCAGGACAAAAGGGCAACTTCCCGGAACAAACATCCACTAGTTAAAAACATACTCCCATCTAAAAACAAAGTTACTAATAATGCATTTAGCCTCACTAATTGAGAAAACTGCAGCAAACACATCAGAGCATCAGTCATAAAACATGATTGCATATTAGTTCGAGATGGGAGGAAGTTAAGAAGATATTGTGAAATCTCCTAATAGTAAGTCGTAAAAATTACAGAAACATTAAACAGCACTGTTTCATGAATAATTTACATCTTAGGAAAGCAATCAGGAGGCAGTAGGAAGTGAATTAGATGGTAGGTGGGGCTCTTGTGTTACAGTGTTAAGTGTCCCTACCTCTGAGACCAGAGTTCAAGTCCCACCTGCTCCAGAGGAATGTAATAATATCTCTGAACAGGTTGATTGAAAAAGTACTAAAAAGCACACTTGGTGATCTTTTGGTGCAGTCATAATGTGTCTATTTCAGGGTTTATAAAGACTGTACCTTTTAAACAAAAGCTACCAAGGTTGGTGGGGGCAGTTAGAGGGGGGATATTGTGGCACAATGGTAGAGTCCCTGCCTCTGAGCCTGAAAGCCTGGGTTCAAAGCCGACCTGCTCCAGGAGGTATGTAAAAATATCTCTGAACAGGTTGATTAGAAACTTTAATCACTGGTAAGGCCTGGTTCTCAGTGGTCTGTTTCATAAAATGGAAGATTGAAGTTCTTCTGTCTTCAGTCAGCAGAACTGAACAAGCGACCGGTGTCCAGTTAACCCATGTCACAAACTCACACCCCAAAATGGATGAATTGCAATCCACCACTAAGTGCCAATTCCTTCGCACATATTTTGATAAATTTAAATTCTGTGAAACTTGTGAAAACATACTTACACCTGGGGTGGGTTCTGTAATTAATCAGGAATAGTAAACCTTTGGATTGGCTCTCACATTTCAGTTGATGGTCTTAATTGACTTCGGTCTTGCAATTAAAGTGAACCTTAAAGGCTTGCACTGGTACAACAAATAATTGGGAAAGCTAACAATCTTGCTTGTAGGAAAATATTTTAAACAATATTATTAGTTGCTGCAAGAGGAATTGAACACAAAAGGATGTAGGTTATGCTTCCATTATACAGAGAATTGGGGAGACTGAAGCTACAGTACTATGGTCAATAACAGTCTCCTTATTTAAGGAAGGATGTATTTGCATTGGAGGTAGTTCAATGAAAGTCTGCTGGATTAATAGCTGTAATGAGCAGAATATTTTATGAAGAAAAAAGTAGGACGAGGTAGTCTTTCAATCTGCTGGAGTTTAGAAGAGTAAGAGGCAATTTGAAACACTAAGTTCTTGACAGGTCTTGGCAGGTATACATGAAAAGAACACGTACTACTGAAAATCTAGGAGTCACTGTTTAAAGTTAAGCAGTTGCTCATTTAAGATAAAGATGAGGTGCTTTCTTTTCTCTTGGAGTCACGAGGTTTTCGGTACTTCTTCATCAAAATGCAATGAAAGGAAAACTTTGAATACTTTTAAGTCAGACATAGATTCTGAATTAGCAAAGGAGTAAAAGGTGATTCAAAATTTCCAGGAATGTTGAGGATTCAGATCAGCCACAATCTTATTGAATGCTGGGGCGGCTTAGGGTTTTTGTTTTGCAGTGGGGGAGGAAATGGCCCACATTCATTCTCCTAAATCGCACATTCAATATTTGCATGGAACCCACATGATTCAAAGGCTGTAAATCATGTACTAATAGTTTCGAGGGAGCTCTGCATATACAAGTTTACTGACATCGCAGAGTTCTGCCAGTAAGGTTACAACATCTGAGTATACAGGAACCCTTTCCCAAAACATGACAATAAACAACTCAGGTCAGTCTCAAACATAACAGTCCGACTGACACTTTATTCGGGGTACAGCACATGCTGCATGACATATAAAGCAAGTCACTGTGAAGCAATGCAAAACCAGAATCATTCTTTTTTTAAAGGATATTGCTCATTTATCGTGAGCTTAAAGAAGTCAAATGCTTTGAGGTTTTGAGCAATTGATTCTGTTACTTTTCCCAAAAGAAAATCATATTGCTGATCCAACATCAGCATCCAGTGATACTTAAATTTCTTAAGACCAAGTCTTGTCAGTCATTTCTTAAAGTACAGATGTAGCTATTTGTTAAACAATTAGCATTCGCTGTGGGTTTGATTAATTTGAGCAATGCTGCTGCTGGGCAAATTAATGACAAATGGTTGCTTAAAACACATTTTATGTATGGTCACATTAATAAGAAACAAAGTTGATTCTTCAATTTCAAATGAAGCAAAAAGAGTTTCAGCTAGTTCTATTTTTAGTCCTTACTTCTGGGACAGAGTTGAGAGAAGGATAGCAGTGTAGCACTTTGTAATTTAAAAAACACTTAGCTGTAAGATCTCCACTATAGCACAGCTTCAAATTGCACTGTGATGAAGGGTTTACATATCTAGAATGATAACTCTTGTCTGGCATAAACTGAAACCAAATAATTTTTAACAAAAAGTCATCCTCATCTACTTAATATTTTACAGTTAGATTATGTACAAGTCTATTCCCACCACAATGTTTTGCAACAGAACCAAATACCAATATAAAAGTGGCAAAATCATCCTTTTGATTAATTCCAAATGATCCAAATGACTTCCTTTAATTAAAAATAAGTATTTAATTGAGCCACCCTTAATTTGTCTCTATATAAAGTTAATGACTTTAACTCACATAAGGCTAAGTGATCATACACACACCAAACAGAATTTGCATGACACTGGTGTTTCAAAAGTGTACAGAACTTCCAACACAAAGTTATCTGGCACACTACTGCAATTTAGTTAATGGATTCTGTGGCAAATAACATATTAGAAAACAGTCTTCTTTGAAGTCACACCAAATCACTCTTCTGACAATCTAACTACCAGAGGGAAGTAATTTATTTTCTGACAGCTTCATTTTCCATCAAAGATAGATGGTATATAGGCACTTGAACAAATAAAAAAAACTTACCATTGGATGCAATTCTAATATAAACAATGCAATATTTATGACCAAGCAAACAACAGAGTAAAGCACAAAGCTGTGTAAAAATCTGCAATGAAAACAAGTGGCAAGGTATTTACAGGTGAATGAATTATTCTTTCCAAATCAATGCACAACGTAAGCAGTAAATTTATTCACTTGTACTCACCAGTCGGTTTTCATCAAACACTTCAAACAGCAGCCTATGATTCTGGGGATTGACCTGCAATTTAAGTGATTTGCATTAGAGTTGGACTCAATTAAACACTTACTAACTCCTCCACCCTGCTGTTAGGGGAACAGACAAATACAAACATTAACACTTCTAGAGGAGTAGGCTTGCATTAGTATGGTATTGGTGAACGTTCGTTTTCAAAATGCATGCCTAAGAATACTTAGCCTACTTTCTCCTCAACTGAACATTCTTCAATAGAATACCATTACGAGTTAGCTTTTTCTCTATCATAAGTACATTGATACCAGCACCAGTAACAGTGACCAGGATTTTGCAGTTGTTGGCAAAATGACTCTAGTTCATGTCCTTAAAGAAAGTTGTATACATACAATCCACAGAGATCTAGCCATCTCTGCAAGCACAAACTTCAACTTTTCCTATGTTCATTTTGTTTTGGTGATAACCACCAGGATCTCTGGTGATCAACAACTGCAAAATCATCAAATAGACTAAACAATCGATCACATTGAAAAATTTCCACAGGAAGCAACAAATTTTTTTCTGAAGAAGGGTCTAGGCCCGAAACGTCAAGCTTTCCTGCTCCTATGCTGCTGCTTGGCCTGCTGTGTTCATCCAGCTCCACACCTTGTTATCTCGGATTCTCCAGCATCTGCAGTACATATTATGTCTCCGCAACGAACAGGTTTATGGTTCACCTTTTTAAAATTTTACAGAAGGTACAATTAAGATTCTGATAAACAAATAGAATTAAAAGCTAATTATCATTAGCAAACCTGAAGAAAAATGAGATTTTAAAAATTAGGGCCCAGGAGGTTGTTTACTGGTAATTCTGATTTAATATCCTAATAACATATACTGGAAAAGCAGGATACAACTTTATACAGCATGAGAACAGAGCACTGATGGATTGGACCATCGTTGGCACGGAAGTGCTGCAAAAACACTTAGCCTTCCATTTTAATTCTCGGAATAGGGAGGTAGACCTTATTTGGTCAGAACATAGCAATGGGAATGCAGAAAGGAATACAAATCTCTATGACTCCTTCTCTTTCCATGAAAAAGGTACAACGCACACACACATTCCTTTTGCCTACATAAACTAGGGCCCTGTGCGTTAATAGATGTAGCTTCCAGCATGCTCAGTCTGCTTTATGCCTTCTAGGTCCAATGAGTGCTAGATAAACATCTTGCATTTCTTGTTTCTTTATACCCATATTGAAGTTTTGTACTAACCAGCAATTATTTATTAAAAATCCCAGTAATATACCATTCAATATGGGAAAAACTTTCAAAGAAATTTTACAGCAAGAGTGTAAAAAAGTGAAAGCTCTCATCAGATCACTCAATTCCAATTTATTTTCATCTGAAAGGACAAATTACAGCTCACCATGTAGAGCAGTCAGGAAGCAGTGACAGTGAACTCTGAATTTCCACACTTAACTGCACGTATTATGATACCAGGAGATGCTGCTGGTTTCACATAATAATGATAGCAAATAACAATAGTATCAACCTCACCAGGCAGATGCAAAATCAAACAGGACAAATCCTGGCATTGGGACATTTAACCTATGGCAGGACCATTTTTAAACAGGCATCCTGTCACAAGGAGGACAAGGCAAATTTCAATATTTAAATGGCTCACATATGGCCATTTTATCAGAAGGTTGATATATTGTCAACCGGAAATCAAATGTAGCTAAATACAGATACGCTCACAGCTCCAGCTGTGGTGAAGGGGGCAGTGCAGATTGGGAGAGAATGAAAACAGGGAGCCATGGGGCAGGGATGGCAGACCCCTTGGTCCTACCAATTATGTCCAAGGGGATTCCCCTTCTTCGATATTGTTTGCAAGTTTTTAAAAAGGTTTAAATCAGCCTACCTCATCCAAGGGCCCTGCACGCCTTAGTGTTAAACATGACTCCTAGCGACGCAGCTGAGGTGCCACGGGTAAAATTGAGTTGGAAATCCTGCTACCCTCTCGAACATTTATGAAACCCAGATTTATGCCTGCCACCGGGTGCTCAAATTCCAAGGTAAAGCTCTACCCACTAGGTCAGGTAACCAAACGCCTGGCAAAGAGTTTAGGTTTGAATGGATGAATTCAGGAGAGGGGGAGACAAAGGGATGAGAGATGTCCGGAGCACATTCCAGAGCTTAAAGCCCCAGACAACTGAAGCCACAGCCAACGATGCTGGAGCAACTGGAAATGCACAAGCAGCAGAATCAGACAAGCACAGATATCTCATGCCTGGAGAAGGTTAGAGACAAGGAGACACAAGAGTACAGAAGAAAAACAAGAATGTTAAAATCACCATGGCACTGGACCAGGAGCCAATGCAATTCAGCAAGGAAACAGTGAGAAGATAGGAGAATGGGGCTTGCTAACTAAACTGAAAAACATTTATTAAGTTGAGGCACTGCCTAAAGAAAAGCGACGTGAAGTCTGTGGTAAAGGGATTGAAAGTTTGATAAAGAAGGAAGCATGTGTCAGGTACAGAGTATTAAAAACAGGGAGGTACTTCAAAAGTATATAGAGTGTAAGGGATTGCTGAAACAATAAATTAGGAGGGCAAACAGGAGCAACAAAATATTTTTGGCAGGGATGATTCAGGAAAGCCCTAAGGCATTTCAAAAGAATATCATGAGTAACAGGTAACAAGGTGTAGAGCTGGATGAATACTGCTGGCCAAGCAGCATCAGAGGAGCAGGAAAGCTGACGTTTCGGGTCTGGACCCTCCTTCAGAAAATTGTCTGAAGATTTTCTGAAGAAGGGTCCAGACCCGAAACGTTAGCTTTCCTGCTCCTCTGATGCTGCGTGGCCTGCTGTGTTCATCCAGCTCTACACCTTGTTATCTTAGACTCTCCAGCATTGGCAGTTCCTACTATGTCATGAGTAAGAGGGTTACTTGAGAAAGAGTGAAGGCTATTAGAGACCAAAGAAGCAACCTATGCATGGAACCAGAGGATGTGGGTGAGGTCTTAACTGAATATTTCTCATTTATATTCACAGATGAGAAAAACATTGTAGCTGGGGATTTCAGTTGGGATAGTGAGGTTAAGATTAGGTTAAGTGGCACATGTTAAGATTAAAGAGGAGGAGGTATTAGATTTTTATTGGGCATAAATCCCCAGGGGCCAATGAGATGAATCTCAAGCTGCTATGGGAGGCAAGGGAGGAGATTCCTGGAGCCCTGGTGGAGATGTGTAATACTTTGCTCGCTACAGGTGAAGTGACAGATGACTGGAAGATAGCTAATGAGGTTCCTTTGTTAAAGAAGGGCAGCAGTTAATGGATGGGCCAGTTAATTAGAAACCAGTTAGTCCGATGTCAGAGGTAGGAAGTTTATTGGAAAAAATTGACACAGGATTAATCAACTCTTGGAAAGGCAGGAATTGATCAAAGGGTAGTCAGCATGGATTTGTTAAAGGGAGGTCCTATCTGACTAATTGTATTGAATTGTTTTAAAAAAGGTGACTAAATATTTTGATGAAATCAATGCAGTTGATGTGGTTTGCATTGATTTCTGTAAGGCATTTGACAAGGTCCCACATGGAAGGCCAGTCAAAAAGCTAATGAGCCCACAGGATCCAAGACAAGTTGGCACACTGGGTCAATAACTGGCTTGCAAACTGGAGGCAAAGGGTGATGATCAAGGCACGATTTGTGTTTGGAAGCTCGTGACCATGGCTGTAACACAAGAATTGGTGCTGGGACCCTTGTGATGTTCATGATCTAGACTTAAATACAGAAGATATAACTAATTAGTCTGCAGATGACACAAAAATTGGCAATCTTGGTGATAATGAGGAGGATAGACTCACGCTACAGTCAGATATTGATCAGCTGGTAAACTGAGCAGAGCAATGGCAGACAGAATTTAATCCTGAGAAGTGTGAGGTGATGCATTTTGGGAGGTGCACTCAGGAAGGATATACTCAATGAATAGCAGGTTCCTAGTGAGTACTGAGGAACAAAGGAACCTTAGTGTAAAGTCCATAGATCCCTGAATGTCTAAGCACAGATAGACAGGGTGGTGAAGAAAACATATGAGATGCTTGTCTTCATTAGCCAGGGCATAGAATTAAGAGAAATAAAATCTTGTTACAACTTTATAAAACATTAGTCAAGTCACAGATGGAATACTGTGTACAGTTCTGGTTACCATGCTATCAGAAGGGCATGCTTGAATTGGAAAAGGTGCAGAGGAAATTCACCAGGATGCTGCCTGGGAAGAAAAGTCTCAGTTATGAGCAGAGACTGGGTAGTTTGGGTTTGCTTTCCTTGGAGTAGAGAAGGCTGAGGGGGAATCTGATTCAAGTGTACAAAAGTTCTATGCCTCTGATAAAGTAGAATGGGAGAATTTGTTCCCAGTGGCGGATGTGTATAAGACCAGAGGCACAGGTTTAAGGTTGAGGAGTAAATGGTTTAGAGGAGATCTGAGAAAGAATATTTTCACCCAGACGGTGGTAGAAAAATGAAACGTGCTTCTCCAGAGGATAAAGGAAGCACATACTCTCGCAACATTAGAAAGCCATTTGGATAAGCACTTAAAATGTCAGGGCATCATGAGCTACAGATCATGTGCAGATAAATGGGATTAGTGTAGTTTGGTATTTGTTGATTGGCATAGACGTGATGGGCTGAAGGCTCTGTTTCTTTGCTGTATGACTCTATGACATGTCGTGATAGACCAACTGAGTTTGGCACAAGTTATTACACACGCAGCAGTGTTTTGGATATATCGAGTTGACAGAAGGCAGAATATGAGAGAACTGCCAGGAATGCTTTGCAACATTCAAGTCTGTGTCATCCATGAACATCTTGATCATACTTCCCATATTTAAGTACAAATCATTCATGTACACCACAAATAGCAAGGGCCCCAAAACCTAGCTATATAGAATCCCATTGGACACAGACCACCAATCACAAAAACTGTCGAGCACCACTTTTTGCTCTGGCCTCAGCTAATTTTGGGATCTCATCAACATTCCTGGTCACTTTCCCAAAACATTTGATCAAATTTGTCAAACATGACCTTCCTTTACCAAATCCAAACTAACTATGCTACATTATTCCGTATCCCTCCAAGTACAGGTTTATTCTGTCCCTTGGAAATTTTTCTCATAAACTTCCCCACCACCAAGGTTAGACTGACTGACCTGCAATTCCCTGGTCTATTTCCTTCCTCCCTCTCTTAGTACTGGGACAGCATTAGCAGATGTCTGGAGCCTCACCTGTGGCCAGAAAGGACTTGAAAATTACTGCCAGGGCCCATGATATCATCCCACCGACCACCCTTGCCTCCCTCAACAGCCTGAAATATATCTCATCCAGGCATTCAGATTTTGTCCATTTTCTTGGATGCAAAATCCACTGGTACTTCCTACCTACGTTAATCTCTTCAACTATTTCACAGTCTTCCTCCCTGTGTCACCCTTTTCCAGTTTGAAAAAAGACAGAAAGTGTTCACTGAGGACTGTGTCCATATCTTCCAGTCTACACGCGCATTATCTCTAAGATCCCTAATGAACCCTAACCTTTCCCCAGTTATTTTCTTGCTGTTTATATGTTCAGAAAACCTGCCAACTATTTTTTTTAATGCCCTCTCTTTGCATTCCTAATTTCCTTTTCAAAGATCCACCTGCACTCTTGATATTTTTCTCGGGACTCGGCCATATTGAACCCTCAATATCTGTGTAAGATTCTCTTTTTACTCACTTAATCCTGACCATTATGTCCCTTGATATCCAGAATTTGCTGGACCCCCTCTTTGTCTTTAGATGAACATGCTTATCCTATATTCTTGCTATTTCCTCCTAGAATACCTCCAACTTCACTGACAGTTTTATCTGCCAGTAGCTGCTCTTAGTCTATTTGGGCTGAATCGTATCTTACCTCAATAAAATTTGCCTTTCTGCAGTTTAAAACTTTTATGCCTGGCCTATCCCTATCCTTTTCCATAACTTCCTTAAATCCACCTGAGCTCTGGTTACTATCTCCAAAATGCTTCCGAAAATATTGACACCTTCAACCTGCCTGGGCTCGTTTCCAATGATTAGATCTGGAACTCACTCCTCCCTTGTTGAGCTTTCCAAGTACTGACTTAAAAAGCTTTCCTCAGAACAACTTCAGAATTTTGCTCCCTCTCTTCTTGCATGCCAAAGTGTACTTGTCATGGACTTGTTTGCAATGACAATTCAGACTATCTGATCATCTAACTTACATCTTTCTCAATTTTCTTTTCCATGCTTCCTCGTGCCCTCATTTAACAATGGAACCCACCCCCATCTCCCTTGACCTGTTCTTCTCAAGACTGGAGGGTGGTCAGAAATTTGGTAGTAATTTACCGGAATAGAAGTGTGCAACATTGTTATTTCCTTTATACATTCACGAGATGTGGGCGTCACTGGCTCGGCAGCATTTATTGCCCATCCCTAATTGCCCAGAAAGCAGTTAAGAGTCAACCACATTGCTGTGGGTCTGGAGTCACATGTAGGGCAGACGAGGTAAGGGTGGCAGTTTCCTTCACTAAAGGACATTAGTGAACCAGATTGTTTTTTTCCTGACAATCGAAAATGGACTCTCAGTCATCATTAGATTCTTATTTCCAGATATTTATTTAATTCAAATTCCACCATCTGCTGTGGCGGGATTTGAACCCGGGTTCCCAGAATATTATCTGGGGTCTCTGGATTATCTCTGGGTGTCAGTCCAGCGATACCACTAGGCCATCATCTCCACATTATTTTGAAGAGTGGAGAATGAAAGCAAATTTAGAGGACAGTGGGACTGTACCCAAGATTAGAGAACCATTAACAATATAAGCTAAACATGGAGACTGGAATTCAAGTTGGATGGTCATCATCTCAGTTAATATTTGAGTCATTAAAATCCTCTATCATTACTGCCTTATTATTTGATATTTAATTATACATTTGTTCCTGTATCTCTCCCTGATAATACTGAGATGACAGAGTTTGCCAACAGTCTGACTTAACTTCATACTGCTACCAGAGACTGTAATGGGTGGCTACAGATTCAGTTTGTGGTCATTACTGAAGAAAACAGTTTTTGTCTTCCTAACATTTGGATAGGTGAAACTTTTCATCAGTATTTAATATTGGACAAGAGGTGGTAGCAAGCTTGAGCTGTGTGTTTGAACTGTGTGTTGTCAGCAAACATGTGGATTGAGTGTTGGAGGAGGATGGTGTGAACAAAGGCCACAGAATGGCAGTTTACCTTTGCCAAATCACAAAGAATCACAAAGAAGCATTTTAGCAGGGTGCCGGGGCTGAGGTTTGATTGGAGAGATTCACCTAGGGTTCCATGTAAGATGAGCACCAATTCAGTAAGCATGAACAAGGAGTCTGAAGTGGAAAGTGCAGTTAGAGACTGAGTGGTAATTTACAGGATTGGAACAGTGCAACTTTGTTATTTTGAAGAGTGGAGAATGAAAATAAGTTTAGAAGAGAGTGGGACCGTACTGGACATTAAAAAACCATTAGCAATATAGGCTAGAGAGATAAAAGGTACTGCAGATGCTGGAGAATCCGAGATAACAAGCATGGGGCTGGATGAACACAGCAGGTCAAGCAGCATCATAGGAGCAGGAAAACTTGACGTTTCGGGCCTAAACCCTTCATCAGAAATGGGGGAGGGGAAGAGGGTTCTGAAATAAATAGGGAGAGAGGGGGAGGCGGATAGAGGATGGATAGAGGAGAGGATAGGTGGAGAGGAGGCAGACAAGTCGAAGAGGCGGGGATGGAGCCAGTAAAGGTGAGTGTAGGTAGGGGGGTAGGGAGGAGATAGGTCAGTCCAGACTGGAACTCAAGTTGGATGGTAACCAGTCCTGAAAGGAACGGGTCAAGGGATGCGGAGGTGGGTTTCATTGATAAAATGAGCTACTGGAGCGCACAAGGAAGCGTGCAAAAGAAAACAGAGAAAGATAGAAGGTAGATGATCAGATAGTCTGAATTGTCATTGCAAACAAGTCCATGAGCTCATCACATTTCTTCTTGTAGGTGAGAATGGAGAGGAATGGAGAGACGTTTAAAACATTTGTTAGCACTTACCCTGAAAAGAAATTCTTCATTCCATTTTGGATTTAAAGTCTGTAAAAGATAATTGTATCCATCAGTTTTATTTCTGGGTTTGTACTAAGTTAATAAACCTCAAAATTGTCAACACGTTTTTGTACTAACAATGGCAATTGGGCCTTCTTTCTACAAGAAGCACAATAAGACATAAACTTACTAAGTCATTGTTTTTCTTGGCTTTCTTTGTAATTTTGTAAAATGAAGTCACTTCCACTTAATTTGAAAAACCCATAATGCGTAAAGTATGCACAGAAGGACGAGAAAAGTCTTCAGTGTAACAAAAATTAAACAAAGAGTAGACAGTAGACAGACAGCTGTGCCTCCACTGGCATTCTCCAAAAGCCTCATCAAGATACTTGTGCTGGATTATTATGAGCTGCAATTCCAATTATAACTCAGTGTTTAGATATTGTCTCAATTGAGATGGTTATTAGCACTTTTGTGGCACATATATTACTTGTTGCCCAATCCTAGATATTGGCAAGGTCTTGTTGCACATGGACTCCTTCAGATCCGAGAAATTGTCAAGTACTAAACATTGAGCAATTATCGGCAAATATTTCTGCTTCTGACCTTACAGTGGAAGAAAAACCATTGATGAAGTAGCTGAAGAGGGGTTGGGCTTAGATTGCCAAGCCAAGGAAGTCCTACAGCAACATCCTGGAAATAACATGACTGGTCTCTAGCAACTACACCATCTTCTCTTATATTAGCTATGATAATAACTAAATGGTTTTCCTGATTCCCACTGACATCAGCTTTGCTCTGTTTCTTTGATGCCACGCTTGGTCATATGGAGCCATGACAGTTTTACCTCACTTCAAGAGCAGTTCTGAGAATCACTGAATCATACAGTGCAGAAACAGACCCTTTGGCTCAATTCATCTATGTAAACCAAGTTTCCAAAAGTGAACTTGTCCTATTTGCCTGCATTTGGCCTATGTCCCTGTAAACCTTTCCTATCCATGTATCTATCCAAATGTCTTTTAAATGTTGTAATTGTACTCACCTCTACCACTTACTCTGGCAGCTTGTTCCATACATGCACTACCCTCTGTGGAAAAAGTTGTCGCTCAGGGACCTTTTAGATCTTTCCCCTCTCACCTTAAATTTATGCCCACTATCTTTGGACTCCAAAGACCTTAGTTATTTACCTTATCTACGCCTCTCATAATTTTATAAAACCTCTGCCAAGGTCACCCCTCAGCTTTCTACGCTCCAGGGAAAGAAAGTCCAGTCTATGAAGTCTCTCCCTTTAATTCAAACCCTCCAGTTTTGGCAACATGTTTGTAAATCTTTTCTGCACACTTATCTATAGCAGGGTGACAAGAATTATGCACAGGACTTCAAAAGTGGCCTCACCAGTGTCTTGTATAGCTGCAACATGATGTCCCAACTCCTATACTCAGTGCTCTGACCAATGAAGGCAAGCATGTATGTTTGGATTAACAAAGTAATGAGATCAGGAGCCAATAAGCCATCATTGAACCTAAAACTGAGCACCAATGAGAAAGGTATTCCTTTCCAGGTGCAACTTAAATGCACTGTCATTGACACTTCCCATCATTTTGCTGATGATCAAGCATAGGGTGAAGAAGGCCACAGCACAGGGGAATTTAGGAATCCCTGTCCATGAATCACTAGGGAGGCCAAGAAGCAGTATCGGACCAAGTCAGAAGCCCAGGCCTACCAAACAGACTCGCCACCTGTGGCTCGACCGAAACGACATTAGGGGATACAAAATGAATCAGTGTAAGATCGTGGACAATGACATCTCTCCCAGACACGTTCAATGCTTCCTATGCTCAGTCTGAGCAGAATACCACCAGCATGGCAACGCCTGCCCCGACAGCCCCAGACACACCTGTTCCCCTTGTCACTGCTTCAGACATCAGATCATCTTCAACCTCTCCCTCCTACAAGCTGAAGGCCCCACCTACTTCAAGAGGATCACTGTCATCCCTGTGCGCAAGAAAACACATGCAGTGTGCCTTAACGAGTACTGCCCAATAGCTCTGACTTCAACAATCATCAAGTGCTCCAAGAGCCTGGTTATGGCCCACATCAACTCCAGTCTCCCAGCCTGCCTCAATCCCCTACAATTTGCCTACTGACGTAACAGGTCCACAGAGGATGCCATCTCCCCAGCCCGGCACTCATCCCTGGAGCATCTGGACACCAAAGACACCTACGTGAGACTCCTGCTCATGGACTGCAGCTCCGCCTTCAACACCATTATCCCCTCCAGACTGATCTCAAAACTGGTCTCGGCTCCGCTCTCTGCAACTGGATCCTCAGCTTTCTGACCTATAAACCGCAATCAATGAGGATAGGTAACTGCACCTCCTCCACAATGACACTCAACACTGGCGCCTCCCCCCCGCCAAGGATGCGTCCTCAGGCCCCTACTGTACTCCCTGTACACCTATGACTGTGTTGCCAAATTCCGAATGAACACCATCTACTAGTTCACTGATGACACCACCACAGTGGGACGGATATCTAACAATGACGAGTCAAAATGCAGAAGGGAGATACAGGGCTTAGTGACATTGTGCAATGAAAACAATCTGTGTCTCAACATCAGCAAAACTAAAGAACTGATCATTGACCTCAGAAAGAAAACAGGAGCACTCACTCCCAGCTATATCAGCGGAACTGAGGTTGAGAGGGTGAAGAGCATCAAGTTCCTCGGAGATTTTTTTTCTATTCATTTGTGGGATGTCGGCGTGCCTGGCTAGACCAGCATTTCTTGCCCATCCCTAGTTGCCCTCAAGAAGGTGGTGGTGAGCTTCCTTCTTGAACCGCTGCATTCCTTCTGCTGTGGGTTGACCCACAATGCTGTTATGGAGGGAATTCCAGGATTTTGACCCAGCGACAGTGAAGAAACGGTGATATATTTCCAAGTCAGTATGGTGAGTGACTTGGAGAGGAACTTGCATATGGTGGTGTTCCCATATGTCTGATGCAACTGTCCTTTTAGATGGAAGTGGTCGTGGGTTTGGAAGGTGCTGTCTGAGGATCTTTGGTGAATTTCTGCAGTGCATCTTGTAGATAGTACACAATGATGCTATTAAGCATCGGTGGTGGAGGGAGTGAATGCTTGTAGATGTAGTGCAAATCAAGCGGGCTGCTTTGTCCTGGATGGTGTCAAGCGTCGAGTGTTGTTGGGGCTGCACTCATCCAGGCAACTGGGGAATAATCCATCACACTCCTGACTTGCGTCTTGTAGATGGTGGATAGGCTTTGATGAGTCAGAAGATGAGTTACTCGCCGCAGTATTTCAAGCTTCTAGCCTGCACTTGTAGCCACTTGTTAGTGTAGTGAGTCCTGTTGAGTTTCTGGTCAATGGTAGCCCCCAGGATGTTGATCGTAGGAGATTCAGTGATGGTAACACCATTGAATGTCAAGGGACGGTGGTTAGATTGTCTGTTATTGGTGATGGTCGTAGCCTGGCATTTGTGTGGCACGAATGTCACTTGCCACTGGTCAGCCTAAGCCTGGATATTGTCCAGATCTGGTTACATGTGAACATGGACTGCTTCAGTATCTGAGGAATCACAAATGGTGCTGAACATTGTGCAATCATCGGCGAACATCCCCACTTCTGACCTTATGATGGAGGGAAGCAGCTGAAGATGGTTGGGCCTAGGACACTACCCTAAGGAACTCCTGCAGAGCTGTCCTGGAGCTGAGATTATTGACCGCCAACAAGCACGACCACCTTGCTGTGTCAGATATGATACTGACCACCAGAGAGTTTGTCCATTGATTCTAGTTTTGCTAGGGATCCTTGATACCACACTCAGTTGAATGCAACCTCGATATCAAGGGCTGTCACTTTCACCTCACCCCTGGAATTCAGCTCATTTGTCCATGCTTGAACCAAGGCTGTGATAAGATCAGGAGCTGAGTGGCCCTGGCGGAACCCAAACGGGTGTCTCTGAGCAGGTGCTGCTCGATAGCACTGTTGATGACATTTTCCATCACTTTGCTGATGATTGAGAGGAGACTGATGGGGTGGTAATTGGTCAGGTTGGATTTGTCCTGTTTTTTGTGTACAGGACATAGTTGGGCAATTTTCCACATTGTCGGGTAGATACCACTGTTGGTAACTGTATTGGAACAGCTTGGCTAGGGGACCGGCAAGTTCTGGAGCACAAGTCTTCAGTACTATTGCTGGAATGTTGTCAGGGCCTGCAGTGTTTGCAATATCCAGTGTCTGCAACTGTTTCTTGGTATCACGTGGAGTGAATCGAATTGGCTGAAGACTGGTATCTGTAATGCTAGGCACCACTGAAGGAGACAGAGGTGGCTCATCCACTCGGGACTTCTGGCTGAAGATTGTTGCAAATGCTTCAGCCTTATCTTTCGCACGGATGTGCTGGGCTCTTCCATCATTGAGGATGGGGATATTTGTAGAGCCTCCTCCTCCAGTGAGTTGTTTAATTATCCACCACCATTCATGACTGGATGTGGCAGGACTGCAGAGTTTAGATCTGATCCATTGGTTGTGGGATTGCTTAGCTCTGTCTAACACTTGCTGCTTTCACTGTTTGGTGTGCAAGTAGTCCTGTTTTGTGGCTTCACCAGGTTGATACCTCATCTTCAGGTATGTCCTCCTGCACTCTCCATTGAACCAGGGTTGATCCCCTGGCTTGATGGTCGTAGTAGAGTGGGGGATATGCCGGGCCATGAGGTTACAGATTGTGCTGGAGTACAATTCTGCTGCTGTTGATGGCCCACAGTGCCTCACGGATGCATGGTCTTGAGTTGCTAGATCTGTGCAAAGTCTATCCCATTTAGCATGGTGATAGTACCGCACAACATGATGGATGCTGTTCTCAATATGAAGGTGGGGCTTTGTCTCCACAAGGACTGTGCGATGGTCACTCTTACTGATACTGTCATGGACAGATGCAACTACAGCCGGCAGATTCGTAAGGATGAGGTCAGGTATGTTTTTACCTCGTTGGTTCCCTCACCACCTGCCGCAGACCCAGTCTAGCATCTATGTCATTTAGGACCTGACCAGCTCGATCTGTAATACTGCTGCCAAGCCACTCTTGGTGGTGGACATTGAAATCCCCCTCCCAGAGTACATTTTGTGCCCTCACCATCCTCAGTGCTTCCTCTAAGTGTTGTTCGACATTGAGGATTACTGATTCATCAGCTGAGGGAGGATGGTATGTGGTAATCAGCAGGAGGTTTCCTTGCCCATGTTTAACCTGAAACCATGAGACTTCATGGGGTCCAGTGTCAATGTTGAGGACTCCGAGAGCAACACCCTCCCGACTGTATGCCACTGTGCTGAAACCTCTGCTGGGTCTGTCTTGCTGGTGGGACAGAACATATCCAGGGATGGTGATGGTGGTGTCTGGGACATTGTAAGGTATGATTCTGAGAATATGACTATGTCAGGCTGTTGCTTAACTAATCTATGAGACAGCTCTCCCAGTTTTGGAATTAACCCCCAAATGGTAGTGAAGAGGACTTTGCAGGGTTGACAGGGCTGTTTTTGCCATTGTCTTTTCCAGTGCCAGGTGATCTGTCCAGTTTCGTTTCTTTATGACTTTGTAGCAATTGGTACAACCAAGAGGCTTGCTAGGCCATTTCAAGGGGCAGTTGAGAGTCAACCACATTGCTGTGGGTCTGGAGTCACGCGTAGGCCAGACCAGGTGAGGGTGGCAGATTTCCCTGCCTGAAGGACATTAGTGAAGCGGATGTATTTTTCCGACAATCGCCAATGATTGCATGGTGATCAGTAGATTCTTAATTCCAGATATTTTGTTGAATTCAAATTGCACCATCTGCCATGGTGGGATTTGCACGCAGATGCCCACATCATGAGCTGGGTTTCTGGATTAATAGTCTAGTAATAATACCACTAGGCCGTCGCCTACACCCCGTGATGATAACTGACAACTTGTCCTGGACTTCCTATGTAGGTGCAACAGTCAAGAAGGCACAACAACACCTTTTTTTCCTCAGGCGGCTCAGGAAATTTGACATATCCATAAAGTGCCTCACGTACCTCTACAGAGGCACCACTGAAAACACACTGTCCGGGTGCATACCGGCCTGGTCTGGCAATTGCTCTGCCCAGGACTGTAAGAAACTACAGAAGGTGGTGTGCACAGTCCAGACCATCACGGAAGCCAAACTTCCATCCATGGGCTCCATTTACACAGCTTGCTGCTGCGTAAAGACGGCCAACATCATCAAAGACCCGTCGCACCCTGGTAATGACCTCCTACAACCTCTTCCATCAGGCAGAAGATACAGAAGCCTGAACAAAAGCACTAGCAGGTTCAGGAACAGCTTCTTTCCAGCCATTATCAGACTGTTGAATGGACTCTCACCTCAAATAACGTAACCTGCAATGTAACCTGTACGCCTCTAAGTGTTTTTGATCTGTACATCCTTTGCTTGCTGTGATCTGCCTGTACCGCTTGGAAACAAACCTTTTCACAGCATTTCAGTACACATGACAATAAAATCAATCAATCAATTAAAAGATGGTATCTAAGTTGAGCAGGAAAGCAAATGGAATGTTGGCTTTTATTTCTGAAGGAATGGATGATAAAAGTAGGGAGGTTCTGTTAAAACTGTACAGGGTACTAGTCACATCATAGTTGGAATACGGGTGAAGTTTTTGGGTTCCTTGTCAGAGGAACATTGTACTGCCATTAGAGACATTCCAAGGATGGTTAACTTAGGCGATAGTAGGTATGGAGGAACTGTCTTATGCAGTGAGGTCAAGTAGATTAGGCCCATACCCATTGGAATATAAAGGAATGAGAATCAACCTCAATGAAAAATACAAAATTCTTTGAGGATTTAACAGGGTAAATGCGAAAAGGCTGCTCCTCCTTGTGGGAGAGTCTAGGACCAAACACCATAATCTCACATTCATGGGTCACATGTATTTGTGACAGAGGTGAGGAAGAATTTCTGCCCTCTGAAGGTACGGAATTTGTGAAATTCTTTACTACAAAGGGCTGATGAGGCTGGATCATAAAGTATATTCAAGGCTGGGATGGATAGATTTTTAATCTGTAGGGGAATCGAGGATTATGAGGTGAAGGCAGGAAAGTGGAGTTCAGGATTATCAGGTCAACCATGATCTTATTGACTGGAAATACAGACTTGATGGGCTTAATGGCAAAGCAGACAGAGTCATACAATCAGAGAGACGAACAGCCCAGAAACAGACCCTTCAGTCCAACTCGCCCAGGCCAACCAAATATCCTAAATTAATCTCGTCCCATTTGTCAGCATTTGGCTCAAAACCGTCTAAATTTCATATATTCATCCAAATGCCTTTTAAATGTCGTAATTGTACCAGCCTCCACCTCTTCCTTTGGCAGATCATTCTATACACGCAGACCCTCTGCATGATAAGGTCACCCCTGAGGTCTATTTCAAATCTTTCCCCTCTCACTTTAAACCTATGACTCCTAGTTTTGAACTCCCCTACCGTGGGAAAAGGACCTTGGCTGTTCAGCCTCTCCCGATAGCTCAACCCCTCCAATCCTGGCAACATCCTTGCAAATCTTTTCTGACCCTTTCAAGTTTGACATCATCTTTCCTGTAGCAGGGGGACCAGAACTTAATGCAGTATTTCAAAAGTAGCCTTATCAATGTCACAACATGACCTCCCAACTCCTGTACTCAATGCACTGACCTATAAAGGCAAGCATATCAAATGTCTTCTTCACTGTCCTGTCTACCTGTGACTCCACTTTCAAGGAAATATGAACCTGCACTCCAAGGTCCCTGTTCAGCAACACTCCCCTGGACCTTATTATTAAGTGTAAAAATCCTGCCCTGATTTGCCCTATGCAGCATGTCACATTTATTTAAATTAAACTCCATCTGCCACTCCTCAACCCTTTTGTCCATCTGATCAAGGTCCTGTTGTACTCTGAGGTAACCTTCTTCGCTGACTTGATGGGCTGAATAGCCTACTTTTGCTCCTATGTCTTATGGGTGCTAATTGGCTAGATTAGATTGATAACAATTTTATCAATACTGTCATCCACAGATGCATCTGCAACCAGTTGACTGAAGGTTAAGTAAGGTTTCCATCTTGTTGATTGTCTCACCACCTGCCACAAATCTTGAGAAACAACTTTGTCCTTTAGCACTGAGCCAGCTTAGTCAGTTATGGTGTTACCAAGCCATTGTTGTACACTGAAATCCTCTACTCATGTAAATTCTGTGCCCTTGATACCCTCAGTGCATTATCCAATTACTGTTGAACAAAAAGAAATGCTCTGAAATTGAGTGGGTTGGGAAAGGAGCTGAACCTGCTAATGTTTAATCTGATGCAACGAGACCTAATGGGGTCTGAAGTTGATGTAGAGGATTCTAAGGACAATTCTTTGCTGACCATATACATCTGTGCCACCAACTCAAGTTCGTTTGTTCTACTGGTGAGACAGGACATACCCAGAAACAGTGATGGTGGTGCCTGGGATAGCCATAGTAACCAAATCATATCTTACAATATTACATTGCTTGCTGCTTGTCTCGTCTTCGGAACACCTTCGCCAATTTTGCCCCAAGCCTGCAAATGTTTGGAGGAATTTGCAGATTGACAGAATCGTATCATAAAATCACAGACAGGTTGGTGTTATTGTTTTCAGCGCTGAGATTGATGCTCGATGGTTTAGCCAGTTTTTTTTTCCTCTCTGCAATGGCTTGCTTGGCCATTTCATAGTGTAATGAAGTGTCAACCACTGAAAAAGCTGGAAAAACTCAGAATTTTGTGTTTGTTTCAGATTTCCAGCATTCACGGTATTTTTCTTTCATTGACTCTTCCAATCACATTGTATTGTTCTGAAAACACATATCAGCCAGATCAGATGAATATGACAGAACTCTGTTCATTAGAGAGTTTTTATTACATTTTAATTTTAATTTTGTAAATTGAATGCAAACTCCATGGCTAACATAGGGTTTGTCTCTATATCCGTGAAGTTGACAGTTTCATGTATAGCACATACAGGGAGGTGGTTTGTAGGCAATGTCTCCACAGGCAGCAAATGAATGAGTGACCACCAGACAGAGTAACAGGACTAGGGAGGTCATGCAGCAGTATGCTGTGGCCATTCCTCTGCAAAATAATTACCCCGCTTTGGGCACTGTTGGGGGGAATGGTATCTAGGAGCATCATCAGCCAAACTCAACAGTTGGCACTGCTGCACGGAAGTAAAGGAAGAGGAGTGGAAATGCTCTAGTCATTAGGGATTGAGTACTAGCATGTAGGTGATTCTGTGGCAGTAACTAGACTCTAGGATAGTATGCTGCCTCCCAATCCCAAGTGTTAGGAACAGTCAGTGGTTGTCGTACACATTCATAATGGGTAAGAAATGGGATGATGTCCTGAAAGCAGATATAGGGAGTTTGAAAGAGAGTTTAAAAAATAGGACGTCAAATAACAGTGATCTCTGGTGCCACATGCTGGTCAGAGTGCAACAGGATATATCTGATGAATACACAACCAGAGGTGTGATGTTAAAAGGGAGGGTTTTAGCCTCCTGGGGCTTGGGATCAGCTTTGGGGGAGATGGCACCAGTACAAGCAGGGTGGGTTGTACCTGGGTCAGACCGGAACTGACGTCCCGGGGGATGTGTTTGCGAGTGCAGTCGGGTGGGAGATGGGTTAAACTATAATAGCAGGGAAAGTGAGCTGCACAGGGATACTGGTGACACGGAAGTGAGGGCGACAACAAAAGACAGAAGGGAAAATAGACGAGGTGATAGGCAGAAATTCAAGGACCAGAATCAAACAGGGCCCCAGTGAACAGGAGTGAGAGTGCTACAAAAACAAGCCTCATGGCCTTATATCGTCATTTGAACAGCCTCTGCAATAAAATGGATGAATTAGTTCCACAAATATTTCTAAAAAGGTATGACATAGTGGGGAATACAGAAATGTGGCTGCAAGGTGATCAGTAAAGGGAACTGAACATTCAAGGATTTCCAGTTTTCAGAAAGATCAGACAAAAGGAAGGGCTGGTATGATCGCATTGCAGATGAAAAAAGAAATTGATGTGATTCTGAGGAAGAATATTAGCTCTGGTGAAATAAAACGTATATGGGTTGAGCTTAGAAACACTAACGGATAGTAAACTAGCGGGGGTTGTTTATAGACCCACAAATTGTAGTAAGTAATATTTCGGAAGGCATTAAAAAGGAAATGAGAGATCCAATGATGGTACAGCTATAATTATGGGCAACTTCAATCTGCATATAAATAGGGCAAATCAAATCAGTAGCAATACCTTAGAGGAGGAATTCTTGGAATATATACAGGATAGTTTTGTGAATCAATATGTCGGGGACCCATTAGAGAAAAGCCAACCTTGACTGAGTATTGTGCAGCAAGGAGGGAATAATGATAATATATTTGTGTGTAGGTCCTGAGGAAACAGTGACCACAATAGGATGGAATTCTTCATTAAGATGCAGCGTGACATAGCTTTTTCCCAAGACTAGGGTCCTGAATTTAAATAAAGGAAATGACAATGGTATGAAATGTGACTAGGTATGATAAATTGGGGATCGTTAGTTAAAGGGATGATGATAGAAGGATAACAGCAAACATTTAAAGAGTGCATGGACAAATTGCAGAAGTTAATCATCCCAGTTTTGCATAAAAATGAAAATAGGAAACATGGTCTGATCATGGCTAACAATTGAAATTAAGGATCTTATTAAATCCAAGGATGATTCACAAAAGTTAGCTAAAATAAAAACAACAGACCTAAGAATTGTTTAGAATTTAGATTCCAGTAAAGACAGCCAAAGAGAGGCAAGTTTGCAGGGAACAACTCTATAAGCTTTTATTATTTATTTTGTGAAAAGGGGAAAAAAGGTTAGTGGAGTCAAGTATGGATCCTCAATAGGCAGAAATAGGGGAATGTATAATAGGGGATTAAAAGATGGCAAATTAAATACATACTTCAGTTCTGTCTTCACAAAGGAAGACACAAATAACATTCCAAATTAATGGAAGAACACAGGGCATTACAGGAAGGAGGAATAGAAAGAAATTAATATTAGAAGGAAAACGGTATTGGGGAAACTAATAGGATTAGAGGGAGATAAATCCCCACTTATCCCCGATAAGCTTCATCTAATTCTTCAGGAAATGGCCCAAGCAACTGTCGATCCATTAGTGGTTGTCTTCCAAAATTCAATTGACTCTGGAACAGTTCCTATAGATTGGAAGGTAGCTAATATAACCCTACTATTTAAGAAGGGAAGCAGAGAAAAAAAATCAAATCATAGACTGGTTAGCTTGATATCGGTAGTGGAAAAAATGCTGAAATTTGAGGATAGAACTATTAGAGTCGATCGGGGGAGCTACTGTATGTGGTTTACTAGATTTTCAGAAGGCTTTCATTAAGGTCTCGCATAAGGGCTTAGCACGCAAAATTAAAACTCATTGGATTGGAGGTCACGTACTGAAATGGATAGAGAACTGATCGGCAGACAGAAAACAAAGGTTAGGAATAGATGGTCTTCTTCCCAGTGGCAGGCAGTGACTAGTGATGCACTTCAGGGATCAGTGCTTCGACCCAAGCTATTTACAATATGGATGGTTTAGATGAGCGAACTACATGTCATATCTCCAAGTTTGCAGATGACAAAAAGATGGGTGGGAGGGTTCGCTGTGAGGATGCAGTGAAGCTCCAACGCGATTTGGACAAATTAGGTAAGTAGGCAGACACATAGCAGATGCAGTACAATATGGATAAATCTAAGTTTATCCACTGCATTAGCGAACAAAACAGGTGGCAGCTTTTTATCAACACAGTGGCAAAGAGGAAAGTACAACAACTCATTGGTGCTCTCATTCACCAATCACTGAAAGTAAGCAGGTAGGTGCAACAGGCAGTGAAGACAGCAAATGGTACATTGGCCTTTATAGTGAGAGGATTCAAGTAAAGGAATTGTTCTCTTGATTCAACCATACAGGGCATTAGCAAGATCACAATTGGAATATTATGTGCAATTTTGGTCTCCTTGTCTGAGGTAGGATGTTCAAACGATTGAGGGAATACAAAGGTATTTCACCAGACTGATTTGTGGGGTGGTGGGACTGATGTACGGGGAGAGATTGGATCTGTGAGGACTAAATTCACGAGAATTTAGGAGAATGTCAGGGTGGAAGAGGTGGTGGTCATAGAATCTCATAAATCTGTAAAATTTTAAACAGCATTGGACAGTCATATGCAGAAAGGTCATTCTCAATGACTGGGGAGTCCAGAAACAGTGGTCACAGTCTAAAGGTAAGGGGTAGGCCTTTTAGGTCAGAGATGATGAGGAATTTCTTCACCCAGAGATGGTGAACCGGGGGAATTCTCTGCCACAGGAAGGTATGGAGGCTCAAACATTAAGACTTTTAACAAAGATGTAAATATGGTTCTAAACAGATTAAAGGATATGGGGAGAACATGAGAACATGGGAACAGGGTACTGAGCTGGATGATCAGCCATGATTATACTGAATGGTGGAGCAGGCTTCTTGGGCCAAATGCCTATTCCTGTTCTGATATTATGTTTCTATTAGCTTGGGCCTCTGGATTACTCATCCAGTGACATTACCAATACACCAGTGCCTCACCACAACTGAACAAGTATAGGTTCCAATTTATTACCTTTCATCCCATTGCAATAACCAGTTCATTTTCCTTCCCAAGCTTGATTTACAGTTTCAATATAGACTCATATCTCTGAGAATGCAGAAGATACAAGCATGGGAATGCAAATTATCAAAGCATTTCATCTGGTTCGAATAATTGGAATAAGTGCAGTGCAGTGCTGCGTGGTGAATACCAAAGCTGAAAGCAGAATCCATAACAGAGTTGTGACTTCAGCTTTGTAAAATGATGTAGAAACTTGAACAAAATTCTATCCATCCTCTATCCGCCTCCCCCTCTCTCCCTATTTATTTCAGAACCCTCTTCCCCTCCCCCATTTCTGATGAAGGGTTTAGGCCCGAAACGTCAAGTTTTCCTGCTCCTATGATGCTGCTTGACCTGCTGTGTTCATCCAGCCCCATGCTTGTTATCTCGGATTCTCCAGCATCTGCAGTACCTTTTATCTCAAGAGAGAGGAACAATGACTGGATTCTAACAAGATGAAGATGCTGATATCGCTGTAAAAATAACTAGAATGGATCAAATCAGGAGTAAATCAGAGGGTAACAGATGTTTGTGAATGTTCTGGACCAGACCAAACCCCCTCAAACTACTTCTTATTTTTCAGGTCAGTATAAGGCATTACGTTCCAGATGCAATTCGATTGGTCAAACTACTCGACTTTAAGCAAAACACACTTTATTTTTACACTGCATTTAAAATACAGACAAAATAAAAATAAAAGAATTGGCTTAACTGTACCTCTATTGAAATGTCTAACAAAATAATATATTAGGAGTTGTAACAATATAATAGGGGGTTGATGGTGTAACAATATTGTCACTGGACTAATAATCTAGAAGCCCAAGCTAATATTCTGGGCCTATAGATCCAACTCCCACCACAGCAGTTGGAATTTAAGTTGGAGCGACACGGTGGCTTAGTGATTAGCACTGCTGCCTCACTGCGCCAGGAACCTGGGTTCGATTCCACCCTTGGGCAACAGTGTGTGGTGTTTGCACATTCTGCCTGTGTCTGTGTCAGTTTCCTCTGGGGGCTCCTGTTTCCTCCCACAGTCCAAAGATATGCAAGTTAGGTGGATTGGCCAAGCTAAATTACCCCGGAGTGTTCAGGGATCTGTAGATTAGGTGGGCTATGGGGGATGGGTCTAGGTGGGCTGCTCGGAGGTTCAGTGTGGACTTGTTGGGCGATAGGGCCTGTTTCCACACTGTAGGGATTATATGATCTATTAACTAGCACCATTAATTAACTGTTCCAATACAGTAACATCCCATAAACACAATCTTGACAAATGCAAATTCAGTAAAATAGATTGTCTCACATTCAGTGCTAACAGCACAAAGAGAACCCCAGCTTATAGTTGTATCAGAGAGAGGAATAAGAGCTTCCACATCCAGCTTCAAGAGAACAGAAATTGCAGAAAGCCAAAGCTAAAGATTCTGGTACTATGGGTGTTTGACCTACCCATCCAGGTTGCTTCTATTGTTCCAACTTCTTTAAAAAAGCCCAAGACCTCACAAGCTGTTTACTTTATTGGCTTGGAGCAGTTCGCTCGACACCTCTGTCTCAAACTTCCTTTATTAAAAAAAAGAACCAAATACACCTCCTAAAGCCATAATATCGTCACAGTGGATACATGAAAAAATGTAGCCAAGAGACTGAAATTAGCTGGTAACCTGGTCCATAAAGACAGGGTAGATAATTCGTGACGTAATTGATTGAAACAGGATTGGATGGAAGACGACGACAACAGCTCAAGGGTTAGCGAGACAATTAAATGCAGTGGAATTTCAAAAATAATACATGGGTTTCAGATTGAAAAGCCTAATACGGATCCCAAGTAAATTGAGAAAAGTTGAAATAAGAACAGCAAATGTTTTAAAAAGGACAAAAATGAGAGCAAGTGTCTCACTAAACAAGGTGACATTCAGAAAGAAAACATCTTTGATGGGAATCTCCCAAACCATTATGTGCATGTGAGGAAAGCCCCAAGATAGACACCTGTATGCACATTTCGATTATGGGGACATTCTAGTAAAACTACAGGTGGTAGGTAATTTTTAACAGCTCTAATTGAATGTCAAAGGTGCCTTCAGTGCTTGGATTCTGCTAATTTTCACAATTATCATCTATAGGAGGCCACTGTTACAACCATTAGGGTTGCAAATTTTCTTAAAACAGCCACCTTAAGCAGAGGAGACATTAGCTCTGTTGGTAACAGCATGAAATGCACATGAAAGCTTGCTCTCAGTTCAAAGAGATCAAATTTGAGCGCATTTGTATTGGAAGTTTTGCCAGCTTGGCTAGGGGGAGGAATCTCTAGTTCATTCTGGGCAGGATGGTGGCTCAGTCTGTTAGCACTGCTGAGGTTCAACTGGGTTCAATTCCAGCCTCAGGCAACTGTCTGTGTGGAGTGTGCACATTCTCCCCATGTCTGCGTGGGTTTCCCCCAGATGCTCCCACAGTCCAAAGATGTGCAGGTTAGGTGGATTGGCATGCTAAATTACCTATAGTGTTCAGGGATGTGTAAATTTGGTGGATTAGCTATGGGAAATGCAGGGATAGGGTGGGGGGGGATGGATCTGGGTGGGATGCTCTTCAGACAGTCAATGTGGACTTGTTAGGCTGAATGGCCTGTTTCCACACTATCGGGATTCTATGAATTCTCCACCGATCACATTAGCCTTGGGCTCAGGAGTTTCCTGGTGGGGAAGGTGATGACAAAAAGCAAGTCCTTGGGAGCTAAGATTAGCTTTGATTGATTCCTAGATTACAAAGTGTCCAGTGAAGATAGTGCAAATTACAGCCATAACGCAATATTTTTGGGCATACAATGAGTTAAAGGGAATAACATCTTGTCTATTCTTTCAAAATTAATTTGTTGGTTACTGTAAACATCTTACAACTTGAAATCTTGCAACATGGTCCTGTCAGACTCAAAGCTTTATTTTCCAAATTTTTCAGTTTTATCGATCTCGACAGAATGTGGACCAGCAACAATTCTTAGTTCTCCTAGCACAGGTTAAAACAAAACAGAAGCTTACCTTTTTGATAGTTTTAGTCTGAATCAAAGCGAGTTCTCTGTTCTCATCAGCTACATACAAGGACAATTTCACATAAGGGTCACTGAAAAGTGAAAAATATCACATTAACACAAATGCATTAGCTTCAATTCTATTTGTATGCCTCTATTTTCAGTTACTGCTTGATACAAACACTACCTGGCAAACAAACGAAATCAGGTTATCTGCTTGCTGGCTCTTCTGTGAAATCTGTTCTCAAAGCAGAAGTGTGCTGGTTCAGCTTTCTCTGCTCTTCATTCAATAGCACGGCCAAACTTGACATACAAGAGAGGGAGCCTCACATCCATCCCATATCCTAACATACATAACATTGAAAAATAGAAAAACATGTCTGCCCACCAAAGACAAATTTATCATTCTGTCCAAAACAAAATGAATCCCACCAATTTAAAGCATATCAAACTTGCTTCTCACACATACAACAACAGGGGAAAAAACAAGTACACAGTAAAGTAAAAGCTATGTTAGGACAAATTACTGTATAGTTGCAATGTACTTTAGTTTCCAATGAATGTTAAATATTTAGATAAATATAGCCAAAGTGTGCTACTAATTAGACACCTCACCACCTCTATTTGGTTTACATTCGTTCATGATTCATTAATGAATAAAACAATCCCGTTGGGAGCCATACAAATTAGGCAGGATCCACATTCTACCTGGCAATGAGACAAATAAGCTGCCAGAACCACGATAGTAGGTGATATTATAAATTCTTCATGTGATTTAAATCAATCCAGACCATAAAGGCCTCAGACAAAAGAGCAAGAGTAGGCTATTCAGCATGTCAAGTCTGCTACCCTGATTCAATGAGATCATGGATAACCTGATCATCTTCAGATCTGATTTCTTGCCTTTTGCCTGTAACCCTTAATTCCTTTCCTGGTCAAAAATCTGGAACATAAACAAAGTTGCTGGAAAAGCTCAGCAGGTCTGGCAGGTGGAATCTGTCTATCTTAGGCTCAAATATACTTAATGACTTTGCCTACAGAGGCGTCTTCGTAAAGAATTCCATGGAGTCACCACCCTTGAAGAAATTCCTCCTCATCTCAGTTTTATATAAGACCATAAGACATAGGAGTGAAAGTAAGGCCATTCAGCCCATCAAGTCCACTCCTCCATTTAATCATGGCAGATGGGCATTTCAACTCCACTTACCCGCACTCTCCCCGTAGCCCTTGATTCCTTGCGAGATCAAGAATTTATCAATCTCTGCCTTGAAGACATTCAACGTCCCGGCCTCCACTGCGCTCCCTGGCAATGAATTCCACAGGCCCACCACCCTCTGGCTGAAGAAATGTCTCCTCGTTTCCGTTCTAAATTGACCCCCTCTAATTCTAAGGCTGTGCCCACGGGTCCTAGTATCCCCACCTAACGGAAACAACTTCCCAGCGTCCACCCTTTCTAAGCCATGCATTATCTTGTAAGTTTCTATTAGATCTCCCTTCAACCTTCTAAACTCTAATGAATACAATCCCAGGATCCTCAGCCGTTCATCGTATGTTAGGCCTACCATTCCAGGGATCATCCGTGTGAATCTCCGCTGGACACGCTCCAGTGCCAGAATGTCCTTCCTGAGGTGTGGGGCCCAAAATTGGACACAGTATTCTAAATGGGGCCTAACTAGAGCTTTATAAAGTCTCAGAAGCACATCACTGCTTTTATATTCCAACCCTCTTGAGATAAATGACAACATTCCATTCGCTTTCTTAATCACGGACTCAACCTGCAAGTTAACCTTTAGAGAATCCTGTACTAGCACTCCCAGATCCCTTTGTACTTCGGCTTTATGAATTTTCTCACCGTTCAGAAAATAGTCCATGCCTGTATTCTTTTTTCCAAGGTGCAAGACCTCGCATTTGCCCACGTTGAATTTCAGCAGCCATTTCCTGGACCACTCTCCGAAACTGTCTAAATCATTCTGCAGCCTCCCCACCTCCTCCGTACTACCTGCCTGTCCACCCAACTTCGTATCATCGGCAAACTTCGCCAGAATGCCCCCAGACCCTTCATCCAGATCATTTATATATAAAGTGAACAGCTGCGGCCCCAACACTGAACCCTGCGGGACACCACTTGTCACCGGTTGCCATTCTGAAAAAGAGCCTTTTATCCCAACTCTCTGCTTTCTGTCAGACAGCCAATCCTCAATCCATGCCAGTAACTCACCTCGAACACCATGGGCCCTCACCTTACTCAGCAGCCTCCCGTGACGCACCTTATCAAAGGCCTTTTGGAAGTCTCGATAGATAACATCCACTGGGTTTCCCTGGTCTAACCTACTTGTTACCTCTTCAAAGAATTCTAACAGGTTTGTCAGACACGACCTCCCCTTACTAAATCCATGCTGACTTGTTCTAATCCGACCCTGCACTTCCAAGAATTTAGAATTCTCATCCTTAACGATAGATTCTAGAATTTTACCAACAACCGAGGTTAGGCTAATGGGCCTATAATTTTCCATCTTTTGTCTTGATACTTTCTTAAACAAGGGGGTTACAACAGCAATTTTCCAATCATCTGGGATTACCCCTGACTCCAGTGACTTTTGAAAGATCACAACCAATGCCTCTGCTATTTCCTCAGCCACCTCCCTCAGAACTCTCGGATATAGCCCATCGGGGCCAGGAGATTTATCAATTTTTAGACCTTTTAGTTTTTCTAGCACTTTCTCTTTTGTAATGCCTACCATACTCAACTCTGCCCCCTGACTCTCCTTAATTGTTGGGATATTACTCATGTCTTCCACTGTGAAGACTGACGCAAAATACTTATTCAGTTCTTCAGCTATTTCCTTATCTCCCTTTACTAGCCTTCCAGCATCAGTTTGGAGCGGCCCAATGTCTACTTTTGCCTCTCGTTTGTTTCTTATGTATTGAAAGAAACTTTTACTATCATTTCTAATATTACTGGCTAGCCTACCTTTGTATCTGATCCTCTCCTTACTTATTTCTCTCTTTGTTATCCTCTGTTTGTTCTTGTCCCCTTCCCAATCTTCTGATTTCCCAGTGCTCTTGGCCACTATATAGGCTGTCTCTTTTTCTTTGATACATTTCTTGACTTCCTTTGTCAGCCATGGCTGTCTAATCTCCTCCTCCCCCCCACCCCGCCACCGGATAATCTTTCTATTCTTTGGGATGAACCTCTGTATTGTGTCCTCAATTACACCCAGAAACAACGACCCATTATTCTGAGATACGCCCTCTATGACCCGATATACTCCCTTAAGGGTAAAACAACCTCTCTGCATCAAACCATTCAAATCCCCTAATCTTGCATGTTTCAATACAGTTGCTCTCATTCTTCTAAATTTCAATGAACATCGGTTTAACCTACTCAACCTTTCCTCCAGTGCCTCCATAACTGGGTTCAGCATGGTGAACCCTCTCTGCATTGCTGCTAATGCCAGTATATCCTGCCTTAGACAGATGAACCAAAACAGTATTCCAGGTGCAATCTCACTAGTGCTTTGTATAATGTAGCAAGGCTTCCCATTTTTATACTCCATTCCCTTTGAAATAAAGGCCAACATTCCTAATGCCTTCCTGTTATCTGCTGAACTTGTATGCTAGCTTTCTGTGATTTATGAATGAAAAAAATCTCAATTCCTTCTGCGCTGTAGCAGTCTGCAGTATTTTTTTCACTTAAATAACATTCAGCTGCTCTATTTTTCCTGCCAAAGTGCACGACCTCATATTTTCCCAGATGACATTCCATCTGCCAACTTTTGAGCACACTCGCTTCACCTGTCCGGATCGCTCTGTACACTTTGCATCAACCTCACTACTTGCCTTCCCACCTGCGTTATTCGCAAGCTTTGCTAATAGTTTATTCACTTTTCTCATCCAAGTCATGAACTTATATTGTTAATAATTTTTGCCCTAGCACTGATCCCCTGCAATACTGCACTAGTTACAGGTTGCCATCCTGAAAATATCCCCCTTCCCCAACTATCAGTCTCCTATTAGTTAGCCAATTCTCTATCCACATTAATACACTACCTCCACAACATGGGTTCTTACCTCGTAGATAGCCTAACATGTGGTTCTTTATCATTGTCTTCCAGAAATTCAAATCAATCACATCCATTGCTTCTCCTTCGTTTATCTTGCTTGATACTTTCTCAAACAATTCCAATAAATTTGTCAGGTATGATATCCCCTTCATGAAATCATGCTGACTCGGTTTAATTATGTGTTTCTATATGCTCTGTAATTAACTTTATAATAGACTCTTAACATTTTCCCAACAGCTCACCTGCCTTTTTTTTTGTCTCCTTCCCTTCTTGAACATCAGCACTTATCCAATTCTCCAATATTCTTCCCAAATCAAAGGTCCTTGTAATATTACTACCAGTGCATCCACTATTTCTGAGGCCTTTTCTTGTATTCTTGGATGTAGCCTATCTAGTCCAGGGGGCATCTGGGTGTCTTCCCTCATACGTTTTCTCTAGAGATGTTTATTCTACTTATTTCCTCTCTCCTTTTTCCCCCCTTGATCATTTAACATTTTGCCTTTAGTGTCTTCTACCATGAAGGTTGATGCAAAACACTTATTCAACACCTCTGCTATTTCCTTGTTCCACATTATTTCCCCAGCTGTCCTCCTTTGGGCTACATTAACTCTGGCCTCTCTCTTACTTTTAATTTAAAAATCTCATTGCCCGTCTGGGTATTACTTGCAAGTTTAACCTTAAATTTTATTTTCTGGTTTTTTTGGGTCTGTTTTGCTAGTTTCTAAATGTCTCTAATTGCCTGGTTTACACTAACCCTTCCCAAATTGTCTGTTTTTCTTCAAATATATCTGGAAATCTATCGCTGTTTCTTCACTGTTGCTGGGTCCAAATCCTGGAATTCTCTCCCTTATGGCATTATGGGTCAACCCACAGCAGGTGGACTGCAGCAGTTCAAGGCGGCAGCTCACCACCACCTTCTCAAGGGCAACTAGGGACAGATAATAAATGCTGGCCAAGCAGTGACATCCACATCCCACTAAATAAATAAATAAATAAATCCAATGCTTTCCTTACTCCCCTGTTAATCATGCTTGGCTTAACCACTTTCTGGAACCTTGCTTCCACACAATGATATTCCTGTGTTGTCAGCAATGAACTTTTTTTAAAAATGTTTGTCATTGTTTGAGGCAGCACGGTGGCTCAGTGCTTAGCACTGCTGCCTCACAGGACCAGGGACCCGGGTTCAATTCCAGCCTAGGGTGACTGTCTGTGTAAAGTTTGCACATTGTCCCAGTGCTCCGGTTTCCTCCTACAGTCCAAAGATGTACAGGATGGGTGGACTGGCAGTGCTAAATTGCCCATAGTGCCCAGGGATGTTCAGGTTAGGAGGGTTAGACATGGGAAATACAGGGGTAGGGGAATGGGTCTGGGTGGAATGCTCTTTGGAGGGGCAGCATGGACTTGTTGGGCCAAATGGCCTGTTTCCATACTGTAGGGATTCTATGATGATTGTTGCTCAGCTGTCTTTCCTGCCAAATTCCTTTCCCAATCCAATCCAGCTTGCTCTGCCCTCATTCCTTTATAGTTAGCCTTATTTAAGTTTAGCACAGTTATGCCAATCTGAAGGAGTGAAAAGAAAATCATCATCTTAGGAACCCTGGGCTTTGAAGACCAAGAGGAAGAAAAAAAATCTATTACAGCTCATTTTAATCTACTGACCACGACAGTAAAGCAAAACCGAAACCATACTGCTCATTTCCCCAATGTGATCACAATTGCCCATCACTGAATATCTTACTCTTCTTCAATGCACTCATTGGCCTTAGCTTGTCCTAGTCTACTTGTATTCAGTTCTTATGTCAGTCCTAAACCAATTTAAGCTATCATTATATTGACCTCCAGGAACCTCCCTGCAGTTGAAAATCTCCTCCAATCCTCTCTCTTTTCAAATTAACTTCAGTTCCACTTCTAATCATTTCTTCCAGGCTCATCTTAAGCTTATATATTGGTTTACATCGCTGATATGCCGTGAAGTGCCGTGGGATTTTATGTTAAATGACTTTAATAAAATGGATGCCTCTAAATGCCATTGAGAGCAAACCAGACTAACACCAGCGCACAGACTCAAATTGCCTCCATCCATAAAACCGTACAAGTCAGTCCCTGTGAGAAGCAATGCTAATTTCAAATGGGTGGGGGGAGCAAAGAGAAAAAATAACATTCATATTGAATTCTGCTGCAATCACACACATAACAAGTTAGTATCCTAACTTTTGTTGCTCGTGTTATGTGCACAGCTTTGGAAAACTCAGTCAAATACGCAATGCATTTTGCACAACAGTAAACGATATCATACAAAATGCAACATCAAGAAGAATCATACATTAAAAAAAAGTTGAATCAATAGAGTAATAGAACAAACTCCCAAAACATCCACAAAAAGCATCAAAAACTTTCAGATCCTATCAGAACCTAAATTCTGTGCCCAGAAGACTCCACCTTCTGATCTCCTAACTCTTTTCTCACAAACTGCTGTCAATGTAAATTCCCTTCCTGATCTGTATTATTTCATATTATTTCCTGTAGTGCCTCCATTCAATTTAAATCTGTTCTTATGACATTCCTAATCAAAATCTTCACAACTTCACACATCAGACTGCAAACTACCTTCTTCCTACTCCAACCTAGTTTTCTTCTCCAAAGTTCTGCTTACTCCCAGATCCAGAGCCATGTTTTGTGCAACTTGAAACCTGAGCCTGTCCAAACGGGATTGTAGTTTTGCCATGGCAAAAATGTCATTTAACAGTCAGAAGTGACATATTACATCACTCTTCATACTTCTCTACCTACAGCAGCCTAAGACATTTTGCTGAGACATTCTATCCAAATGCCCCTTCGATTATCTAGCTGAAATTGATTGCTTTTATGTAGTTGTAACCAGGGAAACAAAACACTTCTATTTACACTATTGCAATATTAAGTCCAGAGACCAAAGATCTATCTTTGACTCTAGTTTTTGATCCACATATTGTCTTTCAACAATATCTTTGGAAAGTATATGATAATCCTCATGTACACTGACAACAATCAGATCTGTCTCATAACAATCCTTCTCAATTTGTCTACAGCCTACGATTCATTATTCAGTACTTTCAATATCCGGTACGGGGAGGATAAGGTCACTATGTCGTTGATCCCAGCCACAAAATCTGTTCCTTATCCACTAATTTCACCCTCTCCCTGACCATTATCAAACAATAAATCAAAATGTTAACAACCAGTGTTCCTGTCTCATCTGAGCTGAGCTTCAGACTTGATATCTTCCCCATACCCAAAATAGCCAATTTCCTCGTCACTAATATCGCACATTCCTTTCCCTGCAACAGTCCATATTTTGCCAGAATCCTATTTCATGTTTTGGTTACTTCCGATCTCCTGGCCGTCCTCCCAACCTCCATTACTAACTCATCCAAAACTGTATTTCCTATATCTTAAACGATATGAAGCACTGTTCATCAATCATATCTCACCTTAGTGATCGCCACAAGCTCCCAGTTTAGCAATGCCTTCAGATCAAGTAAGAAGTTGTCTCTGTACCATGCTTCTCTATTTTTAGCTATTGTAAACTCATCCTACCCAACAACTCTGTGCTTTTTCGATTCTCATTATGAGCATCATCCACTTGGGCTTAATCGTTCAAATTTCCCCTTAAGTCTTCCTGACTTTGTATCACTCTTTCCCTTCGTCCTGTACTAGCTATGACAATTTATTCAGTGCTACCTCATCTTGGCCCACGCTTGCACAGCAGTGCCTCTCAAACTATACACGACCAATTACCTCTTGAATGGAGACAGATGCCGACCGTCCATTGAAAGTTTATGGCTAAATACTGTTGTGAAGTCTCCTGGTGACATTTAACTACATTAAACTGCATTACATAAATGTCATAGCAATTACTGGAGATTGCAATCAGAAATTGCACAAGCTAATCCCAAATGTTTCACCCAATTAATTACAAAGTTTTAAGTTTCAAATCACAAGTAACCAAAGGCAATTAATTCTGAACAGATATGTTACATAGTACTGTCCTAACAGAAAGTTTCAGAGCCGTTATTCATTGAAATATTACTTTCTTACCCGTGAAATGATCATATTGCGTTATTAATTGTGGCTATCAATCACAAACTTGACAAGAAACAATAGAAATCCCTAAATGGTCTTTTTCTTAAAAAGGTGGTCAATTTAGGGTTATTTTAATTATTATAAAGGCTAAAGTATCATAAATTCAATTCTGCGGAATCTTTTACTTTCATGTTTAGAAAGCTATTTCTGAGAACTATTTACCATCTTCATTAAATAAGTTTACAACAGAAGTTAAATCTCAAAAGCAGTGATTATATTAATTAAATCATCGATTATATTCATGAACTGGTTAACCATACCGTTAGATTTCTAAATTTTCACGACCATTTGCCCATATTTTTGAAACTCAAAGGAAGGAAGGTTTCCCAGTTCAAAATAAATAGTTAATTTTTTTAAGATCATACTTTCCATAGCTTTCACACATGAACTCCGTATTATACCATTTAGCTTTCATACATACTTTTCAAGGCAAATTACATATGTATAGGTTAACATGTGCAACGGTCTTAAACTTCAGATGCACATCATGTGGTTAGGCAACATGAGAGGTTGCACATCTATTTCATTACCTAAATGGGTTAGTCGGCAATTTCTGGCTGGATTTTAGTGGAATAAGATCTTTACTAATGCAGTATCGAGCAGGAGACATGAAAGTCAGAGGACATCTTTGCGTGCGTTTCTGAGCTTGGCAAAGATAACCAAGTCTTTCATCAGTTACCGTGTGTCTGAATAGCCTTGGAGAAAGAACATGGGGCTCTTTTGAGTCTTCAATGCAAGACGTCGTGCCTCATTCACCTTGATAATATTACAAAATTCAAGGTTTCCACAACCCAGAATTTAATACAAGAAAGCATGTATGTGGAGACAGAAAGGACTGCAGATGCTGGATGTTAGAGTCAAAAAATATGGGGCTGGAAAAGCACAGCAGTTCAGACAGCATCCGAGGAGCAGGAAAGTCAATGTTTCGGGTCAGAACCCGTGTCCTGAAGAAAGGTTCCGACTGAAACACTGACTTGACTACTCCTCGGATGCTGTCTGAACTGCTGCTTTTCCAGCTCCACATTTTTTTGACTCTAGCTTCCAGCGTCAGCAGTCCTTTCTCTCTCCAAGTAGCTGAAAAACCATACTGTGAAGTCTCTTCGAAGAATGCCCACCTTGAATAAGTTTTCCTCCTCCTTCTGAAGAGAGCTCAGTGAGTCTCTGTCCCACTGCAACCCCCTGGTTATCTCCCCAACCCTGAAACTCTTCAAAGCACAAATACCCTAGCCAACAGCAGGGGGAGCTCTGCATCAGACATAACATAGTTAAGGAGATAGCAAGAAGTGCAGACGCTGGAATCAGAGTTGGTACAGCATGGAGCTGCAGGAGCACAGCAAGTCAGGCAGCATCAGTGGAGTAGGAGAGTCGATGTTTCAGGTCCAGACCTTTCATGAGTACTGAAGAAGGGTCTAGGCCCAAAACGTCGACACTCCGACTCCTCTGATGCTGCCTGACCTGCTGTTCCTCCAGCTCCACAATGTATCGGCAAAACACTAAAGTCTGCCTTTGTAAGTGTTACATGCTTCTCTGGGAGAACTCAATGGCACAAGAACTCAACACACAAGCAATTCTGCTCTCACAAGACAGAACCATCCTTGCCTGAACCCCACAGACAATGCATTTCTGAATTGCTCTAAGGAAAATTTATAAAACAAAAGACAGCATAGAATCATATGAAAGTAGGCCATTTGGCACATTGAGTACACCAACACTCCGAAGAGCATCCCACCCAGACCCATCTTCTACCCTGTCTGTGTGTTTCCCACCCTAGACACTATGGGCAAATTTATCATGGCCAATCCATCTAACCCGCACGTCTTTGGACTGTGGGTGGGGAGGAAAACCAAAGCACCCAGAGGAAACCCACGCAGACACGGGGAAAATGTGCAAACGCCACATGGAGTCGCCCAAGACTGGAATCAAACCTGGTTCCCTGGCGCTGTGAGGCAGCAATGCTAAGCACTGAGCCACGGTGCCGCACCAGAGAAAGAAAAAAGATTTTCACAAAGATTTCTACAAAGATTTTCACAAAGATTTCTGTGTTTTGGTCCACACTGAAGCTCAAACATGCAGATCTGGTCTTTGCGAATCCTACTGTTTTGCAATCTATGATCCTTTCTGCAATCATCCAACGCCTTTTACCGAGGAATTGGTTCCCTCAGATTTAGTATGCTCACAGTAACAAAATTTTGGCATTTTCCTTCTTTAACCTTTTGTGAGATGCGAGCGTCAGTGACAGGGTCAGCATTTGTTGCACATCCCTAACTGTCTTGAACTAAGTAACTTGGTCAGTATTACAAATGGCCTTTTTTCTCCCCAACTCATTCACAGGATCTGGGCATCACTAGTCACACCAGCATTCATTACCCATCCTTAATTGCCCAGAGGGCAGTTAAGCGCCAACCATATTGCTATGGATCTGGGAGTCACATGCAGGCCAGACCAAGGACAGACACCAGTTTCACACCCTAAAGGACATTAGTGAACCAAATGGGGTTTTCCTGACATCAACAATGATTTCATGTTTAGGGTCAACCGTGTTGCCTGCAGGTCCGAAATCGCATGCAGTCCAAGTAAGGATGGTAGATGTCCTTCCCTAATAAATATTAGGTGGATCGGGTGAGTTTTTATGACAATCAATGGCTGTTTCATGTTCCCCATTGCAGAGGCCAGATTTTTCTTCTCTCCTTCAGATTTACTAGGGGAATTGAAATTCTAGCAACCATGGCAGAATTGAACCCCTGCGCCCAGAGCATTAGCCTGGACTTTGAATGACTAGTTCAGGGACATGACTACTGCCCCACCATTTCCCGCAAAACACAATTTTGGCTTCCAACACTTGCTGCCAAACAGGCACTCTATGGGGGCTAAACAAAATATACCCAGAATGTCACACCCATAGGGCTTCATTGTGACTATCTTTTGTAATTGATGCATATGACATTTTGTGGTTATGCAAGGTTAAATAATTTGCATTCTGAAACAGATGCATCATTCTACAGAACTGTGCATGTTTGCAGCAAAACTGTTGAATGGCATTCTATTCAAAGACTCATTGATAGTTTAAAAAAAGGCATATGTTAATTATCAGTCTTCACTAAATTCACTAATGCTGAAACAGACCTTAAAAATGTTTCAGTTTCCATATTCCTCTTGAACTTGGGGAATAATTCTGACTCCATAGATATTTAAAACTGTTAGTCAGGAATTGCGTAAGCCTTCCAACGACTAGCAATTATGATACGAAGTAAATGCAGTTTCCAAACACGTAGACACTAAAAATAAAAATCAGGCATAGCTAATCCCATCACACTATTGGAAACAATAGGTCAAAACATGGGCACATGTTGTTCCGATAAAAATATTTATTTTAATTCAATGAAATGCACAAAAGCTGAGAATCAGCATTTCTCCAAACAGACTGATGGCTGTCTGGAGAGATTTCTTCTGACATTGACCGAAAGGTAGAATAATAATAGTGTAGTCACTGGGGCTTTAATACCTTAACTGGTAGAATATACCAGACTTTCAAATTACTTCACAAACCTCCAAGAGTTTAGAAAACCAATGAACCATCAGCACAGGAGGGATGTGGGTGTTGTTGGCTGGATAGGTGCTCTTCAGAAATGTTGGTTAGCTTACGTTTAGAATCACCAAAGGCTCGATAGCGATGGTGCTCACAGAAAACAATCAGGTAAATGATTTCCACAGATTTGCTCCTGCAATGTTTAGGGAACAGCGATGTCAGTGACGGTGCTCCCATGTGGATACCGTCTTTGTTCTTCCCGGAAAGTGGAGATTATTGGGTTACTACTAATTCCAAGATTACTTTGATAAAGAGATAACAAGGTGCAGATCTGGATGAACACAGCAGGCCAAGCAGCATCAGAGGAGCAGGAAGGCTGACATTTCGGGCTTAGACCCTTCTTCAGAAATCTTCTTTCACCTCTTAAATGATAGCTCAGGGTTCTAGAATCCACAACCAAGGGAAATATTTTACCTGCATTTACCCTGCGTGTTCCTGTACATATCCAGTGAGTTTCAATGAGATCACTTCTCAATGTGAAAGGTTACGGAGAAAAAAAAA
>JAHRHZ010000248.1:30150831-30228339 GCA_024137785.1 Ginglymostoma cirratum | reverse complement strand
AATGACTAGCCTGTGATCTGCTGCAGTGGTCCTCATGCAGGTTGACCAGGTGAGTTTTAGATCAGTGACATCTCCAGGATTTTGATTGTGTGGGGGACACACAAATGACTGCGTAGCTAAGGCGCTTCAATTTTCTCTTGCCAGAGGCAGCTTTCGTCTGGCATTTGTATGGCAAGGTGTTACTTGCTACTTATCAGAGCATGCTTGGATGTTGTCTAAATTTTGCTGCATGTGGACTCAGAGGGCTTCAATATTTGAGGAGCTCTGAATAGTACTGGACACTCTGCACGAGTGAACACTCTAGTTCTGGCCCGGAGGGAAGGTCATTGATGAAGCAGTTTAAGACAACTGGGTCTACAACACGACCGGAGGTATTACTGCAGTGATGCCCTGGGTTTGAAATAATGGGTCTCCGACAACTGTCAGTATCTGATGCTGCATGACTCCAGCCATAGTAATGCTATCCTCGATTCCCTTCGGCTGGGCAAACTGCTTCATCACCTGAAATTTGTGGTAAAAGGAGCTGAAAGTAGTGCAGTCACCACCACCACAATTCTGATCTTACTGTCGAAGAAAGGTTATTGCTGAACAGCTGGCCTGAGGAAATGGTACAGTGTTATCCTCTGGCCAAGACAATCCGATTCCAGCAATCACAGTCCTTGTTTTCATTTCAGGGGTGGCCCTAAACACGAGAGGAAGCTTTCCCTGATCCACATTCACTTCAGCTTTGGGTTCGGTGGTTATCACTATCAGTCAAATGGCATCTTAATATCATACTCACACCACCTCCGAAATTCAGACCGTACCCTTTTCTCTCCCACCAAAGACACAAGGCCATAACCAAGATTTGATTTGATTTGATTTATTGTCATATGTAACTAAATACAGTACAAAATTTTGTTTTCAAGCTGTAAACGGGATCATAGTAAACAAGGACATACAAATCATAGGGTTTAAAAACAAACTTGGACAGAATGAGGCATTGATGTTACGATGCACAGGACGTGTGTGAGGCAAGAACAACATTAACAAGATCGACATTATTTGAAGTTAGACAGTCCATTCTTCAGTCTAATAACAGCAGGGCAAAAGCTGTTCTTGAAACTGCCAGTGCAAGTGTTCAAGTTTCTGTATCTTCTGCCTGACAGAACAAATTGTAAGAGAGCATTATGGGTCTTTGATGACATTGGCAGCCTTTCCACGGCAACAAGACGTGTAAATGGAGACCATCGATGAAAGGGTTGGCTTCCATGATAGACTGAGCTCTGCACACAACCTTCTGCAGTTTCTTACGGTCCTGTGCACAGGAGTTGCCATACCAGGCCATCGTGCATCCAGACAGTATGCTTTCAATGGTGCATCTGTAAAAGTTGGTGAGGGTCCTTATGGACATGCCAAATGTCCTGAGCTGCCCGAGGAAGAAGAGGCATTGTTGCACCTTCTTGACTGTCACATCTACACGGGAGGTCCAGGAGAGGTTGTCCGTTATCGGTTATCATCACTCTGAGGAACTTGGCAGTCTCAACTTTCTCAATCTCAGTTCCGTTGATGTAGATCGGGGCATGTTTTCCTCCCTTCTTTCTGGAATCGATGATCAGTTCTTTTGTTTTGCTGACATTGAGACAGAGGTTATCATTGCACCACATCACCAAGCCGTCTACCTCCTTTCTGTGTTCTGACTCATCGTTGTTTGACATCTGTCCTACCATGGTGGTGTCAACAGCAAACTTGTAGATGGCATATGTTCAGAATTTGGTAATGTAGTTGTGGGCGTATAGGGAGTACTGTAGGGGGCTGCGAATTCATCCTTAGGGGGCGTGGAAGAGGTGCAGATGTCTGTCTTCACTGATTGCAGTCTGTGGGTTAGGAAGCTGAGGATCCAGATGCAGAGGGCAGAGCCAAGACCAGGTCTCTCAATTTTGAGATGAGTCTGGATGGGGTGATGGTGTTGAAGGTGGAGCTGTAACCAGGAGCAGGGCTCTGACGTACGTGTCCTTGTTGTCCACTGGTGTACAACACCCAAAAGTGAAATTGTGTCTACCTTGTGTGCAAATGGTTTACAGTATGTTTTCTACTGAGCCACAGTGACTCCAGTTAAAAAAGCACTTCATTGTCTTGTGGAGTCCTATTTGAAAACCTGAGGTCATTATCACAATCTGAGTTACATCGCTTTCAACTGTCTTAATTTTATACTTCAGTTGTGTTAGGAAGACAGCAAGTATCAGAGTAGTGAGTGATGCAAGGCAATTGTACATCACAAAATAAACTGAAGCTGAATATGCAAAATTTAGAAAAAACAAATTAAGGAATGTGGGTTGAGAGAGCAATTCATATTCTGAAGAATGATGAGGTAATCACATGAAAGTAAAGCTTATCTCTTAATTCTCTAGATAGAAATTAACTTTGGCACAATACACAATAATGAAGATGTAGCCATAATCTTTTTGAGGTCTGAACAGAACGGTAAAGCTGTCAAGGACTTCAGGCCTAAGATCAGCACAGACAGGATTTGGATTTGTTTTTAAGGAGATGTATATATGACATTCTGCAAAAGAACTTACTTTTATTCAGCACTTTTGAAATAAAAGCTTTTCAAAGCAAAAGCAGACACCAGGAAGTGGAAGGTCAGGGATTAAAACATTCGTTGGAGATAATTCTTGCTCATCTTTGGAAGCAAGGTGGGGTGGGAAAAAACAAAGGGTTTGGCAGTAATGATAAATCCAGTAATCAACATACAGGAGCAAATACATCATCAGACAAAATGAGGTGTGACAGGGAAAATGTCAGGAACAAAGGAACTCAGTTGACAACAATTCAGGAGGAACTTGCAGAAAAGAGAAATACAGTAAATTGCACAAGGAATGAGAATTGTGTACAGTAATGTAGGATGGTAAGTCAACACATACCAGTAATGACAGATGATAGACAAGTGGGATGTGATACAGGATACATGCAGCAGGTTCAGAGTTAAATTGTAACTGAAACTTACTCCTGTTATACATTTGTACCAACAGATAAAATTCAGCAAAACAATTTCCTCAACACCGTTGCAGGCGATATGCCTAGCCCAATGATTCAATCAGCTGTTTTGAAATTTACACCTCAAAGTGGGACTAATGCAACTAAAATGTTGAATTTTTACAAGACTGTGAGGGTGAAGCATGAAGTGATGCACTTTTGAATTGAAGAGAGAGAATAAACAGCTAGTGATCAAATTTGAAGGATAATTCAGAAATAAAGAGACCAAGCAAACACACAAATAAAAAGAGATGGTGGCAAATCAAAGAGATAAATGTATTTTAAAAGATAGGATCTTTAGCTTTATTAATAGAGCACAGAATGATAGCAGATGCGTTAAAACCTCAAATCCTGATGAGTAAAACCTTCGGTTCCAGCTACAGTATTGCGTCCAATTCTGGACACCACATTTGATGAAGTGTAGATCAAAGCAGTTTGACCAGGATCAATGAATGGCACAGCCGAATCAAAGGGTTGAATGGCCTACTCCTGCTCCTATTTACCATGTTTCTGTACTAGGGAAGAGGATCTGCAGTTATGTGCAGACACTAAAGAAATTGAGGCTGTTTTCCTTAAATCATAAAAGGTGAATGGGGAAATGAGTAAAAACAATGAAGGCCTTTTGCAAAGTAAAGAAGAAATTGTTCCAGTTTGCTAGAGGGTCAGTAATGATGTGTTTAAGCTACTTTGATCAAAGAACCAGCAGGCAGACAATATTTCTTTCTGCACAGTGTTCTGAGCTACAATAATTTGAGAGTGCACTGCTTGAGAAGTCAATGGAAACAAAATTGATATCTTTCAAAACGTATTCAAATATATTTTAGATATATACTTGAAAAAAATTTGCACAGCCCTCGGGTAAGTGGGGAAAAACAGACCGCTCTTTCTATGAGCAGGTATCAGCATGATGGTCTCAATAGCCTGATTTTGCCACATCAATCTTTGGTTTTATGACACAATGATCTTGTAATAAAATCCTCCATATTAAAGAATATATTCACATGTAAAAATGGCACAACTATTAAACAAGTTCCAACTAACACTTAAATCTAAAATTGACATGAACTAAGATAAGTTTCTGAAATATTTACATAGTGAGACAATAGTTCAAAGCATACTTACGTATGACAATTACAGGAATACATGTTAGTGCACTGGTTTCATTCTCTGGAGATCGAGATATCTGAAGATCACTATGATTTCAATAGGTGAGATCAGAGTGGCAACCCTTGACATCAACGCTGCATTCGACCAAGTGTGGTATCAAGGAGCCCAAACAAAATGGGTGTCCATGGGACAGGAGAAAAAATGCTCTCCATTGTCTGGGAATATACCTGGCACATAGGAAGACGGCCATGGTTGTGGGTGGTCAGTCATCTCAGCTCCAGGATCCCTCTGCAGGAGTTCCTCAGGGTAATGTCCTAGGCCTAATTATCTTCAGCCGCTTCTTCATTGATCTTCCCTCGACCAAAAGGCAAGAAGTGCAACATTCGCCAATAATTGCACAATGTTCGGCACCATTCATGACTCCTCAGATACTTCACCTGACAAAGGGGCTATGCTCCAACAGCTTGTATTTTCAAATAAACCTGTTGGATTAAAACCTGGTGTCATGGGATTTCTGACCTTTTCCACCCAGTCCAACACCGGCACCTCCACACCACAGATACTGAAGCAGTCTATGTCCACATGCAGCAAGACCTGGACAATATATCCAGGCTTGGATTGAAAAGAAGTAGCATTCACACCACATAAATGCCAGGCAACAACCATCTCTTGTCACAGACAATCTAACCACTGTACCTTGACATTACCATCACAGGATGCCCACAATTAACACCCTCAGGGTCACTAGTGACTAGAAACTCAACTGGACTCACCATATTAATACAGTAGCTACAAGAGTCACTCAAAGGTTAGAAATATTGCATTGTGTAACTCATCTCCTGACTCCCCGAAGCATGTCCATCATATATATGGCACAAATCAGGACTGTGATGGAATACTCCCACTTGTCTAGATGGATGCAGCTCTAACAACACTCAAGAAGCTTGACACCATCCAGGACAAAGCAGGCCACTAGACTGCCTCTACATCCACAAGCATTACTCCCTCCATCAACTACGCTCAGTAGCAGCAGTATGTACGATCCGCCAGAGGCATTGTATAAATTCAAAGGTCCATAGTCAGTACCTTCCAATTCCATGATCACTTCCATCTACAAGGACAAGGGCAAGCTCCCCTCCAAGGAACTCACCATCCTGACTTGGAAATATATTGTCGTTCCTTCGCTGTCACCGGGTCAAAATCCTGGAATTGCCTCCTTGATGGCATTGTGGGCTCAGCCACACCACATGCAACGGCAGTAGTTCAAGAATGCAGCTCACCACCACGTTGGTAAGGGCAATTAGGGACGAGCAATAAACCTGCTGGCAGCCAGCAACGCCCATATCCCAAGAATGAATTTAAAAATTAAATATAGATAGGAGGTTCCTCACAGGAGAATCTAGAGCTGAAGGTCATTATTTAAAAATAAGAGCCATCCATTTAAGATAGAGATAAGGAGAAATCCCACACTCTTACCCCTCACAGAAGGTCATGAGTCTTTGGAACTCATCTCCTCAAAAGCCAGTGAAACCAACATCCTTGAATACTTTTAATGTGGAAGTAGATAAATTCTCGGGGTATAAGCGATAGACTGAAAGGTTACTTTGTGTAGGCGGAAATGCAGTGTGATCAGATCAGCCACAGTCATATCAAATAGTGGTGCAAAGTTCCTGCTCCTAATTTCTATGTTAGTGACAATGTATTATGTCTTCAACGCATCACGTGGACTAAATATTGCCCTCTACCTGGGACTTAAACTGAATCTCCCAGCAGTATGACATCTAAAATACTTAGAAACTGAAGTACCAAGGTTTGCTCTTAATTCAATTCCTCTGAATTCATTTCCATTGACAATTTAAATAACATAGATACACACACACACAAAGGTGGTTTATATGCACAATTATTACTCATACCATCTCATTAACAGGAACACAAATGTGCATTTGTGAAGATTTACTCAATTTGCAAATCATTTGACAAAGGCAGTGTTAGAAAAGATTCTTTAGATCAAGGGGAAAGTCACTGGATCTAAAAACTGAAAGAACTGCAGATGCCGTAACTCAGGAACAAAAACAGAAGTTGATGGAAAAGCTCAGCAGGTCTGGCAGAATCTGTGATGAAAAATCAGAGTTAACATTTCGGGTCCGGAGACCCTTCCTCAGAACTGACCAGACCCGAAACATAGACACTGGATATCCTCTGCTTTGAAACTAATGGAACTTATTGTAACTAAGTGAATGAAACTGACAAAGGACACCAGCACGTGCTTCTTCAATTAAACTTGAAAGAAGCAACAAAACCTGATGGCTTACTTTAAAAGAAGTTGTCAAACAATAAATATTAAATCGGAAAGCCACACTGAAACATTCAACATTCTTTTTTCATTGTAAAACAAAACAGATGCCAAGCTTTTTTAGTCAGCTATATTTTTGCGATTTTACATGAAATCAGCTTAGGACAGGAATTAAGACCATAAGACATAGAAGCAGAAATTAGGCCATTCGGCCCATCGAGTCTGCTCTGCCATTCAATCATGGCTGATCATTTTCTCAGCCCCATTCTCCCAACTTTCTCCCCATAACCCTAGATCCCCTTGACAATCAAGAACCTATCTGTCTTAAATATACTCGATAACCTGACCTCCACAGCCTTCTGTGGCAGTGAATTCCAGAGATTCATCACTCTCTGGCTGAAGAAGTTATTCCTTATCTCTGTTTTAAAAGGTCTTCCCTTTACTCTAAGGCTGTGCCCTCGGGTCCTAGTGTCTCCTACCAATGGAAACATCTTCCCAGCATCCACTCTGTCCAGGCCAGTCAGTATTCTGTAAGTTTCAATTAGATCCCCCTTCATCCTTCTAAACCCCAATGAGTATAAGCCCAGAGTCCTCATATGTTAAGCTTTTCATTCCTAGGACCATTCTCGTGAACCTCCTCTGAACCCGCTCCAGGGCCAGTACAACTTTCCTGAGATATGGGGCCCAAAACTGCACACAATACACCAAATGTGGCCTGACCAGAGCCTTATAAAGCCTCAGAAGTACATCCCTGCTTTTATATTCAAGTCCTCTTAGGAGGAGAGTTAAGTTTTTTAGGCCTATATCACTAGCACTTAGAAGAATGAGCGGAAATCTAATTGAGGTATACAAGATGCTAAAGAGGACTGACAAAATAGATAAACAGCAAATGTTTCCGCTTGTGATGAGATCTAGAATGAGAGATCATTGTTTCAAACTAAAGATTGTCAGATTTAAAACAGCAATGAAGAGGAATTTCTTCTCTCAAAACATCATGAATCTATGGAAATCATTGTTCCAGAGTATTGCAGATACTAAGACACTGAATTAATTTAAGGAATAGACAGACAGATCTTTAATTACCAATGGATCGGAGGATTATAGAGAACAGGCAGTAAAGTGGAGTTCAAGCCAAGATGAGATCAGTCATGCTCTCACTAAGAGGCAAAACAGGCTGGAGGGGCCGAATTGCTTACTCCTCTATCTAGTCCTCACACTCATACGTTGTACAGCCAAAATTTTAAAGATAAAGAGTGCAAAAAGTTAATTTTTAGTCCAGCTCCAATCACTTCACTAAATCCCTTACCACCTATTGCCCAAAAGAGTCATCTCAAGATACCTTCTGTTTATCCCAAATATGATGAAGGGGCTTTAAAAAAGGTCCCCTGTGTAGGGTAACCACAATCTGAAATAACACCATCACCATGCTCAAAAAAAAGCCAATCTTTGAGAGAATAAATTCCTCATCTTCATAACAGGAGACCGATTTTGAAACTGCACGTCCCTAGTTCTAGGTTCCCCACAAGGAGCAAACACCCTTCCGTCCTGCCTTGTCAAGCCACCCCAGAATCTTACATGTTTCAATAAGATCACAAAAATACTTGACATTCTTTTAAACTCCAACGAGTATAATCCCAACCTGATCAACCTTTCGTCATAGGATAATCCATTCATCCCAGGAATCAGCTTAATGAATCTTCTCACCCTAAACAAAGCGACAAAATTTGTATGCAATACCCAAGGTATCATTTCACCAATGCTCTGTAAAGTTGCAGCAACTCGACCTACTTTTACGCTCCATTTCCCTCACTAAGTACCTGGAAGTCAAGCTATACAAATCACTAAAACCACTAGAGATACAATTTAATAAAATCACAAGAACATCAGAACAAGAGCAGAGGAATGCAATTGAGCCCCTTGATCTTGCTCCACAATTTAATTCAATCATGGCTGATCTAAGCTTGGCATCAACCTCACTGCCTGCTTCATAACTCTTCAGCCCATTACTAATTAAAAATCTGTCCATCTCAAGTTTACTCAATGACCCAGCATCCACTGTATTCTGGGGTAATAAATTCGACAGATTCATGACTATTTGAGGTATGTAATTTCTCATCTCTGTTTTCAATTTGCTATCCCTTATCCTAAAACTATGATCTCTCCATTTAGATTTCCCCATATTATATAGGTACCCTTGTAATAATTATAATAATAATTGAAGCCATAAATAAAACAAAGTCCTAGGTTTACATTAGGAAAAATGGAATGGTAAAGCATAGAAAGTTATGCTAAAACCACATAGAGCCTGGGTTAGAGTACAACTGGAGAATTATGAGCTCTTCTGCTCTCTATTTTCTGTTGAGGCACTGGAGAATTTATTTAAATGACACCAGAACTGAGAACTGATTCCAGGGCCAAGTGGTTACATGGATCAGAAACAAACTTGGGTGCGTTTCTAATTCTGAGATGACGTGATAAACTTCTTTGTACAAATCAAAGATTTTCATTGGGTAGAAATAAAAAAAGAAGTGTCCATTTTCAGGGTTAATCAAAAATAGGGGCTACCCTTACAAAAAGGAAATTCAAGAGAAATAATTTTACACAAAAGTAATTAAAAATTAGAGGAGTAGCTGAAAAAAAAGGCACATTTAAGGGGAAACTGGATAAATGCACGAGGAGTAAAAGAATATGTTAATGGCTAAGAATGGTGAGATGAAGCTCATTTAGAGCATAAACATTGGCATGAATCTAGTGGGCTGAATGCCTCATTCCTGTTCTATAAATGCTGCTTAAGTATTTAACAATTCATACATTCCCCCTTTCAGGCTTTCGTACAATTAACAAAGGAATGTTTAGTATGTATTTCCTTGCACAGCATATCAGTCATGTTCCTGAAAATGTCATTTTCAAGCATAACCACATCCCATAAAGATTAATGTTTAATCTGGAGAGCAGGTCTTCAGAAATTTCTCAGGAAAGAAAACAGCATCGCAAACTGAAATACTGCACAATATTGTAAAACTTCTACATGTAAAACAAATCTTAAACCATTTACTATTGAATGAACTAAGTGTGAGAACAGAATCAAAAACAGTTTATGATTCTGTCATTGACCATTAACTTTTAACGAGCAATACAAATTTCCCTGATTCACTGATAAAGCTACACCACAAAAGCTCATATTTTCAAGAACAAGCAAACTTAATTGTAAATGAAAGAAGTAAACAAATCAAACAACACAAATACAAAAATACTCCAGACATAAGACACAGGAGCAGGAGGTGACTATTCAGCTAACTATTCAAGCTGGCTGCCTTCTGCCATCATCCCTTGAGGACCACTAGAGATCTCTTCCTCTTATTTCAATCTAGAGGAATCTCCTGCTGCTCTTTGGACACCACCCAGCCCCTTCACAAAACAAACTTAAGCCACCGCCTACATACCATATCATGAATTATAAACTTTGAATTTTCCGTGCATAGGTTTGCCTGACTAACAATCATCTCCTGTGGACTCTCTAAATCCAGTGAGATGCAGTCTACACCAACCCAAATGCCCCTGCCTCTGCTGCTAATCTGAAATGCTTGCTTCTATCAAAACACACATGTAGATACATTCTGGTGTGGCACATTCAAACAGAAATGCAAATAACTTATTTTACTTGTAATACAACTCTTAAATTCCATAAACCATTTGAATAATTTATATCTGTAATGGAGTTCTGCAATAACCTTTTGCAGCATTGTGGGCTTTTAGCTTGTTTTATGGAGATAATGCTCTATACCCTGGTTCTACTAGAAAGTCACTTGATCAGTGTTTACACTTCTAACTCTAACTTTGCAGATAAACAGATTAACCTGGAAAAAAAAACAAAAGAACTGCAGATTCTGTAAATCAGGAACAAAAATAGAAGTTGCTGGAAAAGCTCAGCAAGTCTGGCAGAATCTGTGAAGAAGAAAATCAGAGTTAACATTTCAGGTCCGCTGACCCTTCCTCAGATTAACCTTACTTTGTCACAAACTTGAGACTTTCTTTGAATTACATTCACTCAGAATTTATGGCCATTTCCAAACCAGGTGTTTCCATTTATGCATTTAACCCTTCAGTTCCTAAATCTAAATGCTCCATTCTAAAGCATGTGTTATGAACTATGAAACAAGTAAATGCTGTTCATGTTGGAGATGTGAAAGTTGGAGATCTGAAATAAAAACAAAAGTGCTGGAGAAACTCAGAAGATCTGGTAGCATCTGTGGAGAGAGGAATGAAGTTTTGAGGCCAACATGACTCTTCACCAAAACTGAAGTAGGTGGGAAAAGAGGTGGGTTTTATGCTTTTGAAAAGCAACAGTGGAACAGATATCATTATACGGCATAAAATCCAACACTTTTCCCGCCTTCTTTAATTTCAAAGAAATGCCATGTCAGGCTCAAAACATTACCTCTATTTCTAGCCCCAAAAGGTGCTACCAGATCAGCTGAGTTTCTCCAGCGCTTATTGCTTTAATTATGAACTATATTTTTTGTAAGAATGGACCTGGCTAACAGAAGGCAGGGCAGGATGTGTGGATTAAATTCGAAGGGAATTAAATCATTGAGAAAAATATCTCCAAGAGTGAGTATTTCAGATGCAGAAAGCAAATAATGAGACAGCAATAAAAGGTGACACAGATGGATGGAAGGAGTAATGAGAACAATACTGAGACAGAAAGAGAAACTGCAGCATAATTAATTCAAACTGAAGTGTCTGAAACAATTAGTGGAGAAACTGAAGCCTGAACTGTTATTAAGCTGTTAGCAATTTGACAGAGTTTTGTTGGAGTCGCTGCCTTTGTTTACATCCATCAGATCCTTAGCAGTTTTGAATAAAGTTCCTTCTTATTTGCTAATTGAATAAACAAGCAATAAAACTTAAAATAATTGCTGGTTTCCCTCTCCAGTGACCAGCTTTTTATTTGGGCTGTGTCAGCAATTTTGAAGCTACTTGATAGCATTTAATTGTTTTCCAGTTTGACACATCTGGCAACATGCAGAAAATGTACAGTCACTGTCAAATAATAGAGGCAAAACATTAACTTTACATTGTAATTATGTTCTTATGCTGGTTCAATAGACAATGCTTGAAGCTTAAATGCAAACATATCAAACAAATTTTGAAACAGGACAAGCAACTATCTTATAAACATCTGTCAAAAAATGTTCAATCCTTGCAACCATTCTGATGTTGTCTCCCAGTGTTCAATGTGCCACTGCTTTTCAGATTGTAAGCAAAACTAAGACACTGTGCTATGCTAAATTTGCAACTCAATGCAATGAAGCTTATGGTCAACAATGGCAAGCAATTTATTCACATGTTTCAGCAAGTACTAGGCATGCATACAAAAAGTGTAATAATGGTCCACTCAGTAACCAGCCAAGCACTACAGAAGTTCACATGCCCAATCTCACTTTCACAGCAAGTAAAGAATATGCTAATGCAAAACACGGGAAATGCGCTGCAGAGATCGTACTGGGTTCGGGAAACTAGGTTGGGAAATGAGATGATAGTCTAATCTATTCACGTACAGGCACCTGAAACCTTTCAGCAGACTTTGTTAGATGGCTGAAACTGTCCAAGACGAAAATACATGAATTTGAAAAAACACTGAACACAACCATAAGTACTGAAGTCAACCTTATTTTGAGACCCCGACATTACAGATGCCGGTCTTCAGCCAATTAAATTCACTTCCATGATATCAAGAAATGGCCGACGCACTGGATATTGCAAAGGCTATGGACACCATGCTAGCATTAGCACTGAAGTACACTCCTGAACTAACAGTGCCTCTAGTCAGAAACAGAAAATGCTGGGAAATTGTTTCACAACTTCTGCACCTCTGAAGAAGGGTCACTGGACCCAAAATGTTAACACTTCATTTCTCTCCACAGATGTTGCCAAGCCTGCTGGGTTTTTCCAGCAATTTCTGTTTTTGTTTCTGATTCCCAGCATCCTCCGTTCTTTTGGCTTTTTTGTGCTTCCAATCAAGTTGTTACAACACTGCTATACACCTGGCAATGTGGGAAATTGCCCAGGTATAACCTGTACACAAGAAGTAGGGCAATTCCCACCCCATCAATTTATTCTCGTTTATCAGCAAAGGCATAGAAGGTGTCAGCAACAACGCAGCACTTACACACCAATATTCTGCACACTGATGCTCAATTTAAGTTCTGTCAGGGTTAACAAGGTGTAGAGCTGGGTGAACACAGCAGGCCAAGCAGCATCAGAGGAGCAGGAAAGCTAACGTTTCGGGCCTAGACCCTTCTTCAGAAATGGGGGAGGGGAAGGGGGTTCTGAAATAAATAGGGTGGTCTTTCCCGAAGGAGGAGGGTAACTTCTTCAAGGTAGGCATCCTTAGAAGCATCTGATGCTGTGTTCATCCAGCTCTACACCTCATTATGTCAGATACTCCAGCATCTGCAGTTTCTACTATCTCTGAAACAATTTTAACCCCACTGCGAAGCCTCTACTAAGTCAGACTTCTGTCAGGGTTGCTCTGCTCCTGATCTCATTAGTCCATATTTGGATAAAGGCTGTAAAGATCTGAAGTCCAGAGGTGAGATACAGTGACCATCCTTGATATCCGACCAGCATTTTATGGAGAAAAACATCAAGATGTGCTGGAAATATTGAGGTAAATGGGTACTGGAGAAAATCCCACACTGGTTTGAGTCATACCCAACAGAAGAGGCCCCAGGATATCACAAAAGGAATTCCCCGGGTTAGTTTTACAGGTCCAACCATCTACAGCTGCTTCAGCAATGACCTTCCTTCCATCCCAAGGTGAGAAGTGTAAAATGTTGGCCGTCAATGGCACAATGTTCAGCATCATTTGTAGTCCTCAGATACAGAAGGCAGGTTTTGTCTGTATCCAACAAGATGTGGACAACATTCAGGCGTCAACTCTGAATGGCAAGTAACATTCACACTATACAGTTGAATAAAGGTAATTACAGGGGCATGAGAGAGGAACTGACGAAACTGACAAAAATCAACTGGAAGCAGAGCCTAGCGGGGAAGACAGTAGAGCAACAATGGCAGGAGTTTCTGGGTGTAATTGGGGACACAATACAGAGGTTCATCCCAAAGAAAAGAAAGATTATCCGGGGGAGGATTAGACAGCCATGGCTGACAAAGGAAGTCAGGAAATGTTTCAAAGAAAAAGAGACAGCCTATATAGTGGCCAAGAGCACTGGGAAATCAGAAGATTGGGAAGGGTACAAGAACAAACAGAGGATAACAAAGAGAGAAATAAGGAAGGAGAGGATCAGATACAAAGGTAGGCTAGCCAGTAATATTAGAAATGATAGTAAAAGTTTCTTTCAATACATAAGAAACAAACGAGAGGCAAAAGTAGACATTGGGCCGCTCCAAACTGATGCTGGAAGGCTAGTGAAGGGAGATAAGGAAGTAGCTGAAGAACTGAATAAGTATTTTGCGTCAGCCTTCACAGTGGAAGACATGAGTAATATCCCAACAATTAAGGAGAGTCAGGGGGCAGAGTTGAGGATGGTAGGCATTACAAAAGAGAAAGTGCTAGAAAAGCTAAAAGGTCTAAAAATTGATAAAATCTCCTGGCCCCGATGGGCTGCATCCTAGAGTTCTGAGGGAGGTGGCTGAGGAAATAGCAGAGGCGTTGGTTGTGATCTTTCAAAAGTCACTGGAGTCAGGAGAAGTCCCAAAAGATTGGAAAATCACTGTTGTAACCCCCTTGTTTGAGAAAGTATCAAGACAAAAGATGGAAAATTATAGGCCCATTAGCCTAACCTCGGTTGTTGGTAAAATTCTAGAATCTATCGTGAAGGATGAGATTTCTAAATTCTTGGAAGTGCAGGGTCGGATTAGAACAAGTCAGCATGGATTTAGTAAGGGGAGGTCGTGTCTGACAAACCTGTTAGAATTCTTTGAAGAGGTAACAAGTAGGTTAGACCAGGGAAACCCAGTGGATGTTATCTATCTAGACTTCCAAAAGGCCTTTGATAAGGTGCCTCACGGGAGGCTGCTGAGTAAGGTGAGGGCTCATGGTGATCGAGGTGAGTTACTGGCATGGCTTGAGGATTGGCTGTCTGACAGAAGGCAGAGAGTTGGGATAAAAGGCTCTTTTTCGGAATGGCAACCGGTGACAAGTGGTGTCCCGCAGGGTTCAGTGTTGGGGCCGCAGCTGTTCACTTTATATATTAATGATCTGGATGAAGGGACTGGGGGCATTCTGGCGAAGTTTGCCGATGATACGAAGTTGGGTGGACAGGCAGGTAGTACGGAGGTGGTGGGGAGGCTGCAGAATGATTTAGACAGTTTCGGAGAGTGGTCCAGGAAATGGCTGCTGAAATTCAATGTGAGCAAATGCGAGTTCTTGCACCTTGGAAAAAAGAATACAGGCATGGACTATTTTCTGAACGGTGAGAAATTCATAAAGCCGAAGTACAAAGGGATCTGAGAGTGCTAGTACAGGATTCTCTAAAGGTTAACTTGCAGGTTGAGTCTGTGATTAAGAAAGCGAATGGAATGTTGTCATTTATCTCAAGAGGGTTGGAATATAAAAGCAGTGATGTGCTTCTGAGACTTTATAAAGCTCTAGTTAGGCCCCATTTAGAATACTGTGTCCAATTTTGGGCCCCACACCTCAGGAAGGACATCCTGGCACTGGAGCGTGTCCAGCAGAGATTCACACAGATGATCCCTGGAATGGTAGGCCTAACATACGATGAACGGCTGAGGATCCTGGGATTGTATTCATTAGCATTTAGAAGGTTGAGGGGAGATCTAATAGAAACTTACAAGATCATGCATGGCTTAGAAAGGGTGGACGCTGGGAAGTTGTTTCCGTTAGGTGGGGATACTAGGACCCGTGGGCACAGCCTTAGAATTAGAGGGGGTCGATTTAGAACGGAAATGAGGAGACATTTCTTCAGCCAGAGAGTGGTGGGCCTGTGGTATTCGTTGCCACGGAGCGCAGTGGAGGCCAGGACGTTGAATGTCTTCAAGGCAGAGATTGATAAATTCTTGATCTCACAAGGAATCAAGGGCTACGGGGAGAGTGCAGGTAAGTGGAATTGAGATGCCCATCAGCCATGATTAAATGGCGGAGTGGACTCGATGGGCCGAATGGCCTTATTTCCACTCCTATGTCTTATGGTCTTATACAAATGCCAGACAATGACCATCTCCTTGTTGCATTTCCTGAGCATTACCATTGCAGAATACCCAATCAGCATCCTCTACCAATATCAGAGGTAATGTTATCATCAGCATTGAACACCCTTTGAAAGGATATTAACATCAATTAAGATTTAGGAGAAAATTACTGCAGATGTTGGAATATGTACTGAAAACAAGAAGTGCTAGAGATCACAGCAGGTCAGACAGCATTCATGGAGAGAAAGCAAGCTGATGTTTCATGTCTAGATGACTCTTCAGAGCTGAACATAGAAAACAGAAACACCTTCAAACTGTGAACCCATTCCTTCCCTTTCTTTTATCTTTACTTGTTACATTTTCTGTCCCCATGTCCTCTCTCCCCTCCTGCTACCCAGTGGGACTGTCTGTTCTGTCCAGTCTGGCAGTTAGACCCACCATAAACATAAGACATAAGAACTCGGAGCAGGAGTAGGCCGTCCGGCCCTTCAAGCCTTCTCCGCCATTCAATAAGATCATAGCTGATCTTTTTGTGGACTCAGATCCACTTACCCGCGCTCTCACAGTATCCCTTAATTCCTTTCTTGTTCAAAAAAAAAAATCTACCTTAGCTTTAAAAACGTTTACTTAAGTAGCGTCAACTACTTCACTGGGCAAGGAATTCCATAGATTAACAACCCTCTGGGTGAAGAAGTTCCTTCTCAATTCAGTCCTAAATCTGCTCCCTCTAATCTTGAGGCTGTGCCCTCTTGTCCTAGCTTCACCTGCCAGTGGAAACATCCTCTCTACTTCTATCTCATCTATTCTCTTCATAATTTTATATGTTTCTATAAGATCCCCCCTCAATCTTCTGAATTCCAATGAATATAATCCCAATCTACTCAGTCTCTCCTCATAAACCAACCCCCTCAACTCCAGAATCAACCTAGTGAACCTCCTCTGCACCCCTTCCAGTGCCAGTATATCCTTCTTCAAGTAAGGAGACCAAAACTGCACACAGTACTCCAGGTGTGGCCTCACCAGCACCTTGTACAGCTGCAACATAACCTCTCTGCTTTTAAACTCAATCCCTTTAGCAATGAAGGACAAAATTCCATTTGCCTTCCTAATTATTTGTTGTACCTGCAGACCAACCTTCTGTGATTCATGCACAAGGACACCCAGGTCCCTCTGCATAGCAGCATGCTGTAACTTTTTACCATTCAAGTAATAATCCTTTTTACTATTACTCCTACCAAAATGTATGACTTCACATTTATTCACATTGTATTCCATCTGCCAGACCTTTGCCCGCTCACTCACACACACCATTGTTCTACCATTCTCACATTCTGAACACTTAATCTGAACTATTAACGTCCTTTCTCCCCCAGCACTCCAACTGCCACCACATCCCTCCCCACTGTTAGAGTAATGCTGCCCCCTTCACACTTAAATTCAGCTCTGATGAAGAGTCATCTAGACTGTAAGCGTTAGCTTGCTTTCTCTCCATGGATGCTGTCTGGCCTGCTGTGATCGCCAGTAATGTTGTGTTTTTGGTAAATTAAGATTTAAATTTTCACTGTAATGAAAGGGACAGGCCTTCCAGAAAATCAGGGGAGAATTTTATACTAGTCATACCACTATGAAATACTATCAAAACTGCATTTTTAATGGAAAAAATTGACAAGTTTTGAGAAAGCTCAAGAAATTTCTGGTAAAGGGGCCAAATTTCTTGCCCTTATTCAACATTGTTAGATTAGGTTTCCCCCAACATTCAGCCACACTGTTAACCCAAAAACCATTCTTGGAACTGCTCAGTTTAAAAAAAAAAGAGAGGCTGGGCAGTAAAACTAACCTAAACATTCCCAATCTGACAAAACTATGCTCCAGGCTTGGAAATTTCAATTGGCGCGGGAGCTGGATAGCAAGTTTAAAAATACACTGAGCTCAAAATCATTAGTGTAATGTAACTTATGCATAGCAGCATGCTACCTCAACTGTAAACGTTAACTAAGGTCTTTTACTTTAGCAGGTCATGTCCACCACTCCTCGGAACCAGTTCCTCAGGATACTCAGCAGGGCTACAAAAGCATTTTTTCTAAATAAACTGCTCCATTAAAAATTCACTTCCACTTAAATCAACAAGTTGTAACATTTTTTTGACATGCTGAGTGCACTGTGTGGATAATGGTAGCATAGTGATAATATTACTGAATTGTTGCCCCAGAGACCCAGAGTGATGCTCTGAGGGAAAGAGTTCAAATCCCACTGTAGGATCTAGCGGATTTTAAATTTAATTAATAAATCCAGAACAAGTCAGTCTCAATAATAATGACCATGAAGCTACTGGGTTGTTGTTTAAAATAAAAAGACCTCTCATTCACTAATGTCCCTCAGACAGCAATGTGCTAACTCACTCCAGTTTACATTTGATTCCCGGACCCATAGCAATATGGTCGACTCTTAACTATCCTCTGAAATGGCCTAGCAAGCCATTCAAAAGTAACAAATTGCTACACAGAAGTCAGAAAACATTGAAGATGATTCTCTTGATCATTGACCTAGGGACTTATGAAAATTCCCCAGATTTCCCAGCCTCCGCATCATAACAGACCAAATGTATGACTCAAAGAGCCAGTGTGTGACCCCACAGACATGTTAATCTCCCGGGAAAACACTCAGGAAATTTGAACTTCTGATAGGCAATTCCCCTCTTCCTCAAAACCCTCAGAAAATATCTCCAACTCAAGAGTTCTGTTATACTTAGCTGAACAGTTAACCAGTAAAATGTGAGACAGATAAAAACCTAGCATACATGTAACTACAGAAGTGAGCACTAAACTCTCAATCATTTAGCTCCCCCTCCGACCTCTTGGCTATCCCCTACACCATGACCACCTGCCCCTATCCATCTCGATTACGGCAAATCTCTTCACCATAACCCCCATCACGGAAACTTAATTATCAACCATCAACCATCAACCACCACTCACCATCCAATGAGCAAAAAGCCCAAATTTATCTACCCATTTACCTAGCCACTTCACCAATGCAGAGTTCCAACAGGGTCACTCCACTCCAAACCGCATTAGAACCTTGGTCCAAACATAGACTAAAGACTTGAAATCCCAAGAGGAGGTGAGAGTGATGACCCTTAACATCAAGGCAACATTTGACAGAATGTGGCTTTGAGGAGCCCTACCAAAATTGAAGTTGATAAGAATTGGGGAGTAAACTCTCCCTTGGTTGGAAACTTAACCGACACTTATTTACCATAACCCTAACCAAATCTACAATGTAAATACTACAAAGTGCACTAGATGAACCCTTTCCAGGACTGAAGGTGGTGGTTTAAGGCCTTTCCATAAGTTTGTATGAAATTATAGCAAGAAAAAAAATCTGATTGGGATAGCCATTATCCCACGGGATAGCTCTGATGTGCCCTATTTCAATATCATGTTTGCAGAGTGAGTAAATGGCTCGGGCCCTTAATGTTGTTGTTAAGTTCAATCTTGAAGCGTGCAGAACTGTAGGGATCCCAGTATATTCAGCAAAGGTAGACTTGCGCTAGACAGTGCTAGAAAAACGATTAGCAGCTTTATCAAATAGCACACTGAGGAAAGACAGCATGTTGGTCCTTTCCAATTGCCAAAGTGAATTTGACCGTGGGATGGAGCCCATTAAGATATCTAAGGAAATTTTTACATTCAGCTGTAGACTCAAACTTACTGCATATGTCACCTTTATTTCAGAAATATGCAAAGGGCAGGAGGTTAGGGTCATTCCACTGAAGACGATTTTCTTGTGCAAACCAAGAAAAATGTTATGAAGAGCCAGGCTTGGAAGGGAACCAAAGACAACACCATCTAATTGAGCATACACAGCATTGTTAAAGCTGAATTCAACACAGCAAGTTGCCAAGTTCATTGAATACCGTTTTAGACAATGGTTGTGCATCTATATCAGTATGACTGGCTGATTTGTTGCAAAGACCTCGAGTGGCACAATAGTGATTAGTCTCACCATGTCAAATGAGCATAAGAACACAGTTTTGATATTGATACGCGAGTCTTGCGTAGTCTTCACGAAGGTGAAGTAATTCTTTATTGATTGTGCAGTATAAATTTTGACTCTCTGCAAAATTTGGCATTCTGACAATTAAGTGTCTGGGAATGCAAGACTAAAACTTTCTACAGCATGACTTTTCTCTTCACCCACCCCAGTTATACTTCACTTCTGGCTCACTAAAGAGATGCTGAAAATGTCAGAGTGGATTAGCAAGAGAAACTAGATAGGCTAATGAGAGATAAGGGATAAATGTAAAGTCACCATTGTCTTACCAGAAAATATGACTGCTCTCTCATTAGAGATAGATACAATTGAAAGCAGTTTAACCTGAAGGTCACCACACCTAGGGGGAGAGGTTGTGAAGGAAGGTCCTTCATGCTAACCTTAGCAGCTGCAAGAATTGAACCCACATTGTTGACATCACTAAGTGGAAAAATGAGAATCTCGCGATTGAGCAGTGAGAGATCAATTTGCATGTATTAACACTTTGTGAACCTTCTTGAGCCACTGCAGTCCACCTGCTGTAGGTTGACCCATATGGCATTGTGGGTCAACCTACAGCAGGTGGACTGCAGCAGTTTGAGAAGACAGCTTACCACCACCTTCTCAAGGGCAACTAGGGATGGGCAAGAAATGCTGGCCAGCCAGTGATGTCCATATCCCACAAACAGATAAAAAAATTTATTGTTAAACTTGCCTCATTGATATGCAGTTTCCATTTCTGCCACCTGCTGGCTAGAAAAGAGATAGCAACAATGCCTGACATGAAAGTAGGAGTGAAAATCTCGTGACTCCACATCACCAATTGCTCTTCCAGACCACCATCTCAAGCAACAGCCTTCTGGGTCATGTGTATTAGGATTGAACATATACCAGACTCACTGTACCCTCAAGGTGTTTTTCCAATCCACACAACAATAAGCTTCTCTGCATTTCACTGCTGCACTTTGGGGTGCACAGGGGATTGGAAAAACCACACAACAATAAGCTTCTCTGCATTTCACTGCTGCACTTTGGGGTGCACAGGCATTTCATAGCAATGCTGCTAACAGGATACTTTCCATGGAGCCCCAAGCACTTAACTCATTGACTTGACTAGGGTGCATCATATGGCTCCTTGCTTGCTCTTTTAGTACTCACTTACTTCAGGGCCATTTTGATGCTTTGAGCATCTTAACGTTGCCTTGTGTTAGCCCTCAGTCAGAGATCAAAGGCTCACAATGCCTCCGTCTTAACTTGACAGTTTGCACCCCTTCCCAGCAAATACATAACATGTGAATGAACCAAACTGCCTGTATCAAAGTCTAGGGGGAGTAAAATCCTCAGTCAAGTCAAGTCGTCAAGTGAAGTGAGACACTCTTCAGTTAAGAGGGGCCAAGCACCATTAGTTAAAAGTAGCCTCCGATATCAAGCCATGGATTGGACATGGTCAGTCGGCCACTCAAGGTGATCAGGGTCAGCTTCCTCTCCCGGCTGGTGTGGGGGGGGGGAAGAAGAGATGGAGCGCGAGGATGGCTCCCCTCTCTCTACACCACGTCACACACCAGTACATAGTCAGCAATGCAGAATTCCCCTCCATTCGGCACGTTTGGGGCAATTCACAGGAACCATGCAAAGCATTGGAGGCATGGTGGCTCAGAGGTTAGCACTGCTGCCTCTCAGCGCCAGTGCCCCAGGTTCAATTTCACCCTCGGGCGACTGTCTGTGTGGAGTTTGCACATTCTCCCCGCGTCTGCGAGGGTTTCCTCCGGGTACTCCAGTTTCCTCCCACAGTCCAAAGATGTGCAGGCTTGGTGGATTGGCCATATTAAATTGCCTGTCGTGTTCAAGGATTTTTAGGTTAGGTGGGTTAGACATGGAGAACAAGTCAGGGTGGGATGCTCTTTGGAGAGGCGGTGTGCACTTGTTGGGCTGAATGGCCTGTTTCCACACTGTAGGGATCGTATGATTCAGCTGTAGACTTTAAGTGCAGGTTAAGTGCAGTAGGCTGGGCTTTAAAATGGTACCAGTGCCAGGTATCCAAGGGGATCCCGGCAGTGGCACTTAGTTCCACCTATTGCAAGAGAGAGGAATGGACTTAGAAGGACATGGTGCATATACAAGGTGACTCAGACAAGACAGTGTGAGAAAACTCACTAGGGCTCACAAAGGGGAACTCCTCACAGAATTTGCCAAAATTGACACAGTCCATTTCTTGTAAAATTCAGCCCTTTCAGACAATAATCTAGCGCAAAGCTAAATGGTGCTTGCAATATGCATTAACAAATGAAAGATGGCATAGATTTGGTGGGACCAAGTTGTTTGACTAATTTGATACAAGTTAAAGGGAGGATGAATGAGCAGTACATTTTGTCTAGGTAGAGTTTCAAAAGAAGTCTGCTGAAATCCTACAAATTCAATGCTACCAAACCTAAAGTCTGTGAGATTAAAGAAGCAAAGACTGTGTGGAACAAAATCTACACAGGGACAGAGGCGGAATGAAGACGGAGTTTATTTTTTCCCCACCAAACTAGAGAAAAGTGTGCAGGCATGTCTGTAAGGGAGCTGAAGTCAGAACCGCTTCTTTCTCAGACATATACGTGCCTTAGATTAGGTAAACAGAACCTTAAAAAAAGAGGTTTGAAGGTGACACAAATCTTGGAAACTTAAGGAGGAATAATGAGGAGGAATATGAAACGATTAAATGAAGGACCTCTGTTGAAAACAATAAGAATGCGGATACAAATGAATTAGAATGTATGAATTAGAAGCAGAAGTGGACCACTTGGGCCCTTGAGCTTGCTTCACCATTCCATTACGTCTGGGAGCACATACATGAGTTTACATAGTAGGTCACGTTGACAAAGCTGTTAAAGCAGCAAATGGACTACAATGTTTCAAGGCGGCAGCTCACCCTCACCTCTGGAGGGCAACTTAGGATGGGCAATAAATGCTGGCCCAGCCAGCAATGCCAACATGGTAAGATTGTTCATTTTAAAAAAAAAGAACATTTCCCAGCGATTATGGTGTACAAAGGTTACTTGTCAGGCCAAGCATGGATATTGTATAGGTCTTGCTGCAATTGGAGATAGACTGCTATAGTATCTGAGGAGTCACAAATGGTGCTGAATATTAAGTAATCATCAACAAACATCCCTCTTAAATGAATGATGGAGGGAAGGTCACTGAAGCAGCAGCTAAAGGTGGCTGGCATGGACACTGCCCTAAGGAACTCCAGTATTGAAACATTTGGCCTGCAACGCACAACCACTTTCCTCTGTGCTTGGTATGACTCCATGGAGAGCCTGAAGAAAAGGGGCTCTTCCTGCTACAGCACAAATTAATTGTGGAATTAAGAGGCTTTCAAAATGAAGGGAGATTTTGGTCATTGTTGGATTCTTAACTCCAGATATTTTATTGAAGTCAAATTTCACTATCTGCCACTGCGGGATTCGAACGTGGGTCCCCAGAACGTTAGCTGGGTATCTGGATTAACAGTCCAGTGATAATACCAGTAGGCCATTGCCTCCCCAGTGCTTTGGTATCAACTACTTCCTGTGGTAATGAATTCCACAGGCTCACCACTCTTTGGGTGAAGAAATGTCTCCTCATCTCTGTCCGAAATGGTCTACCCCGAATCTTCAGACTGTGACCCCTGGTTCTGGACACACCCACCATCGGGAACATCCTCCCTGCATCTACCCCATCTAGTCCTGTTAGAATTTTAAGTCTCTACGAGATCTCCCCTAATTCATCTGAACTCTAGCGAAAACAATCCCAACCTAGTCAATCTCTCCTCATACGTCAGGCCTGCCATCCCTGGATTCAGCCTGGTAAACCTTCGCTGCACTCCCTCAAGAGCAAGTGCATCCTTCCTAAGAAAACAAGTCCAAAACTGCACACAATATTCTAGGTGTGGTCTCACCAAGGCCCTGTGCAACTGCAACAACACATTCCTGCTCCTGTACTCAAAACCTCTCGCAGTGAAAGCCAACATTCCATCTGCCTTCTTTACCGCCTGCTGTACCTGCATACTTACCTGGTGCACAAGGACGCCCAGGTCCGGCTGCACACTCCCGTATCCCAATTTACAATCACTCAGATAGTAATTTGCCTTCTTGTTTTTGCTTCTAAAGTAAAAACCTCATATTTATGCAAATTATACTGCACCTGCCACTGATTTGCCCACTCACCCAACCTGTTGAGATCTTGCTGAAGAATCTGTGCATCCTCACCACAGTTCACCCTCCCACCCAACTTGGTATCATCTGCAAATTTGGAGATGTTAAGTTGTGTTCCCTCAACCAAATTATTAATAGATATGTTGTGAACAGCTGAGGTCCCAGCACCGATCCCTATGGCACCCCACAATTACTGCCTGCCAATTTGAAAAGGACTCACTAATTCCTACTCTTTGTTTCTTCTCTGCCAAACAGTTTCTTATCCATCTCAATACATTTCCCCCAATCCCATGTGCTTTAATATTAAACATTAATTTCTTACGTGGGACTTTGTCAAATGCTTTCAGAAATTCCAAACATACTACATCAACTGGCTCCCCCTTGTCAATTCTACTAGGTATATCTTCGTAGAATTCCAACAGATTTGTCAAGCATGATTTCCCCTTCGTAAATCCATGCTGACTCTGTTGATCCTGCCACTGCTTTCTAAATGCTCCACCAAAAAATCCTTGACAACGGATTCGAGAATTATCGCCACTATTGATTTTAGGCTCACTAGTCAGTCAATAAATTCCCTGTTTTCTTCTGACCTCCCTGTTTGCCAGGAGAGAAAATGTTTATGTACCATGTTGTTGTGCCTGCAAGTACTGTCCATAATCAAGTCTGTACAGATATAATTTTACTCTCAAATAAAGAGGAACTGATAGTGGAAAGTGTTACCCGTTTCCCATATTTGACCGGAAATAATTCATTTGAATGGAGTTTTTCAATAGAGTACAGGCAGTCCCCAGGTTGTGAACATTTTCCATTCTGCACTGGGTCCGCAAGTCGATTTGTACCATGTTAGAGCACAATGCAAGTCGACAGAAGGCAACCATTCCAAAATACAGGAAACGTTCCTACATCGGGTCATTATAATCACACCACTGTACAGGATTGTATTCGTAAGTACGAGTATTCCTAAGTCAAATACTCTTAAATCATGGACTCCCTGGGCTATCAAATGCTTAATGTAATGCGAGATTTTTCAAAATGCCAGTCAACTCATGAGGCATCCTCACAATTTACTGATGTCCCTTCCCCAGAGGCATGTTGGGTCCATTTAGTTCTGCAAGAGACCGGACAGTGAACACAACAAGTCAGCACCAATAAGCTTAATTCTGTAATCACTTTACATCTAGATTTATGGCCAATCATTACAAGTTGCAATCCTGGCTTGCTTCTCATTATTAATCCAGTAAAATTTACACCAGTTACTGAATGCAATCTACCATTTCAGATCAAAAACAGTCCCAAGGATCAAATCCAAAACAATAGCCTTGCCATCGATATCCTAACTGGCTGAAATGTGGAAAATACTAGATGTTTGAACATTGCCTTAGGAGATTCAGTCATATTTTGCAGGGATTTTTGAATCAGCTTTTAGCCCTACTGACCTACAGATGCTCATAATCTCCTCAATTTCACATAGTGCAATGCTACAATAAGTGCTGAATAAAATTTGCTTACTTTTGACTGGCTATCATATTCTCCTCAAATGCACTGAGATACATGATCTCCAGGAAACTGTGTGGAGACATGAACGAATATTGACATTGCATTTTTAACACAATCGAATGCTGTTTAAGCTGTATGAATCAAATACACTGAAAGGATACTTCAACAAGTCACCAGCAATGCTCTGCAGAACAAAACCTAAGATTTCACTGCAAATGTCACCATCCCCAACTACAGAACACTTTTCCTAAAGCCACCTCCAAACAATTCCTTGCTGGCAATAAACATAGCAGAACTTCCATAGTTATCTATAATCTAATAGGAGGTACTTACTGTTTGCATGGAAAAAATGTGTTGCCCATTTATAGCGAACAAATTTGCCACACTAGGACACTACTGTGCAACTGTACTCGAGTTATTTTAGCCTTCCTAAGTAAAGTGGAAATGCAGTTTACCATTGAAATTTTGCAATTTCCATATTATATAATTCCAGTATTCCTAAGAGGAACATTAAAATTCACAACATATCATCTTGATGCAATGCATTTAACATATTGAGTATGCAAGGTGCATGGGAATTTAAAAGAACTTTTAAAACAGCACAAATCTTTTGTATTTGAATTGACCTTTTTTTGAGAATTTTTAAAGTTTTTTTTATATGTCCGAAGGATATGGGCAGTGCTGGCTGGGCCACCATTTATTATCCATTAAGCACACTGGTGTGGATCTGGAGTCACATGTAGCCAAACCAGGTAAAGATGGAAATTTCCTTTCCTGAAGGACATTAGTGAATCAGATGGATTTTGCTGACAACATCAAATTGCTTCACAGTCTTAATTCCAGATTTTTATTGAATTCAAATTTCAACAGGGGCCGCGGCAGGATTTGAACTCACTTCCTCAGATTATTAGCCTGTGTCTCTGGATTACTAATCTAGTAAAATTTCCACCATGCTACTGTCTCCCTAGTAGTGGAGCAGGACCAACTATTTTGGTTATTTGAAGCCAGCATAGCTTAAAGCCAACCTCCAATATGTGTTGCAGCTAGTAAATCAGCAACAATGCGTATTCACAAAATGATTTTCTTCTCACAAATAGCAAAAGGAGGGAAAATTTGGTTTTAAATGTATTGAACGGTTCACATCTGGAATGCACAGCCTAAGTACGTGGTGGAGGCAGATTCAGTGCTAGCTATCGAAAGGGAATTATATAATTATCTGAAGAGAAACATTTTGCAAGGCTATAACAGACAAAGCAAGGCAAGCAGAAGAGGCCAAGTCGATCTTGGAGAGAGTCAGCATGGATATAGTGGGTCAAAGAGCCTCCTTCTGTTCAATAACCTATGGAACAGGTTTTACCTAAGTACAGTGACAGGGAAACAGAGAAAAGAGGGTCAACAACATAAAAGGTGTGACAAGGTACACAGCAGGAGAGATTGAAAGGCAAAAAGGATGATGATCTAATGTAAAAGAAGATGGTAATGGGGTGAATAGATGCACAGCCCTAAAAAAAGAGAAGAGAGGCCTAATAAATAAACAGCATCCTGCATACACTTCTCATGATGTGGCTTCCTCTATATGAAGGGAGACTGTATATGGATTGGGCAATCCCTTGGTCTTCAGTCCAGCAATATGACCCAGAGATTATTGTCACCAACTATATTAGTTATCACTTTGACTGCTGTCCTCAGCCTTCAATATTGTCCCAGTGAAGCTCAACAAAGAACACACAAGGTTGGGACAGCACGGTGGCTCAGTGGTTAGCACTGCTACCTCACTGCACCAGGAACCTGGGTTCGATTCTACCCTCAGGTGACTATGTGTGGAATCTGCACATTCTCCTCGTGCCTGCGTGGGTTGCCTCCGGGTGCTCCGGTTTCCTCCCACAGTCCAAAGATGTGGGGGTTAGGTGGATCGGCCATGCTAAATTGCTCGTAGTGTTTGGGGATGCGTAGGTTAGGTGGGCTATAGCGGGAATGGGTCTGGTTGGGTTGCTCTGAGGGTCAGTGTGGATTTGTTGGGCCAAAGGGCCTGTTTCCACACTGTTGGGATTCTATGAAAAGACAGACAGAATCTAAACAAGGCCTCACACATAAAATGCATTATTGGGCCTGAGATGTCATGTCTTGTATACATTGATAAAACCTTCAGTTACCTCAGGGCAGTGACCTGAAAGAAATTCTGGGATTTGCATTTTAATCAATCAAGGCCTGCATCTCCTTTCTAACCGATTAAAGATTTAACGGGAAGGAGTCAGCCAGCCATTTTAGGTTTATTCAATACATTTGCATCAGTTGTATGATCCTTTGATATTTTATTTATAAATTCTGTATCTTGATACCTCCTCTCTCACAAATCAGAGGAAGGAGCAATGCTCTGAAAGCTAATATTTTCAAATAAAACTGTTGGACTATAACAAAGTTTTGTGTGATCTTTGACCACATCTTTCAATTTGGCACTTGGCTGCATTCCAAACCCATTTCCTCAGATCAGTAGCCAGATCAACATCAAGCTCAACCTTTTTAATGTCATAACTAATGCCTCAATTTCTTTGGACAGTTGCCATAAAAGGTCATCAACTGGAAATAAAAGACAGTTTCTCGTTCCACAGGTGACTCATTTTCCAATTCTGTTTTTCAAAAGCTTCAGAAATTTTATATCCAACTAAGTCCTACAAAAAAAACTCCACAAGTATTTCAACTATTTTCTCAAACATACACTCATGTTAAAAGTCACAATTTTACTGTCTCTCCTTATTCATCAAGGAGAATTACCCCAAGGCATTGGAAGCTCATTATCTGACAAATTGCTTAATGTGCTTTCCTCTGTTTTGCTGGTCTAACCTTCTTCTAAAGGTGCTGCCACGTTTTTTTTGCAACGTGATTAATATTGACCTTCAAAGATGGTAACATGTATGTTTCTCTCCATCCACAGAGCGATTTCCATCAATTAGACTGCCCTATATTGTGATACATTGTTGCTTCACATCTCAACCCACTAATCTGATAAAGGTCTTCTCCAGAGTAGTTATGCAGAGACTTAATGGAGTTCTACAATTAACTCATCTGCCTGATACATCGGTAAGGCAGTTGTGTAGTACTCATGTCAAGAGTATTTCACAAACCCAGGCTCATGTTCAGGGGACAAGCATTAAAATGAGTCCGTTTTATTCCACTCCCCCAGCCCACAACCCTCAGTGTAACAATCAAACAGAACATAATTTGTAGTTTTGAGGGCCATTTCAGTTTTACAGCAAGGGTAAAGATCAGATGATAAAACCTCAAACATAAAGCTCCAGCAAAGATGGAGTTAACTCATTAAAAGGCAAAAATATCTGCTCTCCTGGTTTTGTGGGCAGCAGGTTTATGCAGATAAAATACATGAGATGCATACTATTTTAGTGCAAATGCCTTACTTTACTCAAGGTATTTTTAGATTTCACCATCTTCATGTGCGCTTGGTAGCACTGAATATTTTTTCCAAGAATTTTAGCAGTTACTTTGTGCAAGTTCTTTAAAATGTTAGCTTTCTTAGAATTTTCTTCTCCAACCATTTTCACCCTCCCAAGTGAATGAGGATGTTCATGGAGCTTCTGCCTCCTGTCAGTTAATGAATTGCCTAGCTCTACTCTTGACAAGATGTGGCTGAAGTAAACTTTAACTTCATCTGCACGAGGTCATCATGCAAAGTGATGGTTCTGTTCCTGATAATCAAGAAATGAAGTGAAATTCAAAGTGAAGCATGGCTTCCCAGAAAAATTGTGTTCAGTTCTGGAAAGAGTGCAGAAGAAACTTTCAAGGTTGTTGCCAGCACTCAAGGGACTGAGTTATAGGGAGAGGTTGGACAAACTAGGATTTTTTTTCTTTAGAGGATAGGAGACTGAGGGGGGGAACTTATGGAAGCATGTAAGATCATGAGAGGCACGGATAGGGTGAGTGCACTGAGTCTCTTCCCCAGTGTTGGGGAATCCAGGACTAGAGGGCATCGGTTTAAGGTAAGGGGGAAAGAATACATGGGAACCTGATGGGCAACTTTTTTTTTTAAACACACAGAGGGTAGTAAGCATAAGGAATAAACCGCCAGCGGAAGTGGTTGAGGTGGATACATAACAACATTTAAAAGGCACTTGGACGAATACACAGATAGAAAAGATTGAGAAGCATATGGGGCAAGTGCAGGGAAATGGGCTTGGCTTGGATGGAATTTTGGTCAGCACGGACCAGTTTGGGCTGAAGGTCCTGTATCCATGCTGTCGGATTCTATGACTTTAAAAATCAATGTTAAAAGCCCAGATGCTCTTAGCTGAGAAAAGACAATGGACAAACTGAATTACTGTACCATGTGTATTCTGAGCTGAGATAATTTTTAAAGTAAAATAAATCACAAAATATAAAATAATATAGAATTAGATGCGTCAGGATCTTTCTCAGCAGAAAACATTAACTGAACCAGCATACATTACCCAAAGTTCATATTCAAATAAAATAACTTTTAAAACAAAATACATAATATAAAAATATAAAATATACAAGACATTACAAAAGGACAGGTTTACTACATTAAATTAAACACCTGCCTGATTAGGTTTTCATTGACCAGGCTCCATCTATTGGTAGACATTAAGCAGTGATGGCATACTGCATACTATTGTACTGGGCATCCTCCACCACTAGGTGGAGCCCAGTAGTTCAATACAGGTTCAAAACAGGAGCCAGGACAGAAATGGACACCAAAGACCTCCAAGAAATAACAGGAGGTGAGGACAGGAACTGTTGATGGGGCATTTGGTGATGGTGGTACAGATTTTGGAGGAGAGTTTGAAGCTGGAACAAGAACAGGAGGAAGGCCGGGGGAATGAACGTGGGACCACAAACAGAGGGGAAAGGCGTTGAAAGTAGGCACAGAACACAACGTCTGGCAAACAAACAATAATACACAAAACTCTCAACATTAAACTAAATGCTATTACCAATTTCAAGGTGAAAAAAAGTTCACTGAGTTGACCTTAAATCATGAGTGGTAAATGGTTAAGAATTGGTGTATTCTGTTAGAATACATTTTAATGTAGGTTTTAATTTGCTGTAGAAATGAGCTGAGAATTTTCAGGACATATCACTGGCTATGCAGTCAAACCAGGGACTGCCAGTTAAATGGCTCAAAGGGATTGAGCACAACAGCAATTACCATACCACCAAATTATCAAAATGAGGGTGGAAAAGCTTTATCAACATGATGGTTTCAGGAAGAAGACCATCTACAGAAGAGTCCTACTGGAACGAGATTGGTCCGTGTGAAATTGGATCAAATCAACCTACAGTTTACAGATTCTGACCATTTTGGGAAAAACAATGTTTTAAATCACTCTAAATTGTGCTGAGGTGTACATTTTTGACATTGTTAGATTTGTGGTGAAATTGTGTCAGTTGTAATTCTCAATCTCTCAGAAGCTCCACGACAGCTCTGTCGACAAGAAATGTTCTAAGACTGGGCAACTTTGGCATCCACAATCTCATCAACTAACCTTTTAATCATTTTTGTGACATTTTTGTAATCTGAATTTAAGGCCAAAATCTTTTCCAGCCATAACTTGGCTTTAATTTGCCAAAGTATTTTGTTTCAAATCAAATATCTTTACAAATAACCAACTAGCCACTTTGGTTTTACTTTACCACCGTGACTTCATTGTACCCTGAGCATTTGAAAACAAGAGAAGCCCCATTTTCTTTTCTTCAATTGTGGATACCGCTGGCTGGCCAACATTTATTGTCCATCCCTAGTTGCCCTTGATAAGGTGGTAGTGAGCTGCCTTCTTGAACTGCTGCAATCCACGTGCTACAAGTAGACCCACATACCTTTAGGAAGGGAATTCCAGAATTTTGACCCAGTGATAGTGAAGGACCAGCAACATATTTCCCAGACAAGATGGTCAGTGGCTCGGAGGGGAACTTATAGATGGCAATGTTCCCACGCAACTGCTGCCCTGTTCTTCTAGAAAGAAATAGTTGTGGGTTTGAAAGGTGCGGACATGGATCTTTGGCAAAATTCTGCTGTGCATCTTGTAGATGGTACATACTGCTGCTACTGACCGTCGGAGGCGGAAGGTGTGAACTCTTGTGGATATAGTACCAATCAAGCGGGCTGTTTCGCCCTGGATGGTGTCAAGCTTCTGGAGTGTTGTTGGATCTGCACTCATCCAGGCAAGTGGGGAATATTCCATCATACTCCTGACTTGCACCTTGTACATGGTGGACAGGCTTTAGGGAATCAGGCAGTGAGTTACACGTTGCAATATTCCTAGCCTCTGACCTGCTCTTGTAGACACTGTGTTTATGTGATCAGTCCAGTTCAGTTTTTGATGATTTGTAACCGCTAGGATATCGATAGCAGCGGGTTTCAGTGATGGTAACACCACTCAATGTCAAGACACGGCAATTAGATTGTTTCTTATTCAAGATGGATATTACCTGGTATTTTTGTGATGCAAATGATATTGTCCAGGTCCTGGTGCATATGAAAATGTATGACTTCAGTATCTGAAAGTTTGGAAATGTTGCTGAACTGTATGCAATCGACAAACAGTGCCACTTCTGATATTAGAACGGAGGGAGAGCATCGATGAAGCAGCTGAAGACAATTGGGCCTAGGACAATACCTGAGGAACTCCTGCAGAGATGTCCTGGAGCCGAGATGACTCACCTCCAACATTACAACTATCTTCCTATGTGCCAGGTATGACTCCAACAAGTGGACGGTTTTGCCCCCTGATTTCCATTTATTCCAGTTTTGATAGGGCTCCTCAATGCCACACTGGTCGAATGCAAGCCTAATGTTAAGAAGTGTCACTGTCACCTCACCTCTGGAATTCAGCTCATTTATCCATGTTTAAACCAAAGCTGTATTGAGGTAAGGAGCCAGGTGGCCCTGGCGGAACTCAAACTGGGCATCACTGAGCAGGTGCTGCTTGACAGCAGTGTTGATGTCACCTTCCATCACTTTACTGATGATCGAGAGGAGACTGATGGGGCGGTAACTGGCCGGGTTGGATTTGCCCTGCTTTGTGTACAAGACATACCTAGGCAATTTTCCACACTGCCGGGTAGATGCCAGTGTTGTAATCGTACTGGAACAGCTTGGTTCAGGGTGCGGCACATTCTGGAGCACAAGTCTTCAGTTCTATTGCTGGACTGGCAGTATCCAGTAGTCCCCAGCATGACAGATGCCAGTCCTCAGCCAATTCAATTCACTCCAGGTTATATCAGTGAACAGCTGGAGGGACTGGATTACTGCCAAGGTTATGCTCCCTGATGACATTCCAGCATTGAGCATCTTTGACCTCTTTCACCATTCAACTGAATAATTGCTGCTCTGTAACTGAACTCTACTTAACAGCATTAACATTTCAAGTCTAAGGATTCTTCTTCAGAATGGTCTTAGAACTAGAAAAGTTAACTGTGTTTCCCCCTCCAAAGATGCTGCAGATCTGCTGGATGTCTCCAGCAATTTCTGATTTTGCTTCAGTTTTCCAGCATCATGCAGTTATTTTGCTTTTATCTGTCTAACATTGGTCATACAACACTCATCACACATACCTAAATAAACATGATGTGGAGGTGTCGATATTGGATTGGGGTGAACAAAGTCAAAAATCACACAACCTCAGGTTAGAGTCCAATGGTTTATTTGAAATCACAAGCTTAAGGAGAACAGCCTCTTCGTCAGGTGTAGTGAGAGAACAGCACACAGGTTGAGAGGCAGAGAGATCAAAGGATCTGGTGAGAGTGGAGTGGACGTGTATCTGTATTCCATTATGTTGTGCCTGAACAAGAGAGAGTTTTCAGATAAATCAACTCAAACGTTAAGATGATACTACTTTTAGATAAATTTTTGACAGGGTAATAAAAACAATGTATCTGATTGCACTTTCTAATGAACATTTCAATTAGATCACCACTTAATTTTGCATATTAGAAGGAAAACAAGCCAAGTCTATGCCCCTCTCATCCTTGTTGAAACAAACATTTTATACTGTGATCTGCCTCATGGTCTTGCATTGCAGAGGTAGTGCCCCTTCCTCTCAACCAGGAGGCCCAGATTCAAGGTAAACCTACCCTAGGGATGTGTCTGAATAGCTTAACTTAGAAATCTCTGCAAGTCCAGTCCAGCCCACTCTCATCGTTGCTGTATGAAACATTTAATTCTTGGATCCAGTGTTAGTGCCCACACTTTTGAACCGGAAGGTCAGGGGACAAGTCCCACGCTCCGAAGGTGTGTCAAAATAAGTCAGAACAAGTTGCTTCAAGTAACTATAAACTACATTCTCATAATTTAATCCTATGAGAATGAGAATTGCTCTGGCACTTCTGCTCCACAAACTCAAAGGCCCTTTATCCTTCCAGAGTGCCTGGGAGTAAATGCAGTGCTCCAGATGGAGTCTATCTAGAGTTCTACGACAAGCCTGAACACAGAGTACATTCTTCTGTGCTCCAGCCACTTGAGACAGAGAGTGTTTTTCAATTTGCCTTGGAAATTATTTTTTGTACCACCTCTGAACTCATTTTCTTCTGTGTGTGCCTGTGTGTGAGGGACCAGTTTGAGGGGGTTGGGGGGAGCGGGAGACCAGTCTCATCCTCCAGCAACAAAATGACGGAAGGTGTTGTAGCAGGCTATCAGACAGCACTCACTTAACCGCAGCCTGCTTACCAACATTCAAATAAATGCAAAATATTGCAGATGCTGGAAAGCTGAAATAAAAACAAAATGCAGCAGCTCAGAAGGTTTGGCAGTATCTCTGGATAGAGAAACAGTTTTAATGCTACGCCTCATTGTGGTGGTGCATTAAAATATCAAGCTCTGACATTGCTGGAATCATGACAAAACTTAAAATTTTATCCAATGCAAAATCCCCAATTTACCTGTCTGATAGACTCAGCGAACAGAAAAATTGGGTTTCACTGTTTAGTAACCATCATTTATAATGAATAAAATAGATTCTAACCCCAGGTCAACAACTATGAACTGCTGACACAGAACTCTAACAATTAAAACTTTAACCTCCTTCCCTCCACACCTCCTCCCTCTCTCCCGCCCACAACATAGACAAAAAAAAATTAATGTCGGGGGTAGATTCAGAAAAAAGAATCATGGTAGGCAGTTCAATGTCAGCGGTCATCAAATTCAATGGAGAGGTTTCTTCAACTTGCCAAATCCTTCAGTTCTTTCACATCTTTGAAGAAGGCATAGAGTGACTGGCTCACAAATTATAAAGTCACTGACTTATTAGATAAAAGCAACAGCTAATAATGAGTGGAGGTAGATAATTTAAGGAGCCAGATAGTTGTCATGGTGACCCTTTGCACAGCTCCACTAACCACTGAACTGTGGGCCAAATACCACTTTGTACACAGACCCTCTCTTCTCATACCTCGTCCCTTACATTAAAAGCAACAACTTACAAGTTTCAGTAACTTTCTTTTAAAAAAGGTACAGCAGTTGCTCCCATAGTCCTTTGCTATTAAACAGTCTTTATCCCAATTTCATTTACAAAAAAAAAATCAAATAAAATAAAACATTAACTCCATTTCATGCACTCTCAGTTTCTGCAAGGCCTGATCAGATCAGTTTAGCCAGCACTTTATTAAAATAATCACTAACATTCAGTTTTGTTCCTGCCAGGGCTAAACGGTTCAAGACCTGAGTCCTGGGTCAAACATGGACAGAAATGCTGAATTCTAAAAGTCAGTTGACAGGGATTGCCCTTGAAAGCACATCAGTACTTGACCGAGAATGGGAGTAATTAGCCAAAATAAAACTGAAGTTTATGGAAACTGGGAGTTACGTGTCACAGAGGAAGCTAGTTATGACTGTCAACCAATTATTTCAACCCCAAGACATCTCTGGAGGGGTACCACAGGGTTGTGTCCTCTGGTGTAACCATGTTCAGCTGTTTCATCAATGACTATGTTTCCATCATAAGGTCAGAAGTGGGACATTTACCAATGACTGCACAAGGTTCATCACCGTTCACAACTCAAATACTGCAGTAGCTCAGACCCTTTGCATACAAACGTAGAAAACCGGAGCAGGAGGAGATAACAAGGTGTGGAGCTGGATGAACACAGCAGGCCAAGCAGCATCATAGGAGCAGGAAAGCTTGACGTTTCGGGCCTAGGCCCTTCATCAGAAAAGGGGGAGGGGAAGAGGGTTCTGAAATAAATAGGGAGAGATGGGGAGGCGGATAGAAGATGGATAGAGGAGAAGATAGGTGGAGAGGAGGCAGACAAGTCAAAGAGGCGGGGATGGAGCCAGTAAAGGTGAGTGTAGGTGGGGGGGGTAGGGAGGAGATAGGTCAGTCCAGGGAGGACGGACAGGTCAAGGGGGCCGGATGTGGTTCGTAGATAGGAGATGGGGGTGGGGCTTGAGGTGGGAGGAGGGGATAGGTGAGAGGAAGGACAGGTTAGGGAGACAAGGACGAGCTGGGCTGGTTTTGGGATGCGGTAGGGGGAGGGGAGAGGCTATTCAGCTCTTCAAGACTGCTCCGCCATTATGATAGCCTGTTCCCACTTCTCCCCCATGTCCTTTAGCCCAAAGCGCTATATCCAAATCCTTCTTGAAATTATGCAGTAGTTTTGGCTTCAACTGCTTTATGAAGTAACCTATACCACCCTCAGTGTAGTGAGCCTGTGAAGAAATTTCTCATCTCAGCCTAAATGGTTTACCCCATATCCTTAGAATCAAAGAACTCTATATCAGATAGAGGCCATTCAGCCCCATCAAGTCGACACTGATCCTCGAATGACTATCCCACCCAGACTCCATAACCCTACATTTCCCACAGTTAATCCACCAAGCCTGCACATCCCTGGACAGTATGGGACAATTTGGCATTGCCAATCAACCTCACCTGCAGATCTTTGAACTGTGGGAGGAAACCGGAGCACCTGGAGGAAAGCCACGCAGACACGAGGAGAATGTGCAAACTCCACACAGACAGTCGCTCTGGGCTGGAATCGAACCAGGATTTCTGGTGCTGAGAGGCAGCAGTGCTAACCACTAAGCCATCATGCCATACAGAATACAGAAAGCAATTGAGAGAGAAAAGAATCTAGTTGTTACAGTGAACATATCATTGCAGATTCACAACTATCTAGGGAACTTGGTCAAAGCACAGGGTGTTGGGTTACATTCACAGATTAAATGTGCAAGTCATTGATGAAGCCGCAAATAGAGTAGAACACTCAGGTGTAGTAGCATAACGCTATGGTGTCATAGCAACACATTTTCTGAGGCGACCTAATAAAATCCCTGTTTTGCTTTTCAAATACCTTAAAGAACTAGTTTCATTGACTCTACATCAGCACATATTTACAACATTAGATAAACTACGCAGAAGTAGAAAAAGGCTAGATCCTAGACATTTCTTCTTTTCCTGGACAATAATTAGCTTCTAGCCCGGTACTTCGCAACTTTTTATTTCTACTGTGACCTCATTTTGAAGCTTGAAAATTGTGCTGATCCCCCAGTGAGAAAAGGACTGGGAGAGGAGAGGGAAGCTGCAAGAACAGGGTGGTGTCTGTCCATTACAGCAAGAGCACAGCTCCACTGTGGACATTACTACCCTTGAAGGTGAAGTCACTTGGAGTCCCAACCCCTAGTTGGGGAGGCTCTGCTCTTTACTACATTGCCAGCTTATACGACTTGACCACACAGTTTTCGCTATGTGGTGACTGGATTCTTGGCTGCAATGGTCACACAGTAAAGGCAAAAGTTAATTTTACTTGTGGTCAAAATGATTCACTGGAGTGGTTCTGATCATGCAAGGAGATCAGAGGGCAGCTGAGAGTCATCACAGCAGAATTCTGGGAGATATCACCACAATCATCACACATGCACAGCAGGTCAGACAGAACCTGGTGTCAAGGCGTTGTTAAACCCAAAACACTACATTGATGTTTGCCACCCTCCCTCCTCCTCTCACCAAACAAAAAGGAGCTCTGTGTTGAAGACAATTGGCAAGGCAAAGGCCATTAAAAGAGTGGGCCAGTGTTAGGTTGGAAGTACTTTTGCTCAAGAGGTTTCAGTGTGAGGAGGCCAAACAGGGGTATAGGTAAGAGCAGGTAAGGGCTCTAACTCTCTTTCTAGACTGAAGGCAGTAGGGATGGCAGTTAGGGCAGTGACATGCTCCTCTTGCAGTGACCATAATATGCCCAGTTTTAACATAGTTATTCAAAAAGATAGGACAGGTCCACGGGTTAAGATGCTGAACTGGAGCAGGGCCAACTCTGGGTCCATTAGACAGGATCTAGCAGAGGTGGATTGGATGAGTCTCTTTGCAGGAAAAGGAATAACGGCAAATGGGAGGCTTTTAAAAGTGTCATAGCAAGATCCAAGGACAGTATGTCCCTGTTAGGGTGAAGGGAAAAGCCAGCAGGTTTAGGGGTCGCTGGCTGATATTGAGGCGCTGGTCAGGAAAAAGAAGGCGACATACATTGAGTTTAAGCTATTGGGCTCAAGTGAATCCCTAAGCGATGATAAAAAGGGTAGCAGCACACGTAAGAAGGAAATCAGAAGAGCAAAAAGGAGAAATGAGATTGACCTGGCAGAAAAGGTTAAAGGTAATACCAAGAGGTTCTATAGCTATATTAAGTGTAAAAGGTGGCAAGGGAGAGAATAAGTCCCTTTACAGATCAGCGTGGCCGTCTGTGTGTGGATCCACAGGAGATGGGGGAGATTTTTAATAAATATTTCTCCTCTGTGTTTACTGAGGAGAGAATCATGGATGCATCGGAAAGAAAGGAAACAAGTGGGGATGTTTTGGACCACATGCATATTACCAGAGAGGAGGTAGGTGTTTGCAGCCTTAAAACGCACTAAGATGGATAAATCCCTTGGGCCTGATCAAGTCCATCCTCAGACATTGTGGGAGGCTCGGGAAGAAATTACAGAGGCCCGTGCAGAGAATTTTGCTTCATCTTTAGCCACTGGTGAAGTTCCGAAGACTGAAAGGTGACTAATGTTGTTACATAGTTTAAGAAAGGCAGCAAAGACAAGGCGTGGAGCTACAGGCCAATGAACCTGACATCAGTGTTAGGCAAGTCACTGTTTAGGATACTGAGGGACAGGATCAACCAACATTTGGATATTCAAGGTGTGATTAGGGTTAGTCAGCATGGATTTGTGCACGTGAAGTCATGTCTGACAGATCTTTGAAAAACTCTAAAAGAGGTAACTAAGAGGATGGATGAGAGTAGGGCAGTGGATATTGTTTATATGGTCTTCAGTCAGGCCTTTGACAACATCCCGCACTGCAGGCTATTCATGAAAGTTAGGTTGCATCGGATCCAGGGAAAGCCAGCTAATTGAATTCAGAATTGGCTCAATGGTAGGAAGCAGAGGGTGATGTTTGAAGGCTGTTTCACGGACTGGAGGCCTGTAACTAGTGGTGTGCCATGGGGGTCAGTGCTGGGACCTTTGTTATTGGTTATTTATATAAATGATCTGGATGTGAATGTACAAGGCATGATTAGTAAGTTTGCGGATGATACAAAATTAGGAGGTATCGTTGATAGCGAGGAATGTTATCAAAAATTAGAGGGATCTTGATCAGATGGAGAAGTGGGCTGAGGATTGGTAAAGGCAATTCAATGCAGATAAATGTGAAGTGTTGCACTTTTGAAAGTCAAACTAAGGTAGGACTTGTACAGTTGAAGGTGAAGTCCTCAGGAGTGTCATGGAACAGAAAGATCTAGGAGTACAAGTACACAGTTTGTTGAAAGTGGCATCACAGGTGGACAGGGTGGTGAAGAAGGCGTGAAGAAGGCATTTAGCATGCTGGCTTTCATCATTCCAAGCATTGAGTATGGGAGTTGGGACGTTATGATAGAGTTGTATGAGTCGTTGGTGAGGCTGCACTTCAAGTATTATGTATAGTTTTGGCCAACCTGTTATAAGAGAGACAAAGTTAAACTGGCAAGTGTGCAAAGAAAATTTACAAGGATGTTGCCAGGACTAGTAGGCCTGAGTTTATAGGGATAGGTTGGACAGAATAGGACTTCATTCCTTAGAATGTCAGAGAATGGGGCATGATCCTTTTGAAGTGTATAAATTCATGAGGGGCATAGATAGGATGAATGCATATCATCTTTTTCCCAGGATGGGGAATTGAAAACTAGAGGGCATAGGTTTAAGGTGAGGTGAGACAGGAAAGATTTAAGGAGGGCCTGAGAGGCAACTTTTTCACGCAGAGAGTGTTGCATATACGGAATGGATTGCCAGAGGAAGTGGTTCAGGCAGGTAGAAAAGCAACAATTGAAAAAAATTTGGATGGGTACATGGATGGGAAGGGTTTAGAGGGATATGGACCAAAAGCGGGCAATTGGAACTAGCTGAGTGGGCACCACGGTCAGCATGGGCCAGTTTGGGCTGCGGGGCCTGTTTCCATGCTGTATTGCTCTATGACTTCATGACTCTAATCAGAGAAGAACTTCTAAGTAACAAAAACAGAAATTACTGCAAAAGCTCAGCAGGTCTGGCAGCATCTGTGGAGAGAAATCAGTGATAACGTTTTGGGTTGAGTTCCAAGGAAGGGTCACTTGACCTGAGAAGTTAACTCTGATTTCTCTCCTCAGATGCTACCAGGCCTGCTGAGGCTTTCCAGCAATTTCTGTTTGTTTCTGATTTACAGTATCCATTTGGTTTTTAAGAACTTCTAAGTGTTTATCTGAGCATTGCTTTGAGATACTTTAAAATTTAATTCAATGGATGTGGTCATCACTAACAAAGTTAATATTTACTGTCTATCAATAATTATCCTTAACAGTGAGTTTTTTGGCTATTTCAGAGGACAGTTAATAGCCAAAATAGTGTGTCGCAAATCAGAGCGAGACAAAACTAGACTTACTTCCCTTACAGACATTCATATATCTCTTGGGTTTTGACAAGAATCCAGCACTTCCACTATGACCATTGCTGAAATTAGCTTTATTTCATATAGAACGTAGAACATTACAGCGCAGTACAGGCCCTTCGGCCCTCGATGTTGCGCCGACCTGTGAAACCAATCTGAAGCCTATCTAACCTACACTATTCCCTTATCATCCATATGTTTATCCAATGACCATTTCAATGCCCTTAAAGTTGGCAAGTCTACTACTGTTGCAGGCAGGGCATTCCACGCCCTTACTACTCTCCGAGTAAAGAACCTACCTCTGACATCTGTCCTATATCTATCACCCCTCAATTTAAAGCTATGTCCCCTCGTGCTAGCCATCACCATCCTAGGAAAAAGGCTCTCGCAGTCCACCCTATCCAATCCTCTGATCATCTTGTATGTCTCTATTAAGTCACCTCTTAACCTTCTTCTCTCTCACAAAAACTGCCTCATGTCCCTCAGCCTTTCCTCATAAGACCTTCCCTCCATACCAGGCAACATCCTGGTAAATCTCCTCTGCACCCTTTCCAATGCTTCCACATCCTTCCTATAATGCGGCGACCAGAACTGTACGTAATACTCCAAGCGCGGCCGCACCAGAGTTTTGTACAGCTGCAACATGACCTCACAGCTCCAAAACTCAATCCCTCTACCAATAAAACCTAACACACCGTACGCCATCCTGACAACCCTATCAACCTGGGTGGCAACTTTCAGGGATCTATGCACATGGACACAGAGATCTCTCTGCTCGTCCACACTACCAAGAATCTTACCATTAGCCCAGTACTCTGTATTCCTGTTACTCCTTCCAAAGTGAATCACCTCACACTTTTCCGCATTAAACTCCATTTGCCACCTCTCAGCCCAGCTCTGCAGCTTATCTATGTCCCTCTGTAACCTGCAACATCCTTCCGCACTACCCACAACTCCACCAACTTTAGTGGTGTCATCCGCAAACACCAAACATTTTGCAGCTGCTGAAATGGGATTTGAACATTTCCCCAAATTGTCTGCCTATGTCTTTGGCTCACTTGCCATAACAACATAGCTACAATACTACCGTTCCCAAAGCAAAGGAGACTGCTGCAGACCACAGCAACAATGAATTAGGCATTTTATCATTTATTGCATTCATCTAATGAAGTGTGTGTTCAAATTGTCAAGAGAGAAAAAAAGAAAAATAAAGACAAACAGTTGAAGGATTAATTCGAATTAATTTTGATTGATTTTGGTTCTCCTTATGTTACATGGCATCATAGGAATAGCATCCCAAGAAACGTGAAAGGCTACATCAACTATCCCACACCTCTCTAAATCCATCTAATCATTGGGACAGGCTGATATCAATATTACATAAGCTGGTGATGTATTATGTTTGGTAAATCTACACTGAATAAATCTGCTACATAATTCATATAAAACTTCATGTGCCATTGCTGTATAAATGCATCAGCCGTGAAGGTATTTCTGAGACAAATTAAAAGCACGATGTATATTGATCTTCCACTTCATTACAGACCAGTCAGTTTCACTGTGGTGGTGGGGAAACCATTTTAAGATGGCAGCGGCGGAACAGGCAGTGTCTGGTCTCCAGTGCCTAGGGCCCACCCATTCCGCTTGCTTTTCTTTTTTCTCCCCTTCTTCTTTCTTTTTTAATCGGGCAGAAGGCCGTATGAAGGTCATGGTCCAGAGTGTGGTGGGGGCTGTTGAGCCCAGAGCGGCATCTGATGCATGGTGGTGAGACAGCTGGTGAGTCCAGAGTGGGACCCTAGAATCAGTATCAAGGTAGCGGCCGACAGAGGGGTGAGCCCGGGCCCTGGTATCAGCTGCTACATCGGCTGAGGCCTGCAGCATCTCTGGCGCTGGAGGTGGTTTCAGCCCAGCATCTGGCTGCCCAGGAATCCTTTAGGCCTCTTTTTTGACATTCCCAGGATCGGCCACAAGATTGGTCCTTGGAGCAGCTTCTGCAGGATCTTGTGGCCCGGTATTCCAGTGGCCCAGCATGGCGGTCTTGCAGCCATACTGTCTTTTCTCAGACTCTGGAACCGGAATTTAAACTAAGATGGACTTCCTTAATTTTTAAAATGATTTTCTTATCTATGCCTCCTGTTAGTAAATATAGGCACATTGGTATGGCAACTTGTACTTGAACAAAAAGGTAGTGTCAAGAGTTTAAGTGACAATCAATGACTGTTGTAAACTATTGGAAACAATTAGGCAGGCTGACATTAACTGCCACATGTGAACATGTGCATTATTTTATAACAGTCAGCATGGATTTGTTAAGAGAAAATAATTTCAAACAAACTTGGAGGGGTTCCGCAACAGATAACAGGAGAGTTAATGGGAGGAAGGCTATTGATGGTGATATGAACTTCAAAAGACATTCGATGCAATGCCACACAACAGATTAGTGAAGAAAGTGAAAAAACAAGAATAATAGGGGCCGTAATAACACGTGGCTGAATGATAGGAAACAGAGAGTAATGGTCAATGGTTGATTTTCACACTGGTGGAATATCTGTAGCAGAGTCAGGAATGGGACCCTTGCTCATCATGATACATGTACATGATCTAGATCTTGGGTGTGCCAAGGACAATTTCTAAGATTGCAGATAATACAAATTTGGGAGATTTGTAAACTGTGAAGAGGACACAGTAAAACTCCAAGGACACTGACACATTCGTGTTGTGAGTGGATAGGTGGCAGATGAAGTTCAATGCAAGTAAGTCCGAGGTCATACACTTTGGTACAAAGAGCAATGTGAGACAGTATCAAATAAAGGTCACTATTGTAATGAGTATGCAGGAGCAGTGAGACCTAGATGGGCTTCACCAATAAGGGCAAAGTGTAGGGAAGCTGAACCTATTTGGATGTTTCTTAGACCTCAGCTGGAAGTACTGAGTTGAATTCTGGGGGCCACACTTTAGGGAGGATGTAAATGCATTGTGAAGAGTAAAGGTGGTTTACGAGAATGGTTCCGGGGTGAGAAACTTCAGTCAGGAGGATAGATTGGAGAAGTTGGGACCAGCTTCCTTGGAGGTGAAGAGTGAGGCATGATTTGATGCAAGCTTCTGAAATCACAAGGGGTCCTGTCAGAACAGGTTGGGAGAAACTGTTCCCATTCACAAAAAAAAATGGGAGAACTGGAGATGAGACAGTTTTCAAGTTGTCTGCTAAAGAAGCAAGAAGAAATTTCACACAACGACATTATGATGGAGGGAAGGTCGCTGGTGAAATAGCTGAAGATGGTTGGGCCAAGGACACCACCACGAGGAACTCCAGCAGAGGTGCCATGGACTGAGATGACTGACCAACAACCACAAACATCTTCCTGTGTGCCAGGTATGACTCCAACTAGCACAGAGTTCTTCCCGATTTCCATCGACTCCAGTGTAGTTTCTTCAATCAAATAATTTTTTTATTATTCACTTGTGGGACATGGACATCGCTGGCCGGTCAGTATTTATTGCCCATCCCGAGTTGCTCATTAGAAGGTGGTGGTGAGCTACTTCTTGATCCACTGCAGTCCATGTGCTGTAGGTAGACCCACAATGCCATGAGGGAGGGGATTCCAGGATTTTGACCCAGTGAGTGAAGGAACGGCGATAAATTTTCCAAGTCAGGACGGTGAGTGGCTTAGGGGGGAACATGCAGGCGGTGGTGTTCCTGTGTGTCTGCTGCCACTGTTTTTCTTGATGAAAATGCAAGTGGTCGTGGGTTTTGAAGGTGCTATCCATGCTTCACATAAGTTTGTAAACTTCTATCAGGTTTCCATTCAGCCTCTGATATTCAAGTGGAAACAAACCAATTTGTCCAATCTCTCCTCATTGCTAACACACTGTCCAAACCAGTTAACATCCTAGGGCGGCATGGTGGCACAGTGGTTAGCACTGCTGCCTCACAGCGCCAGGGACCTAAGTTCAATTCCACCCTCGGGCGACCGTCTGTGTGGAGTTTGCACATTCTCCCTGTGTCTGCGTGGGTTTACTCCGGGTGCTCCGGTTTCCTCCCACAGTCCAAAGACATGCAGGCTAGGTGGACTGGCCATGCTAAATTGCCCACAGTGCTCAGGGATGTGTAGATTAAGTGGGTTATAGGGGAATGGGTCTGGGGAGGATGCTCTGAGGTTCGATGTGGACTTGTTGGGCCGAAGGGCCTATTTTCACACTGTAGGGAATCTATGACATCTATCTTTTCTATACTTTCTCCAAAGCCTCCACATCCTTCTGGTACTGTGGAGACCAGAGCAGTACACAATATTCCAAATGTGGCCAAACTCAAGTTCTATCCAACTGCTACGTGAATTGCCATTTGTTATACTCTGTGCCCCAAACAATGTAGGGAAGCTTCCATATGCCTTCTTGACCACTTTATCCACTTGTGCTGCCACTTTCATGGAACTGTGAACCGGTATGCCAAGATCTCGCTGTACTAAGAGTTCTGCCAATTACTGTATACTTCCTCCTGCGTTAGACATTCCAAAATGCATCAACTCACGTTTACCCAGATTAAACTCCATTTGCCATTTCTCCACTCAAGTCTCCAGCCTACCTACATCCTTCTGTAATATCTGGCAAACCTCCTCAATATCTGCATCTCTCCCAATCTGTACATCATCCTCAACCGTACTAAACAGGCCACCCACATTCTCTTCCAAATCATTGATATACATGACAAACAACAGGGGTCCCAGTATTGATCTAAGCATAACACTACTGGTCACGGATTCCAAATCAGAAAAACACCTCTTCATCACAAATGTCTTCTATGACTAAGCCAGTTCCGTATCGCAGATCCCATGTGATTTTACCTTCTATATCAGCTTGCTATGAGCCGCCTTGCTAAAGTCCATGGTCCATGTCAACAACATCTACTGCCTTGCCCTCAATCATCTTTGTCACTGCCTCAAAAAATTAAAATCAAGTTTGACAGACACGATCTTCCCCACACAAAGCCATGATACCTATCATTAACAGGTCCATACATTTCTAAATATGAGTGAATGCTGACCCTAAGAATCTTCTCCAATAATTTCCCTACCACAGACATATGGCTCACTGGCTTGTAATTTCCAATTATCCCTGTTGCCCTTCTTATACAAAGGAAAAACATTAGATATTTTCCAGTCCTCTAGAACCTCTCCTGTGACTAAAGAGAATACAAAGTTTTAGTACAAAGCCCCAGCAATTTCCCCACCTGCCTCCCTCAGCATCCTGGGATAGATCCCATCAAAGTAGTGGGAAATTGCCAAGATTAATTCTTTTCAAAACACCGAAAACCTTCTCCTTTTTTATATTGACATGCCCGAGAACATCAACATACCTTTCCTAAGGCACACCATCCACTAAGTCAGAAATAAAAGGTACTGCAGATGCTGGAGAATCCGAGATAAAAAGCTTGGGGCTGGATGAACACAGCAGGTCAAGCAGCATCATAGGAGCAGGAAAACTAAGTCCTTCTCTTTTGTGAATATCAATGCAAAGTATTTGTTAAAAACCTCACCCACTTCCTCTGGCTCCAGGCGTAATTTCCCTCCTTTGTCCTTGAGAGGACCAACCCTTTCCCTACCTATGCTCTTGTTCCTTATGTCTAAAACACCTTGGCATTTTCCTTAGTCCTGTTTGCCAAAGACATTTAATGGTCCCTTTTAGCCTTCCTAATTCCTTGTTTGAGATTTTTCCTTCTTTCTTTGTGTTTATAAAGGGCTCTGTCTGTCATCAGTTTCCTAAACCTATGCCTCCTTTTCCATATAATTATAGAATCTGTACAAATGCAAGCAGGCCATTTGGCCCATCAAGTCCACATCGACCCTCCAAAGAACATCCTGTAGCCCTGCATTTCCCATGGCTAATCCACCAGCCTACACACCCCTGGACCCCATGCCAATTTAGCATGGCCAATCCACACAACCTACACATCTTTGGACTGTGGCAGGAAACCAGAGCACCCAGAGCAAACCCACACAGACACAGGGAACAATGTCGGTGTGGAGTCTGCACAGTCACCAGAGGTTAGAATCGAAACAGAGTTTGTGGGACTGTAAGGCAGCAGTGCTAGCCACTGAGCCATCGAGCCGTCCCCTTGACTAAGCTCACAATTTCTCTGAGATAGTAGGAACTGCAGATGCTGGAGAATCTGAGATAACAAGGTGTAGAGCTGGATGAACACAGCAGGCCAAGCAGCATCAGGAGAGCAGGAAGGCAGATGTTTCGGGCCTAGACCCTTCTTCAGAAAACACAATTTCTCCCATCATCCAAGGTTCCCAAATCTTGACATCCTTATCCTTCATTTTCACAAGAACATGCTGGTGCTGAACTCTAATCAACTAACCTTAAAAAGATTCCCACATGCCAGTTGTGGATTTACCCCTAAACAGCCTCCCCAAATCTACGTTCCTCAGTTCCTGCCTAATATTGTATAATTTACTAATTTGACCCAAGGACTACTCTTATCCTTACCCATAAGCAACTTAAAAACTTCCAGAATTATGACTACTGTTCCCAAAATGCTCCTCTTGTAAAACTTCGATCTCCCGATCTGGGCTCATGCCCCCACACCAGGTCAAGTATGGCCCTTTCCCTCATTCAACTATTTACATACTGTTTCAAAAAATACTGCCCCGGATAGACCTAACAAATTCTCCCCTATCTGAGCCCCTGGCATTAGGTGAGTCCCAGTCAATATAGAGGAAGTAAAAATCATCCACCACAACAAGCTGTTGTTTTTACATTTTTGCATAATCTGTCCAGTATCTGTTCCTCGACCACCTGCTGGCTGGAGGGAGTCCTGTAATACAACCCCAAAGTGATTGCACTCTTTCTGTTCCTGAGCTCTGCCGATATGGCCTCGATGGATGTCCTCCCTCAACTGTGATATTCTCCTTTAAATCAGCAATGCAACTCACCCATTTCTTTTACATCCCTCTCTATCTCACTTGCATCACCTAAATCCTGGTATGTTAAGCTGTTAGTCTTGTACTTCTCTCCCTCAATCTCAATGCATAGACTCGGAGCACCCCATAGCCTGGACCAGGCCACTCAGTATCTGGATCTCTCAAAAGCCAGTGCACCCAAAATCATTCATTGCACAGAAGACCAAGGCTTGGATGCCACAAATCCCAGATTTGGAACACCTGAAGGAAAGGCGCAGATTATATAAAACATGTACCTAAACCAGTTAGAACACAGAAGGCCAAAACATACATCCAGAATCTCCAAACCATAAAGCCAAAATCAATAAATCCTGAAAACTGGATATGGGCTGCTTTAAAGCATACCATGCCTTCCAAAGCCAGTTCCCAAAGGCCAGACAACCACCACAACTGACTTCAACTAGATTCTATATTCATTCTTATAACATGTGAATCCATACTCCCAAAAATCTATACCTTCACAAATCAAAGCCCAGCAAATGCTAGACACTGACATGGTCCCAGTGAAACCGGCTCTTTGACCTGCAAATCCTATCCCCAATCCCGCAACATTCCATAAGTCAAAGCCTGGACCTAAATGCTTAACACCCAAACCCAGAATAACACCCCGTAAAACAAAGACCCACCTGTCATGCAGGGGTAAAGTCAGCACAATATTTCAGGGGGCCAGCATTTGTCTGTTTCTATATTTCTGTACAAACCTTCAACGTTCACTGAAAAAAAAGTATGGCTTTGAGGGCTTATGGCTAGTGAGTTAGCAACTCTATAAAGCGTTGTGTGCCTTTAATGTAGCTCGGGTGTTTATGATAAGAAGTTCAAATCCATATTTCATTTAAGCACAGATCATCATGCGCAGGCGGTGGATTAACTGAGGAAAAAATATGATTGAAGTGTCATGTATGTGATTAAAATTACTCTTTATCTGATGATTAGTTGTGTCCTGCAGAATTAGTCTGCACATAATCTCCTTGTTGCACAGTTGTACATTTAGAAGTCAGTATCATGACTTTTGGTCAGCATTGACTTTGAACAGAATTACTGAAGGAAAAGAAAAATGAAATTGTCAGAATGAAATGAAGGAAGATCGGACGGTGTTATCTGCTTGCACATGTGCTGCATTGTCTGAAGATGGAAATCTTAAAAATACAACCAACACAACTGCAGAATATTATGTTCTTACATGACTGCAACACCTAATAAAGCAATTAGTTAGAATTATAAAGGAGTCTCTGGAATCCAAAAGGTAGCCCCTGAAAATCTCAGGATGAGCCCTCAGGGGAACCACACAGACAAATAACAGCTCAGAAACCCGAAGTAGCTGAGATTATGCGGTGTTGAAACTGCTTCCCCGATCTAGATTCCTTCACACGGGGAAACATCCTCCCACACTGTCAAATTTCCTCAGATTCTTATTTGTTTCACTGAGATCACCTCTCTTCTAAACTGCAATTAGTGTAGGCCTAACCTGATCACCTTTTCCTCAGAAAAATTCCCCTCATAACAAGAATCAGTTCAGTAAGCTTTTGCTTAATTATTTCCTAAGTAAGGGGACAAAAACTCTACACAATATTGCCGTCCTTCACTACTGTTACATTGTCCTTTTTTTGAAAGCACTATTCCCTTTGCAAGGTCAACATCTTATTTGCCTCTTCCAATCACGTGCTGTACCTGCATGCTAGCATTTTGTGATTCATGGACCAGATATTTCTTCTCTCTCTAATATTATCCAGACCCCAAAGTGGACAAGCTCATTTTTCCACTTGATACTCAACTCATTGACCTAACCTATCTAATAACCATTTTGCAGACCTCGGTGCCACGAGGTTGCAAAAACTAGTTTTGACTCAAGTCTGCCCACCCATTCGTGGCTGATCTTTAGAATCACTATGACACAGAAGAGACCATTCAGACCATCATGCCTGCTCTGGTGCTATAACTTGGGCCATCTTTTGCATACCCTTAAGAAATCGATCAATCAGGACAGAATGCACTTGGTGGCTGAACCCTCTCACCCACTCATAACTTCTTTTCCTGCCTATCTCTGTGCCAATAGCAAACTTAGCTACCATATCCTCAGTCCCTTCATCCAAGTTGTTGATGTAAACTGTAAATGATGGAAGCTCAGCACTAATCTTTGTGACATCCCACACGTTTATCAACCCAAAAACAAAGCATTTATCCCATCTCTCAAATCCCAGCTAATTTTTTTTCATCATACGTTTTCTAACAAAAAAATTTCCAGCAAGCTTTATTTCACGCTCTGATTAATCCCTTCCTTTTTATGACTCACTGTTTCTTAAAGTCTTTACAATGTTTTCCTAGCCATTAATCTTCACAGAACTGTACAGGGTTGCCCTCAGTTTGATACTATCCTTAGCTTTTATAATTAGCCATGGATGGTAAACTGTTATGGCACAGAAAGAGGCCACTGCGTCAGCATCAGTTCATCAAACATGTGTCAATACCTCGTGCTAATTTATTGTCTTTTCTCCATACCTTGCACATTATGTCTATCCAAATAGTCGTTCCATGCCTTCTTGCATGTCTCAACGGAACCTGGCTTCACAGCAAATCAAGGCACTGCATTCCATTTGCTTCTTGAGGGAAAATACCCTGGTCGAGAGTGGAGATATCTCCTTCAATCCCTGGTCACTGCTGCCATCCTACCTTTCAGTCCAATTTCTCAGCTCATGGTGACCAAGTTAAAGGCAATTACAAGACACTAGTTTCAGAACCATATTTCTCACCATCGACTGAATACGAAGTACTGTCATGTTATGATCACTGTTGCCTGCAGGCCCTTTTACCATTAATTAATCATGTCCCATTGCACAATTCCCAATTTCTAAAACTACTTTGTTTGGCTCTGAAATGTAATTCTCTAAGAAAATATCCCAAATAATCTATGAGCTCATCTTTCTGTCTTTGCTTTTTTGATTCATCCGATCTATAAAATGATTATAAGTGCCCAAAATTACTGCATAATCTTTCTTTTGAACCCCCATTACTTCTTTATAAAGATACTGTTCTACAGCGTTGCTTCTGTCACGGAAGCCTATAAACTACAGGCAGTCCTAATTTAACACTGCCTGCTTAACATAATATTGTTTAATCGTTTTTATTCTCTGGGGCCCATTTATTATTGTGCATCTCTAATTTAATTTTCTTGTCATTAGCATATTGCAATGCTGCACTACCTGCATCAGAGACATGCTCAACCTTTTATTGTGGCCATTGGCAATACTCTTGGCCTTGCTTCCCAACTTAGTCCCCCAGCCTGATCTTGCTTCCCAAATTTGTCCTTTCGACAGGGTTTCCTTCTTGTTAACCTACAGATCCCCTTACAGATCTCAAAACTCGGGCCTCATTTCTCTCCACCCCTGCTCCTCCAGATCAGATCCTCCACTCACTCCTGGCTTTGCTCCTTTATCCTTGGATCCCGCCTGAATTTAAATGGAGATACTGGGCTCCACGTAGTGGCAGAGGTTAGTCAGTGAATATATCATGGACACTAACGAACCTCCACCACTAGATAGAGTATGACCAATCTAACGGTACAGTACATTTTACTTTTATGTTTTTCATTTATTTCATTTACCAATCTCAGAACTTAATTTTAAGTATAAGTTGTACTTTACTACATCTTAGGAGGGCACAGTTATATATTTCCCTTTCCCCTCTCCTAACCAAAGTCCTATGGGACATGCATCCACTTATAACAGTGTTTCCTACGGAATCAATTGAAGTCATTTCAGTGAGTGTCATAATTGCCAGGAATGAAATCCCAGCTTTAAGTGAGGACATGATGTACTCACAAAAGTGGCATTTTTTTAAAAACACTATAGATCTCCATCGAAACAAATTCGATATCTTCACTTCTGAACCAAGGTAATCTCTCACCACTGTACTCATCCTACCCTTTCATAACGGAGCACCCCCATCCCCACACCTCAACCACCACCTTTTCTTTCCCTCCTGTTGATCCATCAAGTACCCTTGGCATGCAGGCTTGGTCACTCTGCAGCCATGTCTTTATCCTGGCAATCAGAGTATACTTATTTCATTGTGTTTGTGTTTTCAATTAACCTGTTTTGCTACAAATCCTGCATGCATTCTGATCCTTTGATTCCACACCATATCCTTACTTGCTGGTGCAACCTAACTGAAGTTTCTATACTTCCTTTCACACTCTGGTTCTTGTTACGCTGTTGTCTATTCTTTTTAACTTACTGAGTGTACCTTCACAATACCCTTCTCTCCTCACTTTTGCCCTCTGTCTGCCCCGATTATTTTGTTTAAAATCTCATCTACAATCAGAGGGTGATAATGTGATTCAGGTGAAACTGTCTCAACAGGATAGCCCCCTCTTTCTCCCAAACTGTTACCAGTGGCCCATAAAGGTGAAACTCATATCACCACATCAATCTTTGAACAGCAGATTCAACGCTCTGATCTTATGCATCCCCTGTTAACTTCTCATGGTAGGACAGGTCCAAAACAATGATATTTTAGCTTCTTTAAGGATGCTGAAGCATCACTATGCCATGAATTCACTTCTTTACACTCAACCTTTAACCAATCTCAAAAACAAAGAACCCTATGAAATCAAACTTTGATCTACATACCTGGCTCCAAAGATGTCTTTTTTAGCCAGATCAATGCCTGAAATAACCTTGACTCTGAGAACACGGGATTCTTCCTGAAAGCAAAGGATAAAGGAAGAATTTTTAAGAAAACTTCTTTCGTTAATGAGTAGCAAAGGTGCAAAAGTTCCTAGTCAGTTAGTAGATAATAGCCTCCTGATCATTCAGTATTATAAATATCCCTTGTTAGCATAACTGAACTATAAAAGGTCAATAATGCGGCAGTAGATAAATTCTTGTTTAACCAGTCAAACAGTTTCAGAGGTTGGCAAGATGGTAGCATTGAGGCCATGATCAGGTCAACCCTGATCTTGTTGAATGTTAATGCAGACTCAAAGCACAGACTGGCATTCTCCTACTCATAACTCACGACTGTACTTTTGTTTGTGCAAGGTTTGACTGGGTAACTAAACTTAGTGTCTGAACAATGAAAGCTGAAAACACAGAAGCATACAAAACAAGAATAGCAGGAGACCATTCAGAACTTCAAGCACCCTCCACCTTATTCAGTGCCCTACTCTCACTTTCCCCCCATACCCTTTGATCCCTTCTGTTCCAAGAAGCATACCTAACTCCTTGAAAACATCAATCTTTTGCCCTCAACCACTTTCTGTGGCAAAGAATTCCACACTTTGGGTGAAGAAATTTCTCATCTCAGTCTTAAATGGCCTACCCTGCATGCTTATGACTGTGATCCACGCCAACACAATAAAAGTTACACAATGTGCACGTCCACAACAATAGCTCGGTCTACAATTCATATTAAAGATAATAGTGTTTTAAAATCAGTGGAGACAACAAAAGGGCTATCAAAGTTAAAATTAAAAACAGTAATCTAAAATGTATATTTTGATGAAAAAAAGGGGATTTGGACGTGGGTAGTTAGTCTAGTGTATCTTAGAATAGCGTAGCCTGTAATTGGAAAAATATTGGTCAGTGATTTCCTAGGAGTTAGGCCTCTCAATTGGTGCAACGTCTCCACACATTGCCAGAAGGTAGCATGCAAGAAGAGGAAGGAGCCAAGAACAGATTCCTGGAGAATGCCAAAATCTAACTGTTTGACAACAGAAAGCAAAAACAAAGCTGGGGACCTTCTCACTCTACAACCTAACAGCAGTATCAAACCTGAGTTCAGACCACTCCTCTGAGCTGGAAAATGGAGAAATGGGTTGTTTGTGCAGGATGGTGTGATCAAGCTTACTGCAGAAAGAAGATATCACCTGTTACACTGGCCACACCTGTTCTGAGATGGAGACAGAGGCCTGATTAGAGAGATTCAAACCTAGCTTTCTTTTGAATTAATTTATGAAATGTGATCATTTCTGGCTGGTCCCTCTGTAATTATGCTATACAGAAGGTAGTGGTGGGCCATCTGCTGAAGCCAGTGTAGTCCATTTGGTTTTAGATAGATGCACAATTCCATCTGGAGGGAGCTACAGGATTTTGACCGGGAGACACTGGAGGAATGGCAATACAATACGATAAAAGGCAATATATCTGCAAGGCACAAGTCAGGAATGCAATGGATAACTCCCCACTTGTCTGCATGAGTGCAGCTCCAACTACATTCAAGCTTGACAATATCCAGGACAAAGCAGTTTCTATCACTTACACCTCATCCACAGACAATCATTTCCGGCTACTCAGATGCTCATTCGCAGCAGTGTGTCCAATTTACCAAATGCACTGCAGAAATTCACCACAAATCCTCAGGCAGCACCTTCCAAACCCAAGACCATTTCCAGGGAGAAGAACAAGGACAGAAGATACAAGGCAACACCATCACCTGCATTTCTCCGTCCAAGTCACTCACCATGCTGACGTGGAAATATATCAATCTGCCTTCAGTGTTGTTGGGTCAAAATCCTCTAATTCCCTCCCTAATGGCATGGTGGGCCTACCAAAGGCACATGGACTGCAGCGGTTCAAGGAGGCAGCCCAAGCCCCACTATTGATTAAAAAAAGTTGACGTATGAAGAAACAAAACTTGCTAAGGAAAAAAAAAACAATGTTATGCAAAAAAAACCTGACATTTGGAAAAAATAGGCTAAATAATAAAGATGACCATTATATGGTACAATATAGTGCAGCTAACAAACAACAACCTTATAAATGCATCTGATGACATCCGAGCCGGCCTCAGCATATTTCATAGACGCATGGGGGAGAAACACCAAGATATTTGGGGGGGGTTGCATCTTACTCACTCCTCGTCTTCATGTTCTCATACTCAGTCCCCCGCTCACCCTTTTCTTCTCTCTCTCTCTCTTACAAACACACCCGCTCACAATGTGTAAGGAAATTAATGATTCATGATTAGTTTCATTTACAGTATAGGAATCAATGAACCAAATATTTTGTTTAATTAGAACCAATGCAGGACCTGACTTACACTAAGCACTCGTCAGAGGAGTGCACCATACAGTTTTAAGCAGAGTATGTGACAAACTCCGCTGCAGTTGAATGAGTGAGCAACATTCTTTCACAAATGTTAAGACGTTATCAGAGGAAATAAAGGCAACAGCTTGTTCTAGGCTTTAATTTGTACTGTTTTATTTAGAACAGTACAATTTTGCTAAACGTATTTACAGTTAATCAGCCGAGATGGAGTCCCTGACCGTGCACTCAGATCCTGCGCGGATCAGCTGACACCTTGTCAAAGGCCTTCTGCAAGTCCAAGTAGATAACACCTGTTGGCTCTTTGGGGAGGTAGCGAGCAGGTCAGACAAAGAATTCTAACAGATTTGTCAGGCATGACCGCCCCTTGATGAAACCATGCTGACTTTGCCCTATTTTACCATGCACTTCCAAGTATTCAGAAATCTCATTCTTCACAATGAACTCTAAAATCTTACCAAAGACCGAGGTCAGGCCAATTGGCCTGTAATTTTCCATCCTTTGCCTTAATCTCTTCTTAAACTGGGGGGGGGGGGGGTTACATTAGCGATTTTCCAGTCCTCTGGGACCCTCCTTAACTCCAATGATTTCTGAAAGATCACCACTGATGCCTCCTGTATCTCTTCAGCTATCTCCTTCAGAGCTCTGAGGTATAGTCCCTCTGGTCCAGGGGACTTTCTACCTTCGGACCTTTCAGTTTTTCTAGCACCTTCTCCTTGGTGATGGCCACCACACTCACCTCTGCACTACCGACCCCCCCAACTCGTTTGAATTTTTGGGACGTCACTCGTGTCTTCCACCATGAAGACTGGTGCAAAGTACTTGTTCAGTTCCTCTGCCAATTCTTCTCCAGCGCCATTTCCAGCCGCCCAATGTCCACTTTTCTGTCTCTTTTGCCCTTTATATATCCAGAGAAACTCTTGCTATCTTCTTTTATATTAGTGGCCAGCTTACCCTCATATCTAATCTTCTTCCTCATTATTTCTTTTTTCCTTGTCCTCTCTTGGTCTTTGTCGGCTTCGCAATCCCCTGGCTTCCTGCTGCCCTTCGCCACATCATATGCTTCCTCTTTTGCTTTTATGCTGTCCCTAACTTCCCTTGTCAGCCATAGTTCCACGATCCACCCTTTTGCATGCTTCTTTTTACTAGGTATTGATTTTTGCTGTGTCTCTCCCAAATTATTCCCAGAAACTCCTGCCACTGCTGTTCCACTGTCTTTCCTGCTAGGCTCCTCTCCCAGTCAATTCTGGCCAACTCTTCCCTCATGCCTCCGTAGTTGCCGTTATTCAATTGTAATACCATTACATCCGATTCCAGCTTCTCCCTCTCACATTGCAGAGTAAATTCTATCATATTATGGTCATTGCCTCTTAAGGGTTCCTTCGCCTTAAACTCCCTCATCAAGTCCATCTCACTGCTCATCACTAAATGCAGAATTTGCTATTCGCAAGTGGACTCCACCAAAAGCTGCTCCAAAGAGCCATCTTGTAGGCATTCCACAAATTCCTTTTCTTGCGATCCACTACCAACCTGATTTTCCAAGTCCACCTACATTTCGAAACCCCCTCTCCTAACCTTCCTCCAGCTAAGTGTACCTTCTGTTTTATTTGTTTCAATAACTTCCAAAACTTGTGAATATAGCTTAAACACACTTGTACCCGAGTGGTCTGATTTTGAGTTAGACCCTGCATCTAACAAAAAAAGTTAATTTGAATTTCTGCAGACACTTCCACTTGCACATATGTTAAACACTGTCACCATTAGTGAGATGGAGACAGATGGCAGACCACATGTGGGCAACCCAGACAGAGATGGCTTCTATCTGACAAACATTGATGCCAAAGAACACCTGACACTTACTGCATGTAAGCATGAGGAGACAGGAAAAGAAAGGATTTAGAAAACAAACTGGTCATGAAAACCAAACTCTATAAAAACCAAAAGAACTGTGGATGCTGTAAATCAGGAACAAAAACAGAAGTTGCTGGAAAAGCTCAGCAGGTCTGGCAGCACCTGTGAAGAAAACATCAGAGTTAATGTTTCGGGTCCGGTGACCATTCCACAGAACGGGTTCTCTCTATTCTCAATGTTTCTGGCAGAAAATGACTGTTAATATGCTATAGCCAGGTAGGGCAATGAATAAATCAACCAGTTGTGCAACAGAATCACTCAAGTATGCAAAAGAAATAAACTCCTTTGAATGCAGTGTTAAGCTGCTGACCTTCTCTGTCATTGAAAGTACAGATGTGAAACCCATGAGACAGCAAGACAAAGAAGGTAACCGGAAACATCCGAAGAAGAGTTGATCTTGACTTTGATCAATAGTTAATGAAAACCCAGAGGAGCACTCAATCCACCAACTGAATCTAAGAAGACAGCGCAGAGACAAAGTCCGCTGGACAGAGATTGCAGAGATGCAAAGATGGAGCAGAAGAATATGGAAGATAGAGAACATGGGGAAATAAATAGCAACATTTTGAAAAAAATGTCCACATTACAGGGGGAGGTGGTGCTGAACATCTTAAAATGCATAAAAGTGAATAAATTCCTCAAATTTAATCACGTGTACCCTCGAACTCTGTGGGAAGCAAGGGAAGAGATTGCTGGGCCCCATGTGGAGATACTTGTATCATCAATAGCCACAAGACCCGGGGTCGAATTCCGCCATGGCTGACGGTAGAATTTGAATTCAATGAATATCTGGAATTAACAATCTAATGATGACTATGAATCCATTGTCAATCGTCGGAAAAACCCATCTGGTTCACTAATGTCCTTTAGGGAAGGAAACTGCCGTCCTTACCTGGTCTGGCCTACATGTGACTCCAGACCCACAGCAATGTGGTTGACTCTGAACTGCCCTCTGGGCAATTAGGGATGGGCAATAAGTGCTGCCTAGCCAGCGACGCCCTCATCCCATGAATAAAAAAAAACAAAAAAGTGAGGCACTGGAAGACTGAAGGTTGGCTAACATGGTGCCACTATTTAAGAAAGATGGTAAGAAAAAGCCAGGGAATTATAGACCAGTGAGCCTGACATCGGTGGTGGGCAAGTTGGTGGAGAGAATTCTGAGGGACAGAATTTGCATGTATTTGGAAAGGCAAGGGCTGATTAGGGATAGTCAACGTGGCTGCGTGTGTGGGAAAGTGTGTCTCACCAACTTGATTGAGTTTTTTGAAGAAGCAAAGATCGATGAGGGCAGAGCTGTGGACGTGATCTATATGGGCTTTAGTAAGGCACGTGACAAGGTTCCGCATGGTAGATGTATTGGCAAGGTTAGATTACAGGGAGAACTAGCTACTTGGATAAGGAATTGGCTCAAAAGGTAGAAGACAGAAGGTGGTGGTCGTGGGGGTGAAGGATTGCTTTTCAAACTGGAGGCCAGTAACCAGCTGTGTGCCACAAGGATTGGTGCTGGGTCCACAGCTTGTCATCATTTATATAAAATGATTTGAATGTGAACACAGGAGGTATGGTTAGTAAGTTTAAACATTAGAAGCATGGTGAACCTATGCCAATTTGCTCATGGCTCAGGTAATCCAGAGATTACCACCTTTTCAGTTCTGCTTTGTAATTTAGCCCCTAGCTATTCTATTCTATTATATTCAAATGTGGGGTGTGAGCATTGCTGGTTGACCAGAATTTATTGCCCATCCCGAGTTGCACTTGAGAAGGAAGTCTTCAGTACTATTGCCAGAATGTTGTCAGGGCCCGTAGCCTTTGCAGTATCCAGTGTCTCCAACCGTTTCTTGATATCACGTGGAGTGAGTTGAAATGGTTGAAGACTGGTATCTGTAATGCTGGGCACCATTGGAGGAGGCAGAGATGGGTCATCCACTCGGCACTTCTGGCTGAAGATTGCTGCAAGTGCTTCAGCCTTATCTTTTGTACTGATGTGCAGGGCTCCTCCATCAATGAGGATGGGGATATTTGTGGAGCCTCCTCCATCAGTGAGTTGTTTAATTGTACACCACCATTCACGACTGGATGCGGCAGGACTGCAGAGCTTAGAACTGATCCGTTGGTTGTGGGATCGCTTAGCTCTATCACTTGCTGCTTTCACTGTTTATTGTGCAAGTCGTCCTGTTTGGTGGCTTCACCAGTTTGATACCTCATCTTCAGGTATGCTGGTGCTGCTCCTGGCATGCCCTCCTGCACTCTCCATTAAAACAGGGTTGATCCCCTGGCTTGATGGTAATGGTTGAGTGGAGGAAATGCCAGGCCGCAAGGTTACAGATTGTGCTGCAGAACAATTCTGCTGCTGTTGATGGCCCACAGTGCCTCATGGATGTCCAGTTGCTAGATCTGTGCGAAGTCTGTCCCATTCAGCACGTTGATTGTGCCACAAAACATGATGGAAGTTATTCTCAACGTGAAGGAAGGACTTCATCTCCACAGGGACTGTGCGATGGTCACTCTTACCAGTACTATCACGGACAGATGAAACTGCAACTGGCAGACTGGTAAGGATGAGGTCAAATATGCTTTTCCTTCTTGTTGTTTCCCTCACCACCTGCTGCTGACCCAGTCTAGCATCTATGTCCTTTAGGACCTGACCAGCTCGATCAGTAATACTGCTGCCAAGCCACTCTTGGTGGTGGACATTGAAATCCCCCTCCCAGAGTATATTTTGCGCCCTCACCATCCTCAGTGCTTCCTCTAAGTGTTGTTCGACATTGAGGATTACTGATTCATCAGCTGAGGGTGGATGGTATGTGGTAATCAGCAGGAGGTTTCCTTGCCCATGTTTAACCTGAAACCACGAGACTTCACGGGGTCCAGTGTCAATGTTGAGGACTCCAAGAGCAACACCCTCCCGCCTGTACACCACTGTGCTGCCACCTTTGCTGGGTCTGTCCTGCTGGTGGGACAGGACATATCCAGGGGATGTTGGTGGTGGGGTCTGGGACATTGTTTGTAAGGTATGATTCTGAGAATATGACTATGTCAGAGTGTTGCTTGATTTGTCTGTGAGAAACCTTTCCCAGTTTTGGCACTAACCCAGATGTTAGTGAGGAGGACTTTGCAGGGTCAATAGGGCTGTTTCTGCCATTGACCCTTCCAGTTTCATTTCTTTGACACAATTGGCAATGATTTCATGGTGGTTAGTAGATTCTTAATTCCAGACTTTTCTTTTTAAATTATTGCATTCAATTTCCACCACCTGCCATGATGGGATTTGAACGCGGGACCTCAGAACATTAGCTAGGTTTCTGGATTCATAGTCTAACGATAATACCACTAGGCCATCACCTAGCCCTTAGCAGAACCTCGTTTCTCTTTCTACCTATATCATTGATATCTCCGTGGACCACGGGAACTGGATCTTTTCCCCTCCCACTCCAAGTTCCTTTGCAGTCCAGATGGCATAGAAACATAGAAGACAGGGGCAGGAAAAGGCTATTTGGACCTTTGAGTTGGATGATCAGCTCAATAAGCTAATCCTGCTTTCTCTCCATAACCTTGGATCCCATTCACCCTATGTGCATTATCTAGTTGCCTCTTGAATACAATCAATGTATTGGCATCAAATACTTCCTGTTTACACTACTGGCCCTGAGCAGAATGCTTCATTTTTTTTATGATCAACGGTTGAGACAGCAATCAGGACAAAGTACACCTCTCAAAGCCATTGTATCATCACAATACTGTATGCAACAGTCCGTCATTACAGAACATTATGAGGAGTTCAGATGAGGAAGGTTATGGTTAAGACCCTAGCGAGACCCGTATTGTACTGAGATTCTACAATCACAGAAATTTTAAGGGACAAATCGTACAAGTCGTAAATGAAGGAAGCAAAAAAATTCAAACCTTGGACTACTCTTCAAAACAATTCTTAGGCCAAGTAGTTAATCTTATATGAACAGTAATTGCTGGAAAAGCTCATCAGGTCCGGCAGCATCTGTGGTGAGAAATTAGTTAAGTATCAGGACTTGTCTCAGAACTGGTTCTGCGGAAGAGTCACTGGACCCGAAATGTTAACTCTGAATTCTCTCCATAGATGCTGCCAGACATGCTGAGTTTTTCCAGCAATTTCTATTTTTGTTTCTGATTTCCAACATCAGCAGTTCTTTTGGCTTTTAGTTAATCTTACAATTCCTGTTAAGTATCTGACTTTAGCTTTTGGAGGTTGGAGTCAGGAAGGAAATTTGGGTTAATAAGTTTGGTTACAGCATGAATAAATGTGCTCATTATACTTTTAATATGTTTAATGTAGTTGAGTAATGAGTAGAGTGTCATTATTACTATTCATTTTCTTGGACTTTTGCACATTAAAATTATTTTGTCTTAAACTGTGAACTTATGGGTTTTCCATTCCAAAAAGTATAAAACTTAACTAGTCTTTATTGAATTCAAAACATAACTGTAGTAGAAATATTTAAACAAATTAATTTTGGTGCCTCAACCAGTCAGATCTTTGTCATGCTATTGTCTTGCCTTCTGATATTGCTTTTTTTTTCTTTCTTTCATTGCTCTTGCTTTATTGTATCAAATAATTTTCTCTTTTGCGTTCCTCTAAGTCTCTACACCTTTTATTCCATCTTGGACTTGGCATTCTGTTTGTACTTGTCTTTCATTTCACCTCTCTTTATCGGTATCAATCGTTCCAGAATTGCATTTTCATTTGCTTTCCCTGTTATTAGCACTGTTCCTCAACCTCTTTCACCCTGTTATTCAATACCTGAGCATTTCATAAACCCAAAGCTCAGAGGTACTGAATTCTTTCATAAGAACCAACTTGTTAACATCATTTTCCAAACAAGTTCTTATCTATTGTGTGTCGTATTCTAACAAGTTACCCAAATTTTACTCTCAATGGCAAGGGAATAGCTATTGCTGTTCCTACCAAGTATTCTTGCTCTTCAACCAGCCTCAGAAATGCTCAGAATGTTCGCAAGAATGGTTCCATAGATCAGAAATTTCAATTATGATGACAGACTAGCCAAGCTAGGACTGTTTTCATGATATAGAACAAGGTAAAATGAGTCAAAAACAGGTGGAAATTCAAATGGTGAGAGAACATGGAGTCTGAAGAGATACATGAACAGCTGAAATGAGTGGCCAAAAGTTTGGCAGATGGAATATGTAGGGAATGTGTGCTTATGCACTTTGACAGGAAGATTAGAGAAGCAAGATATAATTTAAATAGACAAAGACTGCAGAAAGCTGCTGAAACAGAAGGGTTCAGGAATCCCTGATCATGAGTCACAAAAAGCTACCATTCAAGTTCAGTGGGTAACAGGAAGAGCAAATGAAATGTTGGCCTTTATTTCAAAGGAAATAGATGCTAAGACTATACATGGCATGAGTCAGACTTCAACTAGAATACTGTGAACAGTTTTGGGCCGCTTATCTAAGGAAACAGATAAACTGGAATTGGAGATGGTCCAGAGAAGGTTCACTTGACTAGCAACAGCTTTGGAAGGACAGTCTTTTGGAGACAGGTTGAGTAGATTGGGTCTGTACTCTTTTGAATGCAGAAGACTAAGAGGCAACTGCATTAAAGCATACAAGATTGGAGAACTTGACATGTTTGTGGGGAAGGGTTGTTTCCCCTTGCGTAAGAGTCCAGGACCAGAGGGCATAATCTCAGAATAATAGGTCAGTTATGACAGAGATGAGGAGGCATTTCTTGTCTCAAGTAGGGAATCTGTGAAATTCTTCAAACGTAGAGCTGTTGAGGTTGGGTCATTACGTATATTCAAGGTGGAGATAGATTTTTAAAATCAGTGTAGGAACCAAGGGTTATAGGGAAACAGCAGGAAAGTGGAGTTGTGGATTATCATGATCAGCCGCGATTTCATTGAATGGTGGCGCAGACTTGAGGAGACGAATAGCCTGCTTCTGCTTCTATATATTAGGGTTTAAGAGGAGTTCTGACACAAGTTTCTAAAATCATGTGTTCTGATCACAGTAGACAGGATGAAACTGTTCCCACTCATACAAGTGTTAAAGATTGAGAAAGAACAGTTTTAAAGTAATTTCCAAAAGAAGCAAATGCATTTCAGAAAAATTTCCTGGTTCATAGCAAGTAGTAAGGGTCTGGAATGCACTGCCGAGACATGCAGTAGGAGCAGGTTCAGTTGAAGCATTAAGAGGGCATTGGATGATCTTTTGAACGGAAAAAAGGTTCAGGGTTGGCAGCAAAAATGCAGGAAAACGTCACCATTGAAGTCAATACTCAGAGTTAATGCAGACACAATGGGCTTAATGGCTTCCTGTAACAATTCTATGACTTTGTGATTCTAAGTTGCATCACATAAGTCTTGCAAAATTAGGCAATGGCCTGTCACAGCAAACTACATGACAAATGGTTTTGTCTTGTGCCTTTATCACCTCCAATACCATTCCCTTTATCGATGACACAATAATAATTCATCCTAAGTCACTTGCAATTAGCTCAACTGCACACTTCGTATCCCCCTTTGATTCCCATATCCCATATAAAATCCTGCACACATCTCCCACAAATCACCTGTCTTGGTACATATCCCACCTCTCCCAACCTCAAGATGAAGGATTGCAGTCCTCAGTGGATCGAGCACACTGATGTTCAATTCATTTCAGCCAGATCTGTCTGGATCACTTAAATCACTACTGGGTTCTACTGTTCTCTCTGAACCATTGCTAACCATTCCAAGACCATCCTGTCAACTGTTTTCTGAAGCCACTCACCATCCATGATAAGTTTGAGGAGCTTACGAACTCGTGACATTCTCAGGAAGTGAAGACAAACTTTGGGTCCATACCTACCTTTGAATACTGACATAATGATGGAATGCAGAGTTCACATCCAGTGAACAGTCAATGCATTGTCAGTTGTGGCACAAATTATACAAGTAAGGAAGTTATGTTGGAGCTGCACAAAATTTTCATTTGGCCACAGCTGAAATATTGTGTGCAGTTCTGGTTGCCACACTCTAGAAAGGATATAACTGCACTGGAGTAGGTGCAGAGGTGATTCACCTGGGTTTGGAGCATTTTAGCTCCGAAGAGAGGCTGGGTAAGCTTGGGTTGTTTAGAGCACAGAAAGCCAACTGGGAACCTGATTGAGGTGCCTAAGATTAGGAGGGACATGAATAGGCTGAATAGGAAGCAGCTGTTCCCCTCAAATGAAGGCTCAGTAATGAAGAGGCATAGTTTTCAAGTAAAGGGCAAGAGATTTTGAGGGGATTTGAGGAAAATACTTTTTCACCCAGACAGTCATGAGAATCTCGAATGCACTGCCTTGAAGGGCCAAAGAGGAATAAACCTCACTGACCTATCTCCTCCCTACCCCATCACCTCCACCCACCTTTACTGGCTCCATCCCCGCCTCTTTGACTTGTCTGCCTCCTCTCCACCTATCCTCTCCTCTATCCATCCTCTATCCGCCTCCCCCTCTCTCCCTATTTATTTCAGAACCCTCTTCCCCTCCCCCATTTCTGATGAAGGGTCTAGGCCCGAAACGTCAAGCTTTCCTGCTCCTATGATGCTGCTTGGCCTGCTGTGTTCATCCAGCTCCACACCTTGTTATCTCGGATTCTCCAGCATCTGCAGTACCTTTTATCTCTGATACAACCTTTAGAAGTACTTGGATAAGCATGTGAAATGTCACAACATTCAATGCCAAGGGCCAACTGCTGGAAACTGTAGGTATGTCAGTACAGACCTGAAGACCAAATAATTTCTTCAGTGCTGCATGACTCAGAGTAATGAAAACTCTTATAGTCTTGTTTTCATCTGCTATTCCTGGTTAAATTTGCAGTTTGTCATTAAGATTGGCTACGTGGTTGAGGGAGGGAGAAGGTCTTAGTTTACAGGAAGACGTGGTCAGTTTGTCAGATGGACAGATCCATAGCAGATGGAATTTAACTCTGAAATACTTGAGATGATACACTTTGGAAGTAGCATGACAAGGAATGGCAGGACAATATTGTGATAATATTCAGTTGTATTTTTTTCCTGATATACAGTTGAGGGCAAGACGACTCGCAAGACTTTGCCACTCTTCTGCTTTTTGCCGGTCATCCTTAATCTGTTGGGTGTCCACATACAGAAACTCATCTTCCAAAAGAGTTTACTTTCATCAATGTTCTCGAATGCAATCTTTTCCCCATCAAATGTCTTCCTTCCCTTTCATGGATGGTCAATCCAAGATTCATAAATGCAAGAAGCTCAACAGCAAACAAATTGGAGTTGCCACGATTGAAATCATGATTGAAATCTAAGTCTTCCAGCACCAAAGTAAATATAGTGCACTAAGTCTGCTCATTAAACTTTTGTTTCTATCAAAAGAAAACCGAGCAATGGGAAAGGAAATAAAATGCAAAATTATTGACTATGCTAAAATAAAAGGATTGGGCAGATTTATTGCTTTTTCAGTACAATGACGTCCATTTTGGAATCACAAAGCTACTAATGTTTACTAATGCACAAATAATTGCTCCAATTTGGCCAAGCTCCATTTCCCCATCAAATCAATGGAGAGGGGCCAATTGGTATCTTCATATAATTAAAGTGGCATGCCTGGAATCAAAGATAAATTTCACACAATGGGCCAGCAATGTTTCACATGCCTCTACCTCAAGTCACAAGCCAAATAGGACCCTCCTCTTCACAATTCTAATTCTCATTAGCCCTAACAAAATAGTCCCATCTATGTCTTATGCAAGTCAAGTAGAAACAACAAATTCCTAACGAGTCAGTCAACAACCTCTTCTGTAAGTCGGAAGATACAGAAGCCTGAACACACACAACAGCAAGTTCAGGAGCAGCTTCTCCCCGGCTGTTATCAGACTGATGAATGGACTCTCTAGCCTCAAATAATGCTGATCTTGCTAACGTGATCTCACCTGATACATTGCAGAGGGTGTGCAAGCTGTATGCCTCTAAGTCTTTTGTTCCGTACTGCTCATTAACAAAGCTTTTCACTGTACTTCGGTACATGTGACAATAAATAAAATCAATGTTTCGGAAAAATGACAAAAATCAAAGTGGCCATCTAATCAAATCACATGGTACATAAAAATTTCACATGATTTCCTTCACTGTTCCAGACACAGACTGACCAGCTGTAAAGTTTCAGAGTATTAGTTTACACGATATTTTAATTCCAAAGCTGTCTGTAATTATTGGAATATAATAAATATGCTTAAAGAGAGTCACTATGTACAAAACAAATGCCTGTAAGCTTAGAGTCACAGCCTACAACACTAAGCTGATCAAACAAGTTGATACGCTATGTTTATTTACTGATAAACCCAAAGTGCTAAGCTTGCTTAAGTACATACTGCTGACATGTCCTTTCAGCTGTTGATACTTTGTTTGCAACATCTTCAATGGTTTCTTCTACAACACTGTTCAACAGACTACAATCACAAAAATGTGATAAATATGCATCTTCAAAGCTACTCAAGGCCAATGCTATTATATGCATCATTTTCCAAACAGAATTTCGCAATAACATGTTCAACACCATTACTCTTGACCAAATGTTCAATGTGAAAGAGCAATGTGACAGCACTGCAGCCAGATGTATTACACAACTTGTTTTCCATAAGCAACACAGCACCACCAAAAAAAACGCAAGTGTATTTTTTTTTATTTATTCATGGGATGTGGACACTGCTGGCTGGGCCAGTCCTCATTGTCCTTCCTCAGTTGCTGTTAACAAGGTGGCGATGAGGTACCTTCTTGAACTGCAACAGGTTATTTCTTGTAGGCCCTGTAGCAGATTCCTGGCTGGTAATACACATAGATTGCTAACTTGGCCAAACAGCAAGGGATGCTGGGTACATTGGCCAAGTAAAACTCTGAAATCATGAAATCCACACGACAGACACCGTGCAAACACAGCAGCCAGGTGCTAATAATATTAGCACAATGTAAAAGGCAACAATTATTCTGGACAGACATACCCCTAACAACTTATCCACAAAACAAAGGAAAGCCTAAACAGAAAGGCACCAGATCCTGCTACCCAAACTAAAAACAGGGCTCACCTGCACACCTTTCTCTAGGAATCATCTGATGTCTTCAGATAAGAGCATGGCAAGAGGCACAGACCAGCTGACCATCCAGAGGGAGACAGGAAGGAAGCAGCTTCAAAAACCCAGAGACAGAGCCAGAGCCACAGAAAGAGAGAGAGAGAGAGACTCTGTAAATTTACCAGAGAATCCTGGAAGTATTGTATCCTTAAAGGGCAAAATACGATTGGAGACATTATGTTTAGTATTAAAGGTTATTGTAATTTTGTCCCTAATAAAGTGGGACTGTTTTGTATTGGTAGTGGCTTGTGTTGGTATTGATTTGACTACTTTGGTATTGCGATACACCTGGGCAAATTCATACATAACATTCTGGTCAGAGTTGTCGAAATTGTTTTAAGGCGAGACTAGACGACAGCATGCTAACAATGTAGTTCAGGAGGGAGTTCCAGGATTTTTACACAGCTACATTGAAGAAATGGCAATATATTTCTCAGTCAGGCTGGCTAGTGACTTGGAGGGAAACCTGCAGGTGGCAGTTTTCCCATGTATCTGCTGCCCTTGGTCCTTCTAGTGTGAAGTGGTCATGGTTTGGAAGGTGCTGTCTAAGAAACCTTGGAAAATTTCTTCACTGTATCTTGTAGATAGCATACACTGCTACAGCTGAGCGTCAGTAACAGACTGACTAAATGTTTGTGAATATGATACTACTAAGAAGGACTGCTTCAACCTGGCATTAAGCTTCTTGTGTGCTGTTGGAGCTGCAGTCATCCATCAAGTGGGAAGCATCCATCACACTTCTGGCCTATGTCTTATTAATGGTGACTAGTCTTTGGGGAGTCAGGATGTGAGTTACTCGTGGCAGGATTCCTAGACTCTGGCTTGCTACTGTAACCGCAGTATTTATACGGCTCGCCTAGTTCAGTTTCTGCTCAATGATAACCCCTGAATGTCTATCGCCGGGGATTCAGTGATGGCAATGTCACTGAACGTCAGGGGAAGCAATGGTTAGATTCTCTTTTGTTGGGGATGATCATTGCCTAACATTTGTGTGGCATAATATTCGTTGCCATCGGTAACCCCCAAGCCTGTATATTATCCAGGTCTTGCTGCATTTGGATAAGGACTGCCTTGTTTTCTGAGGAGTCACAACTGGTGCTGAAGGTGGTGTTACCCTCAACAAATATCCCCCTAATGTGACTGTTTGATGGAGGGACCATGACTGACGAAGCAGCTGAAAAATGGTTGGCCTGGAACACAAACCTGCAGACAGCTCCTGGAGCTGAGACAAGTGACTTCCAACAACCATAATCATTTTCCTTTGATCCCAAACAGTGAAGAGATTTCCCTGACTCCCATTGACTCCAGTTTTGCTAGGGCTTCTCAATGCCACACTCAGTCAAATGCAACTTCCTTGATGTCAAGGGCAGTCACTTTCACCTCTCCTTGAGAATTTAGTCTATGGTCCATGTTTGAACCAAATCGGTAAGGAAGTGAGGAGCTAGGTGGCTGCAGCATTACCCAAACTGAGCCTCAGTGTGCAGTTTATTGCTAAGCAAGTGCTGCTTGATAGCACTGTTGGTGACACGTTCCCTCGCTTTCCTGATGATCCAGACTGATAGGGATGCTCTTTACTGGATTGAATTTATATTGCTTTTTATGTGCAGAACACACCTGGGCAATTTTCCACCTTGTTGGGTAGTTGCCAGTTTTGGAGTTTGTACGGGAACAACTGGCAAAGACTTGGCTTCAAATTACTACAAGAATTATAGTTTAAATACCATACAGAGCCAGCAATAGCCAACTCTAGGGCAAAACCATACTGCACAAAGCCTCTTGGAAGAGTTAAGTGGTCAGTCTGTTGATTTCACATCAAGGTTATTTCAGGCCTCACAATCCAACATATGTTCCAAGTTCAGTATGTGAAAATTATTTCACATTGATGTCAACACATTATTGAGTGTACATACACGTCTTATTACTTCAAAGTGTTCCCATGTTGGTTAAAGACAAATGATCAATAAACATCACCTCAATGACATCTTCACCTTCATGGGGTAATAACACACACTGTCCAACATGAATACAGTTTAGGAAGGCAAAACTGCTCATTGGTTGCAGTCCACAGTGTTACTAAGGCTGACAAGACTTTCAAATTTGTTACAACTTGGCTAGAAGTTAGTACGTTTTCCTTATTTAAAGTAGAGCTCGAGTTCCACAGTATTTGTTGAAAACAAACACAAGATTATATGGTTTTGAGCAAAAAATATAAATTTGGAACAGTCAAACAACTGCTAGAGTATGTACAACTTGTACTCTAACAGCTAGAATTAACATGAGGTAACGATGAGTAACAAACAAAGTTGAGTTTCGTCAAACATTTCATACTGTAAATGTGGTCACGAAAGATCCTACACATTTCTCTAACATCCCAGATCTTGGTTACTGTAGATCACAAAATTTAATCGCAAGTTTGTATCCTTTTGCAAGTGGTATCAAACTCTTCATTTTCAAGGAACTGGCTTTACAAAATCCTCAATCAGTTATGACAGACTCCCTGAACAACTGCTCCTGTCATGATCATTCAATCTCCACCAATGATAGCTACAGTAAGCTGGCACCACACTTGTGTTTCTCTGAGCTCCAATATTTCTCAGCTGTGTCAAGTGACTACTACCCATGGGCTTCTTTCATTGCTTCCCCCTTTATGGAAACACTTTCTTCGGTTGCTCCTCACTCTCCCTAGCAGAATCAGCAACTTTCCATTACCTTCTAAGCTCCTTAAAACTTCTCCCAAACCAGAAGTGCCTGGAAAGCTGCTAACCATAGCACCTCTACTACCCATAAGCTGCTTTTCGATCAGGCTGGGAGGGTGAGTAGTTGTTAATGGGTACTGTTAGTGACTAACAACAGGGGGTGTGTAATGGCAGGCTATGCGGTAACAAGGCCTGGTGTATGGGGTGGGGGCTGGGACATGGGAGAGTTTAGGCCCTAAAATTATTGAACTCAATATTGAGTCCGAAGGGCTGTAGGGTCCCCAAGCGGAAAATGAGGTGTTGTTCCTCCAGCTTGCGTTGGGCTTCAATGGAACACTATAGCAAGCCGGAGACAGAGATGTTGGCCAGGGAGCAGGGTGGTGCATTGAAGTGGCACTCACAGTCCCCATTAACAACTACTCACCCTCCCAGCCTGATCATTAGCAACTCCTTTGTCTGTCCAGCTGGCTTTCTCTCTCTTTGTGCTCTGTCGTTTACTCCCTACCCTACCCATCTCCCTATTTTCTGCATATAAACTGACGTTTTCCCAGCCACCATCAGTTCTGAGGAAGGGTCACCAGATCTGAAACGTTAACTCTGTTTTCTCCTCCAAAGATGCTGCCAGACCTGTTGAGCTTTTTCAGCAACTTTGTTTTTGTTCCTGATTTACAGCATCCACAGTTCTTTTGGTTTTAATTTAGACATATAGCGGATGTTTCCTCTTTCAGGCAACCTAGAATGGAGGGCCATACTTTTAGGATAAGTGGTAGAAAATTTAAAAGAGAAATGAGCAGAAATTACTTCTTTCAAAAGGGTCTTGAATATGTGGAATTCTGTGGCTGATGCTGGGATATTGAGTAAATTAAAAGGAGGAGAAAGACAGATTTTTGATTTTTAAATGGGTTAAAAGGGTTATGGAGGGGCAGGCAGGAAAGTAGAGTTGAGGCAGAAATAAGAGCACGCACATTCATACGGAATAGCAGAGCAGGCTCAAGGAGCTGAATTGCCCATGCTTGCTCCTGGTTCTTATATTCCCTCAGTGAAATGTGGCATTTGTTGCTGCAGACAGTTGCAGAGGCTGGAACATAAGGCATATTCAAGGCTGAGATAGACACATTTTTAGTCAGCCAGGGAATCAAGGCTACAGTAAAAAAGGCAGGAAAAGTGCAGTTGAGGATTATCAGATCAACAAGATTTCACTGAATGGTGGAGCAGATTCAATGGGTTGAATGGCCTCTACTATTGTTACATCTTATACTCTTAGGTTTTCATTAGTAGGTCAAATTAACTTATGGCAAAAAACAGGGAAGTCAATGCCTTCTTGTGGAAAATTTTACACTAAAAGAAGGAATATAGACAGTAATCAAGCAAAAAAAAACCAAATTCAAAGGAGTGACATTTCAACATTCTAAATCTTCTGATCATTATAATTATTGTACTTAGTGTAAAAGTTGATCTCCCTTACATTGATTATCCTTGCAATACATCCTGATGAGTGCAATATGAATGCTTCAACAAAATGCATTCTTCTTCTGCAGTTCCATATGACTATTTGTTATGATGGTTTTGAAATCCAAATTCCAAAGTTTGAGTAGAACTCAAAATCACAAAAGCAACAAGGTCAGTCTACCATATTCGTACCACCCTGAATGTCCTCAATTTTCTTCCTAAATCCACTCGTGGGATGTGGGCATTTCTGGCCAGCATTTATTGCCCACACGCCCCACCCCCCAGCCCAGTTGCCCTCCAGAAGGTAGTGGTGAGCTACCTTCTTGAACCACTGTCTGCCTTGTTCAGAAACTAAGGAGAGACTCCATGACCCACTATCAGGCAGTATGGGGAAATTCAATGAGCTGAACACTTGGCATGGGCTTAAAAAAAATGCAAGCAGTGGTGAGATGAGACACTTTATTGTTAACTGCCTACATAAAAGCCTCAACTGTCTTGTTGGCAGGCAGGATGCCTAACTCCATCCCCTCTGCTATTAAGTTGGCATTTGATCTAGGGCATGAACTGGACACACTACCTGAGAGATTTTATTTCACCCCTGTCCCCATCTTCACAGAAATGAATTCCAGCCCGAAGTTGCAGCTACACATACAAACCAAACAATACTTTCCGATGGCATAGGGGGTACACGATTCAGACAGTACATGATGTATTATATTATCCATTCTGAAGAACATAGTTTGTAACTGTTATTCCTGTTCTTTTTAAAATTACTGCACCCAGGAAAAATTGTGTTTTAATAGAGATGGGCTATCTGGTTGCTACAGACACAGCATCAAACCAAGTCATTCAGTTTCATGTTATCCGAGCTAACTTTCAACAGCGCCCTCAGGAGTAGGCCATTTCCAAGACTACACTTTTAGAGAAATGTAATTATCATAAAATCAGGCTGAAGACATGAATTAAAGTATGCTACTACACAACTGCTTTTCAATTATTTTAACTTTAAAAAACACACAAGTATGTAATTTATTCAGCTAATTTGTAGTCAACTGCCTGAAGTCTAAAACAATCCCTGGAAAACAATGAAGTTATGCACTGAATTTGCTGTATGGAGCAACACCCTACAAGTATGAAAACTACTTCAAATGTTCAAAAAATTGAAATATACATTCAGTACTGGCTTTCAAGAGGGACAGAGTGTACAAATGGTCTCAGGATTCAGCGCCCAAAGTGTTAAGTTCCCTTTAAACTAGTTGTCACGCATGCACTTGCTGCCACAACCTTCCCTATTTCGCATGACCCAGACTGTCTTGGAAGCAAAGTTCTGAACTCAACGCATGGAAATGTTTCTGGAATGATTCCTGCTGTGGCCGCAAGTTTATTTCTTGAACAGGATTCTCACCCTGTGACCCAAAAGCAAAATGGATTCCTCTTCCCAGAAGAGGAATATGATTTTTTTGTTCCTTGAAACAGATGGATGTCACAATTATTTTTAATCTTCTCTGAAGCATACATTGTTAAAACATTGAGAAACAACTAACAATAGGAACCATCCACAGCAGGCTGCATGGTTCGGATGGCAAACAATTTGTAAATCTCAGCATGGCAAAAATGTGTTAAAATATTGCTTCAAATATCAAGTACCTATTTAAAGTAGCATGTTGTTGGCTGGTTTCAGAGTCAAACAAGTTAAATTCCCCTCTCAATTCAAATCAAACTTTATACCCTCCTGTATTGTCAGCCATGACTCACTTGATTGCACTCTCACCTACAAAGTCACGTGATTCACAGTCATAGTTCACCATCGTCTTCTCAAGAGGAACCAGGGAGTATCAATAAATGTTGGCTAGCCAGCATATTTATTTTTAATTCAGTCATGTCCCACGAGTGACAAGTGAATCAAAAAAATTCTGAATTCGATCTTACGTGGGCACAAAAATCACACTCAAGTGCCTCAGTTGCACTGTCAGAGATGTTGTCTTTTAGATAAGTTAAACAGAGTTCTTCATCTGCCAGCTGGTGTAACTGTGCAAGATCCCATGCCACTACATCAAGGATGAGTAGAGATTTTATGCTGCCTAATATTTCCTTCAGCATTTCAAAACTACAGATTATCTGGTCATAAATACATTATTAGATGAGCTTGCTATTTGCATACTAGCTGTTTCACTTCATAAAACAATGACATAAAAGTATTCAAATGTCAAATGCTTGAAACATCCAAGTTCAAATATCTGGTTCACCATTTTCCTTTAGTGATGGGTTTTTTCATTCATGGGATGAGGGTGTCACTGCCTCGGTCAGCATTTATTGCCCGTCCCTAATTACCCAGATGGCAATTAAGAGTGAACCATTTCTGAAGAAGGGTCTAGGCCCGAAACATCAGCCTTCCTGCTCCTCTGATGCTGCTTGGCCTGCTGTGTTCATCCAGCTCCACACCTCATTGTTATCTCTGATACTTTCAGGACACATTTTCATTGCAAAGTTGATATAAGGAATAAACACAAATAAATGGAGTTGCCACATAGTTGAGCTTTTTCTCATTCATGGGATGTGGCTGCCATTATTGGGATGATGATTGGCTGCCTGCTTACACCATTGCAGTCCTTAAGATAATGAGAAATAGGAACGGGAGGAGGAAATTTGGTCACTTGAGCCTGCAGTGTCTGCAGACTGCACATTGATAGTTTGAGATGACTTGTAAGTCCAAGCTGGAGTTTAAACAAGTCATCCTCGATGGTGAGGGACTGCCTAACAAGTACACAGAACACAGAACACAGAACAGTACAGGCCCTTCGGCCCATGAAGTTGTGCCAACCTATTATCCTACTAAGATCAAACTACCCTGCATACCCTACATTTTACTATCATCCATGTGCCTATCCAAGAGTCACTTAAACATCCCTAATGTATCCGACTCCACGACCACCAGCAGCAGTGCATTCCACATGCCCAACACACTCTGTGTAAAAAAACCTACCTCTGACATCTCCCCTATACCTTCCTCCAATCATCTTAAAATTACGCCCCCTCGTTATAGTCATTTCCGCCCCGGGAAAAAGTCCCTGGCTATCCACCCTATCCATGCCTTTCATCATCTTGTACACCTCTGTCAAGTCACCTCTCATCCTTCTTTGCTGCAATGAAAAAAGCCCTAACTCCCTCAACATTTCCTCATAAGACCTGCCCTCCAGTCCAGGCAGCATCCTAGTAAAGGAGGAGATAAAAGGTACTGCAGATGCTGGAGAATCCGAGATAACAAGCGTGGGGCTGGATGAACACAGCAGGTCAAAGCAGCTGAAGAAGGGTCTAGGCCCGAAATGTCAAGTTTTCCGGCTCCTATGATGCTGCTTGACCTGCTGTGTTCATCCAGCCCCACGCTTGTTATCTAGCATCCTCGTAAATCTCCTCTGCACCCTCTCTAAAGCTCCCACATCCTTCCTATAATGGGGCAACCAGGACTGAACACAGAAAGTAATTAGTAATTATTAAGGATAACACACTTATTGTACTGTTAGACTAAGAGAGAAGGGATGCACTATTTTTATCTAATTCCCACAATATCATGGGTCACAACATACAGTGAATTGTTTTAACCTGTTCCCAATATAACAAGCCGTCATGCTTTGAAACAAAAATTAACTTTGAAACTCAGCAGGTCTGGCAGGATCTGTGGAGAGAAAGCAGAGTTAATGTTTCAAGTCCACTGACGTTACTTCAAAACACAGTCATTTGCTTTCTCCCCTTTAGAGACTTAGAATTACAATATCCATTAACTGGTTTTTATCATGAATAACTTTGTTTGCTTTAAAACAAATGCTTACTCCATAAAGATGCATAATTGAATAACATAGGTGAGTTTGTAACAGGAGATTATAAATGATTATCTTCAAAATAACCCCAACAACACACAAGTACCCATTCACATACGAAGAAGGGAAAAATGGATTTCTCTCCTGCGTGCCAGTGTGATCCAGGATAAACACACCTGTATTGTTTACGTGCAGTGAGAGAAGCTTAGATTCAGGAGTTCTGAAGCAAAAGCAGAACTGCAGACAATGCGATGCTTCATAAATAAAAACTGAAAGAACTGCGGATGCTGCAAATCAGGAAGAAAACTCAAAAGTTGCTGGAAAAGCTCAGCAAGTCTGGCAGCTTCTGTGAAGAAAAAAATCAAAGTTAACGTTTTGGGTTCTGAGGAAGGATCACCGGACCTAAAACATTAACTCTGATTTTTTTCATCAGAGATGCTGCCAGACTGGTTGAACTTTACCAGTAACTTCTGCTTTTGTTCCTGCAATGCTTCAATCAGACTAAAAGCTAATTGGATCTATTTGGCCCATAAGACTTAGCTCCTAAAGGCAAAAAAAGGCTGCATGGAATGATCAAACATCTGTCAATCTGGCATATGTAGATGGGTGTGTAACCCAAAAGGTCGATGTCTCTGTCTTGGCAGATGCAACTGCTCAGGAAACACAGTATGGAGAATATCAATCATTTTAAAAAGAGGACATTCGGGTTTTACACAGGGTTCAACACAAAGATGCTTCATGGACAGAAGACAGGTCCTGTGTTTCAGCAGGTGTTCCTAACTGAAAATCCAAATCCAACTCCAAGCCTGCACAATACTGTTCAAACTGTGTGGGCTGCATGGTGGCTCAGTGATTAACACTGCTGCCTCACAGGGACCCAGGTTCGATTCCACCCTTGGGCACCTGTCTGTGTGCAGATTGCACATTCTCTCCGTGTCTGCGTGGGTTTCCTCCCACAGTCCAAAGATGAGCAGGCTAGATGGATGCGCCATGCTAAGTTGCCTGTAGTGTTTAGGGTTGTATAGATTAGGTGGGTTATAGGGGGATGGATCTGGGTGGGATGCTCCGAGGGTTGGCGTGGACTTGTTGTGCTGAAGGGCCTGTTTCTACACTGTAGGGATTCTATGATTCCATTCTATGATAAACAGAGCAACCAGAACATCCAGTCATAGAAAGTCAGGTGTTTTCTCTGAAGTGGAAGAGACTTCAAATATCCCATCGATACTAAAGAATACAGGGGAGCAATCAAGCACCACCACCAGTACCAAAATAGTAGTATTAGACAAACTAACAGGGCTAAAAGCAGATAAGTCCTCTGTTCCTGATGGCTTGCATCCCAGGACACTAAAAAGAATAGAGAGGTGGATGCATTAGTTGTAATTTTCCAAAAATCCTTTGATGCTGGACAAGTGCCAGAAGATCGGAATACTGCCAATGTAACATCCCCATTCGAAAAAGGGAAGGAAGCAAAGAACAGGTCAATTATAGGCCAATTAGCTGAGCATCTGTTATTAGATAAGTGTTGAGATCAATTATTAAGGAAACAATAGCAGCACCTTTGGAAATTGATAATCTAATCAAGCAGGGTCAGTGTGGTTCCATGAAAGGGCAATAGTGTCTGACTGATTGGTTTTTCGAGGAAGTCTCAACTAGACAGTATAGAGGGAAACCAGTAGATGTGCTGGATTTAGACCTGCAGAAAGTGTTCAATAAGGGACCTAACAAAAAGTCAAGTCATATGATAAGATCCCATAGTGTTCAAGGTAGTGTGTTGGCATGATAGAGAATTGGATAAAGGACAGGAAACAGCAAAGGGGATGAGGGCTTCTTTTTCAGGTTGGCAACATGTAACCAGTAAGGTTCCACAGGGATCAGTGCTGGGACTACAACTGTTTAGAATGTATATTATTAACTTGGAGAAAGGAAGCAAATGTATCGCAGCCAAATTTTCACAGTACCTAAAAATTAGTTGGATAAACAAGTTGCTAAAGCGGTGCAAGTAGTTTACAAAGAGGTATTGATACATTAATTAAGTGGGCAAAAAGTTGGCAAATGGAATACAATGTGGGAAAATGTGAAGTTATTCATTTTAGAAGGAAGAACAAAAGAACAAAGTATTGCTTAAACATCAAAAAAACTATAAAACAAGAGGATTGGTGGGTACTTGTGTATGAAACACAGAAAGCTAACAACTGGTGCAGCAGGTAATCAGAATGTCTAATTGAATGTTGGCCCTTATTTCAAGTGGGTTGGAGTATAAGAGGAGGGAAGTCTCACTGCAACTGGACATGGTGTTGAGACCACATATTGAGTACTAAGAGCAGTTTTGGTCCCCTTATTGAAGGGGAGATATTATTTCATTGGAAACAATTTAGAGACGGGCTATCACTGGGATGATAGCCAGTATGGAAGAATTGGCTCAAGTTCAAACGTGGGTGAAGCAGGTACAATAGCAATATTCAAAAAGCATTTGGATAGGTACACAGATGGGTAGGGTTTAGACGTTTGTGGTCCAAATGCAGGCAATTGGAACTAGCTCAGTGGGCACCATGGTCAGCATGGACCAGTTTGGGCTGAAGGACCTGTTTCCACGCCGCATCATTGTATGACTGATTGACATTGGCATTAAACAACAAGAGACATGAACAATTTGCAGAACTTTGTTTAACAACACACTCCAAACTGTCAAATCCACCATCTAGAAAGAGGACAACAGACACATGGAACACCATCACTTGCAAGTCACATATAATCCCAACCCAGAATCAAGTACAGCATGGTCGTTCAGTCAAAACCCTGGTACTTCTGCCCCAGCAGCACATGGGTGTACTTGCACCACATACGCGGCGCCAATTCAAGAATACAGCCCACATTCTGAAAGGCTATTAAATGCTGGGAAGCAAATGCTATTGGTTCCCATTCCACACGCACTTAAAAAATCTGAAATTGCCCGCTGTTACAGTCACTTCCCTGTAGGTTGCTTGCAAACTCCAATTCCTTCCTTTGAAGGCACAAGCAACAATATTTTTTTAAAAAGAACAGGAAATGACTAACTGTCCTGGTTCATTGTGACACTATTTAGTCTGTGTCCAGCTTCCTTTTCACTCAACTGTAATTTACTACTATTTCCTGAATATAGGAGTTAAGCCAAACAAGTACACATTTAACAGGATTGTCCAAATAGGAAATATAAAAGTTGTGAGTGTAAGTTTCACCATAATATTTACACATTTTAACACCAACCAAATATTATGTAATGTGATGACAAGCATGGGGCTGGATGAACACAGCAGGTCAAGCAGCATCATAGGA
>JAHRHZ010000248.1:30082443-30150431 GCA_024137785.1 Ginglymostoma cirratum | reverse complement strand
CAGCATCATAGGAACAGGAAAACTTGACGTTTCGGGCCTAAACCCTGTTTAGGCCCAAAACGTCAAGTTTTCCTGCTCCTATGATGCTGCTTGACCTGCTGTGTTCATCCAGCCCCATGCTCGTTATCTCAGATTCTCCAGCATCTGCAGTACCTTTTATCTCTATTATGTAATGTGATGTTTATTACACAGTTACTTCTTCATGCTTAATATTTCAGAGAAGGTAACAGTAATTTAAAACACTGACACCACACATGTTGACGTGATCAGACACAAAATCCAATTTATTCCACCGCCCGACTGTTAGCACCAACAAACCACAGGTACCATGGAGTCCAAGATGAACAACACACATTTATCCATTTGGTATTGTAATACTGTCAAATTTGATAAGGTATTTCAATTTTAAATACAGGCTGTCTATCTATTTTTGCATATTTCAGCTGCGTGTTCAGAGGTCAAGAACTAAGGCTGGATGTGCAGGACAAAACACAGACGTCCCCTGCACCCAAGAAAAAGCTTGGTACACTCTTGGACTCTTGCCGCATCATGTGTGTTATTCTTCACACCCTGTCCATTTACATGCAATGTACACATTAGCTCTTCTACCTGTAACCACATCGTGCACTGCAGCCCATTCTTATATCACCTCTAACCTTGCTAACTTAACATTGCCTTCCCGCAGCACTGCAAATTTATCATTTTCAGCCAGGTGTTACAATCCCATTAGAGGCAACAAACCAGCTCAGGTTCTGCCGACACTAGCCTCTAATATTATTCCCCTCCCTTAGGCCCATCTCTCACAGCTTAGCTATTCTGCGACTTTCTTGGGGTCACATGAAAGATTAATTTCCCCTGTCCAACAGTGCTCTCTCCTAGCCAGTACACTGATGCTTACATAGACACTGTTTACTGTTCACACTCCCTTTAATCAACTTGGCTTAGAATTCACCTTAACTTCTCCCTTTCCTCAATTTCTGTTCCTATTTCTGCAGTCGAACCAATAAACTAACAATACCCACTGTTAGCCCAGTGATACCCATTGCTAGTTGTACTGTACTCCGGCAGGCCCCACTTCTTGCCGCTGTTCCAAAGCATCTGCTAGCCCCTCATAGATCTTCCCACTGTTTCTTATTTACTTCCCCTCGTTGAGGCTGTCCTTCATTCCAAACCAAAAATCAGAGTTGCAGTTGAGAAGTGAACTTCGAACAGTGACTTGTTTTAAACAGAAAAGGAGAGAACAAAATACTGAAGTTTGCTGTTGAGAACTAGCCTAGAAAGATAATGCAGGCTAAGCACTGCTCTAAGAACACTATAGATGAACTGGTATCAACAGGTCATGATGCTTAGGGACTGGCAGCTGATTAGATGTTGAATTAGTTAATCAAGGGAGGTGCAGTGCTGGCCAGCCAACCCCAGAACGTTGATAAAGAAAGAGGACCAAAGGATGAACTGGGTTTTTGGGCAGCAGGCAATGTCGCTTTGGAAGCTGCAGGACTGGGTTTTTCAGTTTAGCTCTCGATCCTCCAGTAACTGATTGTCAAAAGTCCTGAGAAAAGAATCCCTAACTGTAAGGAATAATGACATACCTCTGAAGGGCTGCTAGAGTTGTTTGCATTGACTGGTGACTTTGGAATTCAAGCAAGGTACAATCCTACATACTGGTAACATAGCCCATCAGATTTCAGGAAGTCTTGGTATTCATTGATAAATGATGGTACTGGAGGATTAGGCAAAAACAGAATTCAGATCCTAAAAGCAGAATTATGGAAATAGTTAGAAAATTGAAAGGCAGATGCTCGAAAGCAGGAATCTCAGGATTACCCCCACATGCTAGTATGCATAGAAATAAAATTAATTGATTGAACACATGGATGGAACGTGACAGATGGAATGCAATGTGGGAAAGTGAGAGGTTATGCACTTTTATAGAAAGAATAGAGGCATAGACTATTTTCAGAAAGGATTTGGAAATCTGAAGTGCAAATGGATTTAAGAGAATCCTGAACTAGGACTCCCAAGATTAACATGCAAATTCAGTTGACAGTTAGGAAGGTAAATACAATGTTAGCATTCATTTCGAGACTGCTAGAACACAATGGCAGAAACGTACTACTTAAGCTGTATAAGCCCATGGTCAGACTGCACTCAGAGTATTATGAGCAGTTTTGGGCCACACATCCAAGGACGATGTGCTGGCAGTGGAGGGGGTCCAAAGGAGGTTTACACGAATAATCACAGAGATGAGGGTCTTGTCGTATGAGGAGCAGTTGAGGACTCTAGGTCTGTACTTGGAGTTTAGAAGAATGAGAGGAATCTGATCGAAAGTCTCAGAATATTGAGAGACCTGGATAAACTAGAGAAGATGTCTCCATTAGTAGAAGTGATTAGGACCTGAGGGCACAGCCTCAGAGTGAAGGGACTACCCTTTAGAACTGAGATATGGAGGAATTTCTTCAGCCAGGAGGATGGTTAGTCTGGGGAACTCATTTCCACAGAAGGCTGTGGATACTATGTTGTTGAATTTATCAGAGATAGACACAGATAGGTTCTCGATTGTTAAGGAGTCAAGGGCTATGGTGGGAAGGCAAGAGAATGGGGTTTAGCAACATATCAGCCATGATCAAATGGGGAAGCAGACCTGATGAGCTAAATACCCTAATTCTGCTCCTACATCTTATGGCTTAGCACGAGAGGTAAGACATCAGATAGCTGGGGCACTGAGGCTCGTTCTGGAGAAGGTCAGACCTATACCTCACCTTGACAGTGCACACCTGAACAGGATTTTTAAAATTCCTTGTAGGAAGATTCATTAGTGCTGTTGTGGTGATTTAAATCCAAGGAATAGGAACCAGGGGGCAAATTCAGCACAGGGGACAGAACAGAAACTTAGCAAGTGTCTGTGAAAAGATAGAGAAAGCAGAAGCTTAATTATGTAACAAGGACAGAAGATTGGCCATATTAGGGGAACATATAAATGCAGAGAGTATAGGAAATAAAGCCAATGAGGGCACTGACACGTGGCCTGAATAATTGCTGTAACAAAAATCTGGCTTCAAAGAGGATAATGTTACAGCTCAACACTCCTGGATATGGTGTTTTCACACAGAACAGAGGAGGAGCATTTAAAAAGTCGGGGTTCAGCACTGTTTACTAAAGGATGAGTCACAGCTGTGGGAAGGATGATGTATGAAAATGAGACTTGAAAATGAGGCCATGTGGGTTCAGCTCAGAAACAAAAAAGAGCAGTCACAAAAAGATGCATACTACAGTCATCAAAACATGTGTATTTACAGACCCCCAAAAAGTTGGAGAGTTTGAGAAGCAAATGTGGAGGCAAATTTCATAATGCAAAAACAATAGGGCAGTTAAGGGCACAACTACGCAAATCTAAATTGAGATACAAACAGTGTTAAAGACACAGAAGCACAAAATTCTTCAGCTACCTTTAATAAAGCTGTTTTAACAAGTATGTAACAAGCTCGATGAAAGAGAACATAATACTAGATTTAGTCTTAAGAAATATGGCTGGTTGGGTGGATGAAGTAGAAGTGATGGCTATTTTTAAGGTAGCGAGTATAATAGAGATTTCGCACCATTGTGTAAAAAGAACAAAGGTAGAACTGGAGTAAAATTTTGAAACTTGGGGGGAGGCAAACGTCACAAAGCTGAGAGATGATCCATCAAAAAGATACAGCTCCTTGAAGGAAATTCAGTGGTAAATCAGCGGAAGGCATTCAAAAGCATGCTTCTACGGGTATAATGTAGACAAGCCACCCTCAGGCGACCGTCTGTGTCGAGTTTGCACATTCTCCCAATGTCTGCGTGGGTTTCCTCCCACAGTCCAAAGATGTGCAGGGTAGGTGAATTGGCCATGCTAAATTACCATGGTGTGCAGGGATGTTAAGGTTAGGTGGGTGAGACATGGGAAATGCAGGGGTGGGGGAATGGGTCTGGGTGGGATGCTCTTCAGAGGGGCGGTGTGGACTTGTGGGGCCAAATAGCCTGCTCTCTCACTGTAGGGATTCTGAGTTACGTCTCCACAAAGAAAAAAAAAAGAAGTGTGGCATTGCCAAGTATGGAGTCCTCTGGTCATTAAGAAACAGGCAAACTAAGACAGAGACATTGCTTTGATTTTTTTTCACTCATGGAATGAGGGCAGCAACTTATTCAGAATTTGTTACCTATCCCAAGGTGCCCTTGAGAAGGTGGTGGCAAGCTGTCTTCTCGAACCACTATAATCCATTTGACACAAGTTGACCCACAATACTGCCAGGGAAGGAGTCCAAAGATTTTGATGCAGGAATACTGAAGGAAGGGTGATGATATTTCCAAAGTCAGGATGGTGAACAACTCGGAGGAGAACTTGCAGGTATATGTGCTGTCCTTTTAGGTAGAAGTGCTCTTGAGTTTGTAAGGTGCTGTCTAAGGAGTCACGGGTGACATTCTCAAAAAAAAACTAATATTTCAGCAAGCTTGAAGTACAAAATACAGGAATGTAGTGAAAAAGGAAAGTAGAAAAGCCAAGAATGTGCGCAAAATAATACTGACCAGTAAAATTAAGGAAAATCTAAAGATGTTTTATCAGTACATCAAAAGTAAGGGGAAGTCTAAAAGGAAAGGCTGGGACCTATCAGAGTTTTACATGGTATTTTGTGTGGACGCAGAAGATGTGGACAGGGTTCTCAACAAGTATTTTGTCACTTTCTTCAAAAAGGAAAGGGAATGATGCAGAAATTCCAGGTGAAAAGGTGATATGTGAATTATCAGATAATTTAAACATAATAACAAGTATTGGACGGACTGATCTCCTTGAAAAAGCAGATGAATTGTAGCCCAGGCCATAATAAACAAAGACAGAGAGGAAAAAAAAAGATCATTTTTCAATCCTCAGTAGAAAGGGTACAAGGTTGGAGGTCCACAAACATTGTACCATTATTCAAAAAGGTTAAGAATGATAAGCCAAATAATAATTTTCTGCCTATCAGTCTGACCTCGGTGGTGGGAAAACTACTGTAATCAATATTGAGAGCTAGGATTAACTGTTACTTGGAGAGTCATGAATTAATCAGAGACAGAGACAAACAGTCAGCATGCTTTTGTTAAGGAAAGATTTTGTCTTAATTTAGTGGAATTTTTTGATGAATTAACAAGGAGATTGATGAAAGTCATCAATTGAATAGACTCTTCCTGTGCTACATGTGTTTTTTACCATTCTCATGGTGTAGGCAGGTTCAACCAAAAGACATTGTTATTTGGACAGAAATGGTGTGCAGGAATATAGGTAAAAAGCACAAGACTAGCACTAGGAGAGAGAATTGGTGCATGCTCGATGGACTGAATAACCTTCCTTCTGAGCTGTAACAATTCTGAAATTCTGTGAATTCCCCTATCAAGTGCAATTTGCAGTTTACTTAATTATTTACCCCATCTTTAAAACTCAGATTTTCCCCATGTCTCTCAATGGGTTTCAAAACTTTATAATTTTTCATTTGTCCAAGTCTTCATCCTACCGTCATCATGTACCAACTTCTCACTTTAAGCGCAGTCAGATGTTATGTAAAGACATCGTGCAGTGCACACTAGTTAGGACTAAGGAGCTGGTTGAGACATGTATTCTTTATTCTTCTGACTTCAAACCAGTAGGCATTTCCCCTGAACAACCATCAAATGACAAAACTTTTGAACTGTCAGTGTATCTCTCTTTAAGCGTCTCCCCATTTCCAAAAACACAAACTATTACTTAAAATGAAGAATAAGGACTGCAAAGTCTTGCAACAAGAAAGTGCATTTCCTTATTGTCACGTAACCCATCACAACTATTAACCAAGCCCTTCTGAGATTGACAAGAGATAAACAATGTCCATGATTGATGACATAATCCTTGAAAGCACAATCCTTGAAGTGCTTTGTTGCTTTGACGAGGAACCCAGATAGCAAAATGGGATTAGGATAAGGAACTTTTACTTACCTGGAGAAGCAACAGAAGCTCATTACTATTAGGGCAGAGAAAATGAAGGAAAGACGCAGGCGTTAAAATGGAGAGGGTTTGACAAAGAGGGAAATTTCCTCCTCTGGCATGCTGTTCGGTCTGAGGCACAGGCTGAAGATCATAAAAATTAAACAAAACTAAGAGAAAATGGAGAGAATTTATGTCTTACATAGCAAGTTATGATGTAGAATTTAGCACCATGATCAGGACTTGGAAAGGAAAAATTCGTAGGGCTAAGGAGGAAGAGCACAGCAGTGAGACTAACGGTAAGTATTTCCAAAGTGCTAACAAACACACGACCAATCATTCTGCTTCTGCACTTCAACAATACAGTAATCATGAACCAACCCATCTTTTTGTTCAACTGGTGTTTGTTTAAAAACCTCTCTCAAAGAAAAATGCAACAGCGAATAAAAGCAGACCCAACAGGGTTATTGTTGTGTAGTGGCAGTGTCCCGGGGTCAAGTCTCACCAGTTTGAGGTGTGTAATAACATTTCTGTACAGGTTGATTAGGAAATAGATTTAATCAGAATAAACACGAATAAAATTTTTTTAAAAAACAAAAGCAGACCCAACAGGGCCCTTGTGGTACAGTGGTAGTATTCCTACCTTTGAGCCAGGAGGCACGGGTTCAAGTCACAGCTGCTCCAGAGATGCGTACTTACATCTCTGAACAGTTTGTTTAGAAAACTACATCTTGAAAAAAAAAGTGAGGTCACTCTTGTGGGATAGTGATTGTGTCCCTACCCCTGACCCAGAAGGCCCAGCCTCAAGTCCCACCTGCTCCAGGTACGTAATAACATCTCTGAACAGGTTGATTCGGGAAAAAAAATAAAGCAGGCTAAATTTGAAAATAAACTCAGCAGACAGGTGATTTACAAATGGTGGTTCCCAGATTTTTAAAAAAATCACAGCGATTTGGTGGTGGAAAAACTATTCAGTTGCGTGTGATAGCTCTTCTGGATATAGAAAACAAAGCAGAACCAGGAACAAGTCTGCAAAACTATCTGTCCTGGGCTGGGACTAGCCTATGTATACCAGGAACAGTAGCTCTGTTTTGGTGTTCAACAATAAACAATGTTCCTTTCCAGTTGGGCTTTCTGAGTTAGGCAAATACATTAACCAAATCTTCAAACCCTCCACCCAGGTCTTTACTTGATAGCCACACGTGGACAATTCCAGTAGGGGCCACTGGACAGCCAATAACATTAACAGTATTACCTGCTGTGCCTTTCCCTAACACTATGACATGGAAGCTATTTGGCCCAACTGAGGGGAGGAACAAAACAAAACTTCTGAACAAAACAACTATCTAAGCATTCAAAGTTTACACAAACATGATTAAAGCTAATTGTGCTGAAATCCTCTCAGTAAATAAAGGACACCTGGTCAAGTCTGAAACAGCATGCAAAACCTTAACCCTCAGACTCGTCGCAGGACAATACTTGCAAACTATGTTGGCATAATATTGTGCTATATTTACTATAAGCTAAACTACAATACTGGCATGGAGGCACACCAATGGTGTTCCAACCAATGGTGCACAGGTTTTCCCATTTATTAACAACAATACTTTCCATTTGATGAGTAATTTGAGTCAATTAAATGACTCTGACCAAATATGTTGCACAGAATCAGTCAGAATTGTAGAACTGGAATTTTGTCACCAAAGCTCAATAAGGAGGGACAGACAACATGAATTATAAACAGGAAGTTTTGGAGATCGACTGACAATGAAAAACATACGAGTTCTTTGCTTCCCTTCAGGACCCCAAAAAAATCTATCAAGTCTTGAATATACACAGTCCTCTTGGATAGATAGTACACAAAACGGGAGTGAGGGTGGGCTGTAATAGCTTTCTACCATTCAGTAAGGTTGCTGCTGATTTTTCATCTCCATCAGATTTTCCCACCTGGCCCTTATCCTCATCCGTCTGTAATCCACAAGATCAATTGACCTCAGCATGAAATATACTCAATAGCTGAAAATGATCTGCTCTGCGGTAGATAGTTCTCAAAATTCATATTCCTGGAGGTAAGGAAATTCCTCCTCATCTTAGTCAATTTGGCTGATCTCATCCTAAAATTATGACTGCGAGTTCCAGACTCTCGAGGGAAAATAAACTTCTTAGTATTTATCCATAAGATTTGGTGGCATATTTAGGCCATTCAATCCATCAGTTTGCTCTGCTATTCGATCATAGCTCTGTATTTTTAAGCCCCATTCTCCTGCCTGCAAATGTTGATCTCCTAACTAATCAAGAACTACCCATCTCTTGTCTTAAATGCACTTGATGACTTGGTCTCCACAGCCTTCTTTGGTCATGAGTTTCACAGATTCTCCACCCTCTGGCTGAATAAATTCATCTCATGTCTGTTCTAAAGGGTCATCCCTTCAATCTGAGGCTGTGTCCGTGTCCTCGGGTCCTAATCACTCCCACTAGTAGAACCATCTTCTCCACATCCGCTCTATCCAGGCCTCTCAGTATTCTGCAAGTTTCAATCAGATCTTCATCATTCTTCGAAACTCCAGTGCATACAGACCCAAAGTCCTCAACCACCCTTCATCTGACAAGCCCTTCATCCCAGAATTACTCTTGTCAACCTCCTCTGGGCCCCCTCCAAGGCCGACACATCCTTTCTTAGATACGTGGCCCAAATCCTCTAAGACGTTTGTGTTTTACAAGAACTTCACCACTCATTCTTATAACTTCCAAAGAATACAGGCATGGTCGGCTCAGTCCTTCCTCTGAAGGCAGTTCCCTCACCCCTGAAATCAGTCAAGCAAACCTTCTTTGCACATCCTCTACAAATAATATAACAAGAAACAAGTAACAACAGTAGGCCACTCAGCCCTTTATGCTTTCTCCACTATTCATTAAGACCATGGTTGATTTTTAACCTTGACTTGATATTCTTATATTCCCCTGATAATCTTCCATTTGTAGTCAAGAAGCCAGCTACCTCTGCCTTAAAAATGTTTAAAGATTCTCCATCCACGTCTCTTCCAGGGATGGAATTCCAAGCCTCAACACTCAGAAAAATGCTTCCTCATCCCTGGTTGAAACGGGCAAACTCTTATTCTTAAATTATGATCCCCTAGTTCTTGATTCTCTAAGAAAAAGGTGAAATCTTTTCCACAATCCCTCAGGATATTAGAAGTTTCAAATAAGCCACTCTTCTAAAGTTCAGATGATACAGGCCCAATCAGTCAAGTCTTTCATCATTAGGCAATATGCTCATTCCAGGTATTAGTGTGGTAAACTTTCTCTGTACTGCTTCCTTCCATAAGTTTAAATGGGAGGTGACTGACTCACAGCATTATCACTAAATATTAATCCAGGGACAAGGGTTTAAATCCTACTATGGCAGACAGTGGAATTTGAATTGAAATAAAGAAAAGATGGAATTAAAAGATGGAATTAAAAGACTAATAATGACCCAGAAACCATCGTCGATTGTCTGAAAAACCCATCTGATTCATTAATGTCCCTTTAGGGAAGGAAACTGCTATCCATAGCTGGTCTGGCCTTCAGGTGACTCCAGACTCCCAAGAATGTTGCCCCTGGGAATTTCGGGATGGGCAATAAGTGCTGGCCTAGCCAGCAATGCCTTAATTATACAAATAAATAATACAAAATTAAGGTGACCAGTGCTGCACACAGCACACCTGATGTCGTCTCACCATGGTTTTGTAGAACTAAAACATTACCACTTGCATTCAATTTCCCTTGCATCAAACCATCACATTCTATTAGTTTTCCAGTTTACTTTCTCTAAGGCAAGCCTCCTTCAGTAAAGGAACCAAAACTGGTCACAATACTCTAGATGCACTGTATCACTAAAGCTTACTGAGAAAGTCACAGAATCCACTAAACTCAAGTGTGGGAAACTTAAAATGATTCAACTAGTCGTTGTGGAGAAATTGAAATTGAAATCTCACAAATCCCCTTGACCCAACAGTCTACATCCCAGAGTTCTCAAAGAAGTTGCTGCAACAATCACGGGATACTAGGAGCCATCTTTCAAAACTTCCTCTCTTCCAGAATCGTCCCAGCAGATGAGAAGGTAGCAAATATAGATCTCCTATTCAAGAAAGGAGGAAGAGGAGGAGAGAACAGAGAAGTCGTGATCAATAAGCCTGACATCAGCCATTGGGACAAATACTGGAATCCATGACCTAAGTAGCAACAAGGGACATGGTTCTTTTCATTTTTTTCATGTGTTTAAACAGAGTCAATACTGTTTTATGAAGTGTAAACAGTCTTTTGCACATCTACTAAGAGTATTTTGATCTACTGCTAACTAGAGAGATAAAAAGGACAAACTGGTAAACTCACTCCTTGTTATCCTCAGATTTGCTACCCACAGATCAGCACACTGGTCAGGTCAAACACAGACACCACGTTATATTTCATCAACTCATTTGATCTGATCACACAACCCTTCGTGGTAGCTGGGACAGTTGTATAGGAGCAGTATCCACGTTATTTTGTCGTTCGCAGGAACTCCATGACTCTGTTAGATAATGTAAATAATGAGAATTTGGTGTACATTGAGGTTTTCAAATCAGGATAAGTTGGTTAAGGCAGCATATGGGATACTTAGATAACAAGGTGTAGAGCTGGATGAACACACCAGGCCAAGCAGCAGAGGAGCAGGAAACCTGACGTTTCGGGCCGAGACCCTTCTTCAGAAATGGGGGAGGAGAAAGGGGTTCTGAAATAAATAGGGAGAGAGGGGGAGGCAGATAGAAGATGGGTAGAGGAGACGATAGGTGGAGAGGAGACAGACCGGTCAAAGAGGCAGGGATGGAGCCAGTAAAGGTGAGTGTGGGTGGGGAGGACGCACAGGTCGGGGGGGCGGGATGAGGTTAGTAGTTAGGAGATGGGGGTGGGACTTGAGGTGGGAGGAGGGGATACGTGGGAGGAAGGACAGGTTAGGGAGGCAGGGACAAGCTGGGCTGGTTTTGGGATGCGGTAGTGGGAGGGGAGATTTTGAGGTCTGTGAAGTCCACATTGATACCATTGGGCTGCAGGGTTCCCAAGCAGAATATATGAGGTGCTGTTCCTGCAACCTTCAGGTAGCATCGTTGTGGCACTGCAGGAGGCCCAGGATGAACATGTCGTCTGCGGATTGGGAGGGGGAGTTGAAATGGTTCGTGACTGGGAGGTGCAGTTGTTTAGAGCGAACCGAGCGTAAGTGTTCCGCAACGCGGTCCCCAAGCCTCCGCTTGGTTTCTCCCGATGTAGAAAAGACCACAACGGGAACAGCGGATGCAGTATACCACATTAGCAGATGTGCAGGTGAACATCTGCTTGATGTGGAAAGTCTTCTTGGGGCCTTGGATTGGGGTGAGGTGTAGGGACAGGCGTAGCGCTTCCTGCGGTTGCAGGGAAAAGTGCCGGGTGTGGTAGGGCTGGAGGGGAGTGTGGAGCGGACAAGGGAGTACCGGAGAGAGTTGGCACTCCGGAAAGCTGATAAGGGTGGGGAGGGCAAAATGTCTTAGGTGGTGGGGTCGGATACTTAAAATCTCTGCTTCAGCTAATGAATGTAAGAGCAGGGAGGTTATGCTGGAACTGTTTAAAAACGTTAATTCGGACACAGCTAGAGCACTCTTTGCAGTTCTGGAACTCACATTATAGGAATGACATGACTACACTGGAAGGGGTGCACAGCAGATTTCCAGGATGTTGCCTGGGCTAGAGTTACAAAGACAGAATGGATAGGCTAGGATTATTTTCCATGGAGCAGATGAGATAGAGGGGACATGTGTGAGAAGGATAAAGGTCAAGAGAGGCATAATAGGGTACGAGGGAAAAAACTTTTTGCCTAGGTGAAAAGATCAAATGCCCAGGGGATATAGATTTAAGGCAAGGGGCAGGAGTTTTAGATGTGAGGAAAGATTTTTTTTCACCCCAAGTGTGGTGGCAATGTGGAAACCTTTGCCTCTAAGGGTGGTAAAGGCAGAAACCCTCATCGCATATTAACAAGTACCTGTTAGCATGCTCACAATGCCAAGGGATTCAAGGCAGTTGGGCCAAGTGCTGAAAACTGGCATTAGAACAGTTAGAGATAGCAAGAACTGCCGATGCTGGAGTCAGAGACAATACATTGTGGAGCTGGAGGAACACAGCAGTGTGGAGCGGACAAGGGAGTCACAGAGAGAGTGGTCCCTCCGGAAAGCAGACAAGGGTGGGGAGGGAAAAATGTCTTTGGTGGTGGGGTCGGATTGCAAATGGCGGAAGTTTGGTGGGGGGGGGGTCAAAATCTCCCTTCCCTCTACCGCATCCCAAAACCAGCCCAGCTCATCCCCACCTCCCTAACCTGGTCTTCCTCTCACCTATCCCCTCCTCCCACCTCAAGCCGCACCCCCATCTCCTATCTACTAACCTCATCCCGTCCCGTTGACCTGTCCGTCCTCCCTGGACTGACCTATCTCCTCCCTACCTCCCCACCTACACTCACCTTTACTGGCTCCATCCCCGCCTCTTTGACCGGTCTGCCTCCTCTCCACCTATCTTCTCCTCAGTCCATCTTCTACCGGCCTCCCCCTCTCTCTCTATTTATTTCAGAACCCCCTTCCCCTCCCCTATTTCTGGCCCGAAACATCAGCCTTCCTGCTCCTATGATGCTGCTTGGCCTGCTGTGTTCATCCAGCTCTAGACCTTGTTATCGCGGATTCTCCAGCATCTGCAGTTCCTCTTCTCTGATACAATTCACCCTCGCAGCCCGATCGTTAGCAACTCCTTTGTCTGTCCAACTATCTTTCTCTCTCTTTGGGCTCTATCTTATCGTTTACTCTCTCCCCCACCCACCTCCTATTTTCTGTATATAAACTGACATTTTCCCAGCCACCATCAGTTCTGAGGAAGGGTCACCGGACCCGAAACATTAACTGTTTTCTCCTCCACAGATGCTGCCAGACCTGCTGAGCTTTTCCAGCAACTTTGTTTTTGTTCCTGATTTACAGAATCTGCAATTCTTTTGCTTTTTATAGGGAACATGAAGTGTTGCTCCTCTAGTTTGCGGGTGGTGTCACTGTGGCACTGGAAGAGGCCCAGAATCGACATGTCACCCAGGGAGTGGTGGGGGCAGGGTTTAAAATGGCTGGCAACTAGAAGACGTTGTCATTTGTCACGTACAGAGCGCAGATGCTGTACAACACGGTCTCCAAGTCTACACTTGGTCTCACCAATGTAGAGGAGGCCATAATTGGGAACAGCGGATACAACAGACCACATTAGCAGATGTGCAGGTGAACCTCTGATGCGGAAGGTTTTTTTGCAGACAGGGATGGAGGCGATGGGGGAGATGTAGAGGCAGGTGTACCATGTCCTGCGGTTGCAGGGAAAGGTACCGGGTGTGGTGGAGTGGACGAGGGGAGTCACAGAGGATGCAGTCCCTATGAAACGCAGGAAGGGGTGGGGAAGGAAGTATTTCTTTGGTCATGGGGTCGGATTGTAGGTGGTGGAAGTAGCAGAGAATGATATGCTGGATGCGGAGGTCGGTAGGGGATTCTGTTTTTATTTTTGTTGGGGAAGGGGTTTTGAGGGCAGAAGTGTGGGAAATGCAAGAAATGCGATGGACTAAAAAGTCTCATTCTGTGCTGTCGATCTTAATGACTCTAAAACACAGTTGGTCAAGATGGGGAACAGCATTATGGGAAAAAGACTGGACAAATACTCAAATTATGATCTCAAATCCTACCATTGCAGTTTGGAGAGTTTGAATGCTATATATAAAAATTAGAACTAAGAAATTAGCCTCACTGATAATGAAGAAACTACCAAAGTGTCATAAAACACCAATTCTCTGGATCACTAATATTTTTCACAGAAAAGTCTTCCACTTAAGGGTTTAGAAGGATATGGGCCAAATGATGGCAAATGGGACTACATGAATTAGGGATATCTTGTCAGCATGGAGGAGTTGGACCAAGGGATCTGTTTCCATGCTGTACAGCTCTATGACTCTAACTGAACACAAAACATAGAACTGTACAGCACAGTAAAGGCCCTTCAGCCCACGACGTTGTGCCAAACTTTTACCCTAATCCTAAGGTCTATCTAACCTCCACCACTACGTTATACTATCATCCATATGCCTATCTAATAGCCGCTTAAATGCCCTAAATGAGGCCGACTCCACTACCCTCTCCGGCAATGCATTCCCCGCCCCTACCACTCTCTCAGTAAAGAACCTACCTCTGACGCCTCCCCTATATCCACCTCCACTCACTTTAAATCCATGCCCCCTTGTAATAGCTACCTCCACCCTAGGAAAAAGAAATTGGTCTAATCTACATGTGATTCCAGATCCACATGAATGTCATTCACTCTTAACTTCCTTTGAAATAGATAAGTAAGGCATTCCATTCTATTAAGCTACTTGATGGTTAAAACAAGTAAAAGGACACTCCATTTAGCATTGACCTGAGCACTAGAAAAGGCAAAGGCAGACCTTGCCTAACTGGTCCCACAAAAGTTCCCCTCACTAATATGCAAGGATTTGTGCCAACATTTGGAAAGGTACCCCACAGACTAGTCAAGCAATAGCCTGACAGAGCTGTATACACCAAGTCAAATCCTACTGGCATATAACCCTGACACTTCCCTCACTATCCGTGGGTATGCTCTGTCCCACTGGCAGGACGAAGATGGGAACAACATTACATTTAAAAGGGAAGGAGAGAGCCTTGAAATCGTCAACATGGACTTCAGATCCATGAAGTGTTATGTCAAACGTGAGCATGAAACCACTTGCTGATGACTAGCTCAGGAATCACGTTGAATGCTCCTCAAAAGAATCACCGAGAATAGCAAGGGAGCAGAACCTATTTCCATAGGGAACCTCAATGTCCAGCACTAAGAGGGGCTTAGTAAAACCACGGCTGAGCAACTTGGCAAGGATTGAAGAGCATTGCTGGCAGATTGGGCCTTAGCCAGCTGGTGAGAACATTAGCAAAAAGACTTGATCCTCAAAGACTAATCTGTCTCAGCAGGAATGACCAACTATGTAGTTCTTGTGAAAGCAAAGTCCCATTATAAATTGAGGGCACTGTCCATCATGTTGTCTGTTCGTACCATTGTTCTAAATGGAACAGGTTGAGAATAGATCTCAGAGCTCAAGACTCCATGCGATCCCAATGGCACCTCAAATCCATAACATATCGTGTGCCATCATAGTAATAGAATTGTACTTGAACGCAATCCCCACAGCCTGGTATATCCCTCTCTCCATCAACACCATCCAGCTGGAGGACCAACCTTGGTTCGTGGGAGTGACATACCTAGAAAAGGTGAGACGCTAACCTGGTGAAGCCACAACACAGAATCCAATGCATGCTTAGCTCTGTCAATGGCATGCCGCATCCACTGATAAGTGTTCCTACAACCAATCAGATCAACATTCAGCAGTTCTGCTAGATTCAGTTATGAATGATAATGGACGATTTCACAAAAAAAAAATAGAAAATGCAGCTCACCAAACATTCCCATCTCTAATTGCCCTTGCCAAATTTTCTTGACTTCTTGAGTACGAGTCATTTCATGTATCATTTGACACTTTTCTTTTAAGGCAACTTGGTCTCATTCAATTTAGTGCCTTACAACGAATGAGTCTTGAGCTGTTCTGACCTCCAAAATAGTTACGTAATAATTTTAAGTAGACGCGCAAAGTTACATACAGCCATTATTACAGATTACACAATAGAATATACAACGTTACCATTCTGATGAAAAGCAAATTTCTTCTTAACTAACTTGAGCAGTGCAACAAGAATTTGCAAACTTAGCCAATGTCTGATCACTATGTTGTGGAAAAAAAAAATCCTTACTGCGGGTGTCACTGGCTCGGCAGAATTTATTGCCCAGCAGGCAGTTAACAGTCAACCACATTGCTGTGGATCTGGAGTCACATGTAGGCCTGACCAGGTAAGGATGGCAGGTTCCTTCCCCAAAAGGACATTAGTGAGCCAGATGGGTTTTTCTAACAATCGACAATGGATTCACAGTCATCATTAGACTCTTAATTCCATATATTTATTGAATTCAAATTCCACCATCTGCCGTGGCAGGATTTGAATCTGGTTCTACAGAACATTATCTGGATCTCTGGATCAACAGTCCAGCGATAATACCACTAGGCCATTGTTACATCAGGGGAGGTGAAGAGTTGGGAGGGAACAAATGAAGCTAAATTCTCAAAAAATGATTAAATGTGAAGGAAAATTAAAATAAGATCCTATATTATCTTTCACATGGTCCAGATGACCCAAGATACTTACTTGTCATATAGGGATGTACAACTGTTAATTTGTGCACAAGATTCAATATTAGAGCGATGAGAAATACTAAAATGTTTCAGTGATATTAGCGACAGGATCAATCTCATACAACATGCATAGCATCAGAGATCTTCGTAATCTGCAGAGGTAAACAACACAATAAAACCAAGAACCGCAGATGCTAGAGATCTGAAACACACAAAGTCAAAACTGCTGGAGAAACTCGGCATGTCTGGCAGTATCTGCAGACAGAAAACAGTTATCGTGTCAGGTCCAATGACCCTTCTTCAGAACAGACTCAAAAAGGTCTCTCACCACAGCTGCTGCCAGATGTGAGTTTGTTCAGCAATTTCCATTTCCAAGGTGAACAACGTGTGTTGTTTATGCTCCATGCAGCAGAAAATCGCCAATTGTGCAGATTCTCGAGGCAGATTCTGTGCCTAAGCTTCTGGAGTGATTGATCAGCAAAGTAGTGACAAGAAATTCTATATTAGACAGTGCCAAGCCATTGATTAGTTCCAGCATTTTGTGCATTTAAATGGAAAAGAAACAGCAGTTCATGCCTATGGTTTATACAAGCAAATGCCGCAGATAAGAATAGAACCAGATTATTTTTCCAACTTGAACAAGTAACAAAATTTTCTACCCAGTCTCTCTCAGATTACCATGAAATCTCCTGTATCAGAAAGCATATCTCTTTCTCCCTATTCATCATCTAGAATTGCTCTGGCCAACTGCTTTATTGAAAGTTAACACCTCAGCATAAAAATTGTAGATGCTCAACTTTAAATTTTGCCAAGCAATTGTCAAAATTGCTACGTTTTGTGCAATCATCAGAAGACAATATCCAAACTCTTATTAAGCTCAAGGGCAGATGCCAACACAGGATGATGCATTAGAAATTGCATTGTTGCTTTTGCAGTCACGACTTATAATCTCTGAAGCTCAAGATCAAAAATAGAAGACCTATAAATGCTCAGCCATTGAACCTCCAAGTTCTTGTAACCTAAAAGCAATCAGCAATAAAGGATGCACAACCATTAAATAAAACTAAGAACTGCAGATGCTGGTGATTCAAAACCAACTAAAACAGAAATTGCTGGAGAAACTCAGGAGTCCTGACATCATCAGTGAAAAGAAAACAGCGTTAAAGTCTCGCGTTCAGTGACCCTTCTTCAGAATGCAAGAAAGCACGAGACGGAGGGAGGGAGACAAGAGAGAGGAATTTGGGCAGATAAACAGATTTTTGACATTAAGCCAGGAAAGAAGAGAAGCTGGACAGGTGATAAAGGGGACCATGCAGTGCTCCAGTGAAGCTCAGCACAAGCTGGAAGAATAACACGTCATCTTTTGCTTGGGCACCCGATAAACTCTATTGTTGAGTCTTGAAGGCTAACAATTTTAAGAGCAGGAACACCTCTTGCCATCTCTATTACCCACCCCCACACCCCAGGTCCCGACATGAAATGGCTTGCTTTCAGCACAGCAAACGCATTTTTGCATTATAGGCCCCATCATCACCTATCCAGGTTCTCTTCTCTTTTTCCTGGCTTGCCCACCTTTCTCTCTCTCTCTCTCTCCCCATCTCTGGCTCCCACTCCACACTTAACCTCATTTTTCCTCATGATGCATTCAGCTTTTTGGTGATAAGATGCATGGCAGGTAACATTTATTTTGACCGAGGGTGGGAGAGATCATCAAAACCCCTCAAAACTCGCACATAGTTCAATTTGTGCCAAATTTCAGACTTTTGTTCTACAATAATTTAGCAATGTCTATACTTCAGAAGGACAGGAGAATTTCTATAATGTTGCTGACAAAACTTATGTTCCAGCCAAGAAAAGTAGGAATTTTAAGTTTTGCCAACAGCTTTCCTCAACCGGAGGTATTATCGATGCATTGTAACTTCCACCTTCTTGGGAGAAGATTTATTTACCCTGCCAACTTTATAAAGTGCCAATTTTCAAAGAAAAAAAATCTGCCCTTCCACAGTACTCCTTACATAGACACAAGTAACAATGATTTTACATACTGGACAATAAGCAGGCATCAAGGAGGGACAAAGGGCTGTGAAAGGGAGGATTTCATCAGAAAGTAGAGTTTCAGCTCACTTTTGAAAAGCACTATTATAGTTAACAGGATAGAAGCACTCTCGGAAGGGTTTCAACGTAACAAGAGTGAAGCATCTAGAAAAGGCAGCTCAGTTATTTCGTGCATGCTAGAATTGCCTAATTGTCCTGAAATCTAAGTCCAAACTGACTTATTCTCTCTCTAGTGCAAGCTATTCTTGTATATCAAGCTGCTGAGACTCTCAAATGGATGCCAGCTCATGGATCATACTGCCAGCTCTCTCTCCCAATGGAAAATATAAAATCAGATGCAGGCAACAGTTTTCTTGCTGCACTGCAGAGTTGCATCACAAACTTGGCTGACTCAAGACAAAAGCTAAATGCCGTTAAATGAATAAAAACACAAAACACTGGGAATACTCAACGGTCCAGCAGCATCTGAGGAGGAAGGAACTGCAGCCACGCTTCAAGCTGATAATCTTTCAAAACAGTTCAAGCAGTGCCTGAATACTTGATTCAGAACTGAAGGTCACAGATAGGAAAATTTCTGTGACAGGAAGAGCCTTTCCAATGTAGACAGCTGTTAGGGAGGGAGTTTTAGGATTTTGACCCAGTGACACTGAAGGAACAACATTATATTTCCAAAAATGGACGGTTCAGTGGCTTCGCGGGCAACTTGCAAGTGATGGTATTCCCCACGTGTCAGCTGCCTTTATCCTTCTAGTTGGTAATGGCTTTGGGTTTCAAAAGATGCTGCCTCAGGAATTTTGGTGAATTTCTGCAGTGCATCTTATAGATGGTACATCATGCTGCTGAGTATCAGCGGTGGACAGAGTCGATGTTTGTGGATAGGGTGCCAATCAAGAAGGCCGCTTTGCCCTGACTGGTGTCAAGCTTTACGAGTGTTGTTGAAACTGCATTCATCCATTCAAGTGGGGAGTATTCTTATAACACCGCTGGCTTGTACTTTCTAGATGGTAAACAGGCTTTGAGAAGTCAGGATGAGTTAATCACCACAAGATTCATATCCTTTGACCTCCTGTGTAGTCACATTATTTGTATGGCAAGAACATTTGAGTATCTGGTCAGTGTTAATTAAACAAAGATGTTTATATTGGGGAATTCAGTGATGGTCATGACTTTGAAACTCAAGTGGTGCTGGTTAGATTCTTGTTGCAAATAATCACTGCCTGGCATTTGTGTAGCTTAAATGTCACTGGTCACTTGAGATCCCAAGCCTGGATATTGTCCAGGCTTTGCTGCATTTGATTGTGCACTGTATCAGTACCTATTTAGTTGCAGACGCGCAATGTTCAGCACCAATCATTGGCGAACATCCCCACTTCTGACCCTATGGTGGAAGAAAGGTCATTGGTGAAGTAGCTGAAGATGGTTGGGCTTAGGATACCTCCCTGAAGAACTCTTGAGGAAATGTCCTGAAGCGGAGACAACCGATCTCTCACAACCACAACTATCTCTTCTTGTGCCAGTTATGTCTCCAAACTGCAAAGTGTTTCCCCAATTTCGCTTGGGATCTTTGATGCCACACTTAGTTGGATGCAGACTTGATATCAAGGATGGGTCACTGTCACCTCACCTTGAGGGGGAGAATTCAGCTCTTTTGCCCATGTTTGAACCAAGGCTGTAATTAGGTCAGGAGCTTTGTGCCCCTGCATAAACCTAAAGTGAGCATCGGTGGCCAGAGAAGCAAGTGTCACTTTATAAAACTTAATCTTTTCTGTCAGTTTACTGGGAGAGGAGCAAGGGGCACAAGGTCAAGCAAAAAAGTTCATTTGGCAAGGAACATGACACCAGAATACAATGTGAGAGGAAGCAATGTATGTAAAATACTTGAAGAGGCAAACAATTGTCAAGTTAAGAACAGTAATCAAAGCCATCAAGAGAACTGTATCATTATTTGAGGACAAATCTGTAGGGGTTTCAAAGGAAAGATTGTGGAGAGGACAGGGAAATGACACTCGCTAAGTTCTCTTGTAGAGAGTCGAAACAAATACAACAGGCTTCCTGTTGTTATGTTACAACCATTCCTTGGCCCTACGGTTCAGAAACGTGAGGGGGTTCAGAAAAGGTACATATTAAAAGCTTCGAAGCAGGAGTTTTGTTACAATTCCCAAGTGTAAATTGTCAACTAAAATAATTAAATTTACTAGTGACCCTCTATTGGATGAATTACTTCTAAGATTCCATTTTTTATACTTCGTGCTTTAACATGAACCACTGCAAATAACATGCACTAAGTTAGTCATACTTCAAATAAAATTTAAATATCACTTTCAACAATCAATACAACGAAGCTACTCCTTCCCTAACAACATTGTGGGTACACCTACACACGGACTGTAATCGTTCAACAGAAGCAAAAAGCGCTTACCAGTCACGCTCACATCTCAATGAATAAATACACATTTACACAATCAATCATCGGCAAGCACTAATGTGGTTCTATGTGGCTACACAATTACACGACACGTTGTTTTCTACTCAAACAAGTGAGGTCAAAAGTCCTAATCAACAACAGCTTTCACCTTTGAGTTTCACAGTTATGATTTTTACCAGCAAAGCTTTCTCTATGCCCTCAAAATACAGTATTGAAACTGGAATATCAGGACCCTCGTGGACAAACCTCGCAGCGACAGGCCTGAACAGCCCACCAACTCTGGCACTATAACATCATTGCCCCAAGTGAGACAGGGCAGGCAAGGCAGAGCTCATTCAAAGTGCAAGGTGGCTGTTTCACCTTACTGAGTGAGGTTAAATTGCAGGAAGGACATTCACTGCGTAGTCCTATCTTCACCATAAAAGAAAATACCAGTTGACCTTGTCAGCAAGCCCCATGATGGGATAAGCAAATGCATCAATCCTTCAGCTCCCTCTAATTGAGAAACAGCAGATCAGTTGTCAGTGCATGCATCCAATTCTAGAAATAAGGGATGGGACCAAACAGGAATTTTACTCCAGCCTTGATCAGTTATTCTCCTTTATCCTGATGGAACAAGCTGATCCTCCTTGATGACTTCAATGCCAGCATAGATCATGACCTGGTCATAACAAACGGCGTACCAAGGAGAGACAAAAACAAATTGGGATCTTCTGGAATACATCATCACCAGACATGAGCTGATCACTGCTGGACTGAACACCGCCTAATCCACTCTGCTATTTCCATCAGCCTGAGTGGAAATTCAGTGTCAACAGACTTTGAGAAGACAGACTCTATTCAGCAAGTGACTCAATCAACCCGATGACACCTCAATAAGCAAATGCCCACAGGGTCTGGGTCTGCTCCTACATCCACCATAAACAGCACATGCGAGAAGACATTAGGTTTCTCAACCAGGAAACATCAAAAACAGGTTTGACAGGAGACTCAAAAGCCACTCGATCCCAATGCAAAGTGTTCCTGAACTGGAAACCTCACCAATACTCAATTGAAAGAAAGTTGGTTTTCAGAAAAATTAAGGTAAGATCCAACAAATAAAGCATGACCTAAACAACTGATGGTGCACAGAAAGAGTCGGCAAACAACCAACAGACATAGCATGTGTGAATTCATACGCAGAGTTAAGACCATCTATGCCCCAGGTACCCAAGGACATTCCCACTGACAGCTCAGAATGGATCGGTGCAGTGTTCATTAAGAACAGAGATATAGCAAGCACTTGTTGGAAGTAGAACCTCAAGGATCTCTAGAACTGAGAGTCAATCCTCATTGAGTACACTCAACTGCGTCCCATACCTGTCACCATTTAAGCACAACCCCAGCATGATGTTGTTGAAAAGGCCATTAGACAGATCAGAACCAACAAAGCCACTGGCACAGACAGAATCCCAGAAGTGTGGTAGTGGAGCACGCATGGCTCATATACATTACTTCAACATCCTTATCTGCAAGGAAGAGAGCATGCCAGTGGACCTCAGAGATTCCACAACTGTGGCCAGTTGTAAAAGGAAATAAAACCTACTGCAGTAACTACAGAGGGCTATCCCCACCATCTACCACAGGAAAAATCATTGCAAAAACCTTTAAGTCATTCTCTGCCGCTCTTTGTATCTTGACTAGTCATCTGAACTGCCATTCATCTTTGCATGTTTACATGTTTTAATTTTAAATTTTATGCTTTCTTCATCTTCTTCCATAAACCACAGATGGTGTGTCCTGCGTTTAGAATGTTTCTTTAGAATAGGAAAACATTTATTCTCAGGTGTCACAAGTCACTCAGTAGCATGTTGGAAATTGAGCTCTGCTACTCTTTGAGTCATTCCAAATTTAAAAGGTTCCATTAAAAGGAAGAAAAATTCCCCAAATTACTATTCTTAGACTCAGACGAACATAAGACATGGTTCAGGTTCCTGCATTTAACAAGAATAACTAAGACAACTGCTCGCCCGAACTCAAGACCCACACCCCGCCATGGACAGGACCAATGTCATCTACAAGGTCCCCTGCAGAGACTGCGAGAAACACTACATCGGACAAACAGGAAGGAAACTAACAACAAGAGTACATGAACACCAACTGGCTACAAAAAGACACGACCAATACTCACTCGTCTCAATCCACATGGACAAGGAGAACCACCACTTTGACTGGGACAACACCAAGATCCTGGGACAGGCTAGGCAGAGACAAGCATGAGAATTCCTAGAAGCCTGACACTCCACGAGGCATGTTATCAATGAACACATTGAATTCGAACCCATATACATTCCACTACGAAGGAAAACCGGACGTGAGGCAACCCAGCTCAACAGACTCCCGAGTTTAAAAACCAGGTGGGAAAACACACCGACGCTTCATCGGAGGCTGCACTGAGGATGTTACCAAGCATGGTAACGAAACGTCTGCGATATAAGAAACCAGGTCAGTGAGCCAACCAACCTCAACACCCACAACCCGAGCTACAAATCTACTCCAAAACCTTAGAAACAAGAGTAACTATTTATTACAAATAGACAGATTCTAGTTAAGATATATAACTATGAAACATTACTATGAAATATGATGTTCATCTTTGACAAATTCATAGAATCACAGAACTCCCACAGCACGGAAGCAACCCATTGAGTCCACACTGTCGCTCCAAAAAGCATCTCACCCAAACCCAACCCCCGACCCTGTCCCTGTGACCCCAAGCCTGCACATCCCTATGCACAATTTAGCAAGGCTATTCCACCTAACCTGCACATTTTTTGGACTGTGGGGGAAAACCACAGCACGCACAGGAAACCCACACAGACATGGGGAGAATGTGCAAACTCCACACAAACAGGTGCCTGACGATGGAGTGGAACCCTGGTCACTTATGCTGTGAGGCAGCGGTGCTAACCACTGAGCTACCCACATACTCCTTTGGTTGGGGATGTTGAAGGTGCAGAAGGCAATTTTTAAAATCCTTCCTTACAAAACAACACAACAAAATTGCATTATTGATATCAATCTCTCTCACAAATGCCAGCAAAACTAATATACTGCCCATTTATTTCATTTAGAAACCTGACAATGCAAATGGCTGCCACTTCATAGCCAAAACAAAATGCACAATGTACTCCCTGATGAAGCAAGAACAAGGAACCTAATTGATTCTATGAATTTGTTAAAGATGAACATCACAATAAACTGGTGCAGTGGTTGTGCAAGGTTTTGTTATGTTGTTGCTTGTGACTGTACTTGAACTTTTGCTATTTTGTTCATGTTGGGATTTAATTTTTAATAATGCAACAGTTAAAACTTGGAATTAGATGTTCTATTTGTAGAAGTTCAGTGCCAGTGAGGTTGTTTGACAGTAATTAATACTTATCATGCTGTTATGAAGGGTACTTGGGTTGAAAGAGTCAACCCAAGCTTTGTGAGGAGTTCAGTCTATACCTATAATACAAACACAAGAACTTCATACTGAATATATTGAATGAGGAACGAGATGATGAGGTGCCATTTTCCATTAAGAAACAATGCAGCATTAACAAGGATATGGGGATTTTCACACTTAATCATGCATGTACCCTCGGCAGAAGGTGCTGTCTGATTTCCTTTGCATGAAGTCATTTTTGAGTGGGGATTATTTCAGTGAGAAAAGATAGCATCATCCTCTTAAACCAGATCATGATGCATACTGAACTGGTCAGTTGGAGGGAGATTCCATAAACCCAGCGTAATTTGACAGTATTTGTGTATTCGATCATGGTGAACATTTATCTCATTGTGTTTGAGAGACCTTGCTGTGCAGAAATGGCTATCCAAATTTACATGAAAAACAATAATGACAGTACTCAAAAGATAAATGAGAACAGTTGCACAGCTCAAAACACACATTTGACGTAGAAAATTAAGTTTTAAATTTCGCTTCATGATTTTTGTTTACAAATAAAAGTATGTTAATAGATAGGTGTACGTGCTGCCCTTTGAAGATAACACAATCAGTGAGCAGTGGATTGAAGAAAACCAAAACATTTTAGACTTAATGTACTAAATATTAGCTGTTCCATTCATGTGCCTTGAATGAATTTCTTCATAATGAAGCCAGGACAAACAAACAAATTGTGTACTTTCTATAGCATTGTGTGGGGAATCATTCCCTCAAGAAAAACACAATAATGCTGTCTATCTGCACAAATACCAGGAAAACAGGGTCTCCAGCATTTGTGGAGCAGAATCGGGTGAACACTTCCAATCTTCCTCTGTTCGCTACGACACCCCTAAAAACAACTGGGCAGAATCAGTGAGGAGCTACTTCCGCAACCACAGGCTTTTTCTCTCCTGCATTTACGAGCGATAAAGATAGCTACCTTTCAAGGAGTCTTTTGCCTGGATTGGGAAGGCACCGTCCATAGGAAACAGAAAAGAAATCGCTGGGGTGATGGGTGGGGGGTAGGGGATGATATAGGCTTACATATCTTCAGGAGCTACTTACAGGTCGGCGCAACATCGAGGGCTGAAGGGCCTGTACTATGCTGTAATGTTCTATGTTCTATGCTACTGCAATAAAGACTGCCTCTTTAACTGAGGCAATCTGAGACTAAGTTCCAAGATGCAGAAAAGGGGTTCCACCTGCCTTAAAGTTTTCTTTTATGTCAAAAATATATTTTATTCATTAAAAATCTTTACAGACACACACACACACAGAAGCAGTTTGGTTCTGTACACACAGTAGCACACGAAGAAACAAACGAAACACTGGAGTTTGACTCTATCCAGCAAACAAACATTTCCGACTTGTACAAGACTGTATTTACATACATTTGAGGCATTGGGAGGTCCAATAACTGAACGGATCCCCAGTTAACTTCAGCAGCAAGACCTTAGATGGTGGTCTTTCCCCACTGTGCCTTGACAGGAGCTGTCTCAAGCTTTACTGCATCCCTCAGCATGTAGATCTGGACCTTGGAATGTGCCAGTTTGCAACGCTCAGTCAAGGTCAACTCCTTGCACTGGAAGTATTCCAGCTTTGTCTGTGTGGTTAAAAAGAAAATGTGGTTGTGACCTTAATGGTCTGAAGTTATATTTAGGATGATGGGTTTTTGTTGTTATGACTGTATACATTAGTTACTTTGAAAAAAAAACACAAGTCTGTCGGCGGATTCTGGCTGTTGTCTTATGCCAATTTAAAATATTGTGATATCTAAGAAATTAATGTTTTCCCTCTGTATTGTGACTTTGAGTTAAGTGCAGCTTTGTTAATTGAGCAAATTGGATTCTTCTCATTTTGCCTGTGTTTGTACAATAGTGAGTAAGACAAGATAAATACAGGAGGTTACTTTACTGTATCACATAGTGAATTTGTTAGTGACAATGCAAGCTTCCTGAAAACCAAAAAGGAACCTCTCAAAGAGCCTTCAACAAAAAAGATACAAAAGTATTATGACCTGGATTACTGACAGAAAACTCTTCAGTCTCATTCACCTCAGATCAAAGACAAAGCCTTCATCAGTGGGAGTCTATGGTGATGATGCCACCGCACAAGCATTCAATTCTCCAAAATACCTTATAAAAACCGAAAGAACAATGGATGACATAAATCAGGAACAAAAACAGAAGTTGCTTGAAACGCTCAGCAGGTCTGGCAGCATCTGTGAAGGAAAAATCAGAGTTAACATTTCGGGTCAGGTGACCCTTCCACAGAACTGATGGTGGCTAAAAAAACATCAGTTTATATGCAGAAAATAGGGAGGGAGTAAACGATAGGATAGAGGCCAAGAGAGAAAAGCAGTTGGACAAAGGAGATGATAACGATCAGACTGGGACGGTGATTAGTTGTTAATGGGAACTGTTAGTCACTAACAACAGGTGGTGTGTAATGGCAGGCTATATGGTAACAAGGCCTGGTGTGTGATGTAGGGTTCCAGGACATGGGAGAGTTCAGGCCCGAAAATTCTTGAACTCGATATTGAGTCCGGAAGGCTGCAGGGTCCCCAAGCGAAATACCTTCACTGACAAAAGGAAGAGATTTCCTTATGCCTGTACAGAGCCAATCATCTCAGTTCGAGGCCATCACCGTATCTCAGGTTAATGTCCGAGGCCTCATCATCTTTAAATGATCTTCACTCCATCCTAAGGTCAAATGTGGGGATGTTTGCTAATCATTAAACCATGCTCAGTACTACACCTAACTTCTCAGGTAATGATATAATTCATGCGCATTCGTCACAGGACCTGGCATTCAACCTGAGATTAACAAGGGGCAAGTTACATTCACATACACAGGTGGCAAGGGAGAACCTAAGCATCTTCCCTGGCCACAAAAAAGCAGGACCAATTAATCCACCATGATCGACAACACAAGGATTACTATTGACCAGGAACTGAACGAGACCAGCTGTATAAATACTGAGGCAATAAAAAAAAAACAGCTAACAATCTGGGAATTCTGTAAGAATAATTCCCCTCCTGGTTCAATGTGGATACCACAAAAATTGATGGGTCATTGATAATGTGGAGGATGGTCTCAAGCTACAGTCTGATATTGATCAGCTGGTAAATTAGGCAGAGCAATGGGAAATGGAATTGAATCCCAAAAAGTGAGAGGTGATGCATTTTGGGAGTCTTAACAAGGGAAGGACATACACAATGAATGGTAGATCCCAGGAAGTACTGAGAAATAAAGGGACCTTGATGTACAAGTCCATGGATCCCTGTGGGTGTCAGCACAGTAGACAGGGTAGTGAAAAAGGTACATGGAATCCTTGCCTTCGTTAGCTGGTGTGCAGAATACAGGAACAAGAAAGTATTGCAACAATTTTATAAAACATAAATTACTGCACAGATGGAATTCTGTGTGCAGTTCTGGTTGCCACACTATCGGAAGGACACGATTCGATTGGACAGGGTGCAGAGGAAATTCACCATTCATTTTTGTTGCCTAGAATGAAAAGTCTCATTTATGAGGAGAGACTAGACAGGCTGGGGTTAGATCATAAGATCATAAGACATAGGAGGAGTGGAAGTAAGGCCATTCGGCCCATCGAGTCCACTCCGCCATTTAATCATGGCTGATGGGCATTTCAACTCCACTTACCCGCACTCTCCCCATAGCCCTTGATTCCTTGCGAGATCAAGAATTTATCAATCTCTGTCTTGAAGACATTCAACGTCCCGGCCTCCACTGCGCTCCGTGGCAATGAATTCCACAGGCCCACCACTCTCTGGCTGAAGAAATGTCTCCTCATTTCCGTTCTAAATCGACCCCCTCTAATTCCAAGGCTGTGCCCACAGGTCCTAGTATCCCTACCTAACGGAAACAACTTCCCAGCGTCCACCCTTTCTAGGCCATGCATTATCTTGTAAGTTTCTATTAGATCTCCCCTCAACCTTCTAAACGCTAATGAATACAATCCCAGGATTCTCAGCCGTTCATCGTATGTTAGGCCTACCATTCCAGGGATCATCCGTGTGAAACTCCGCTGGACACGCTCCAGTGCCAGGATGTCCTTCCTGAGGTGTGGGGCCCAAAATTGGACACAGTATTCTAACTGGGGCCTAACTAGAGCTTTATAAAGTCTCAGAAGCACATCGCTGCTTTTATATTCCAACCCTCTTGAGATAAATGACAACATTCCATTCGCTTTCTTAATCACGGACTCAACCTGCAAGTTAACCTTTAGAGAATCCTGTACTAGCACTCCCAGATCCCTTTGTACTTCGCTTTATGAATTTTCTCGCCGTTCAGAAAATAGACCATGCCTGTATTCTTTTTTCCAAGGTGCAAGACCTCGCATTTGCTCACGTTGAATTTCAGCAGCCATTTCCTGGACCACTCTCCGAAACTGTCTAAATCATTCTGCAGCCTCCCCTCCTCCGTACTACCGGCCTGTCCACCCAACTTCGTATCATCAGCAAACTTCACCAGAATGCCCCCAGTCCCTTCATCCAGATCATTTATGTATAAAGTGAACAGCTGCGGCCCCAACACTGAACCATGCGGGACACCACTTGTCACCGGTTGCCATTCCGAAAAAGAGCCTTTTATCCCAACTCTCTGCCTTCTGTCAGACAGCCAATCCTCAATCCATGCCAGTAACTCACCTCGAACACCATGGGCCCTCACCTTACTCAGCAGCCTCCCGTGACGCACCTTATCAAAAGCCTTTTGGAAGTCTAGATAGATAACATCCACTGGGTTTCCCTGGTCTAACCTACTTGTTACCTCTTCAAAGAATTCTAACAGGTTTGTCAGACACGACCTCCCCTTACTAAATCCATGCTGACTTGTTCTAATCCGACTCTGCACTTCCAAGAATTTAGAAATCTCATCCTTCACGATAAATTCTAGAATTTTACCAACAACCGAGGTTAGGCTAATGGGCCTATAATTTTCCATCTTTTGTCTTGATCCTTTCTCAAACAAGGGGTTTACAACAGCGATTTTCCAATCTTTTGGGACCTCCCCTGACTCCAGTGACTTTTGAAAGATCACAACCAACGCCTCCGCTATTTCCTCAGCCACCTCCCTCAGAACTCTAGGATGCAGCCCATCGGGGCCAGAAGATTTATCAATTTTTAGACCTTTTAGTTTTTCTAGCACTTTCTCTTTTGTAATGCCTACCATACTCAACTCTGCCCCCTGACTCTCCTTGATTGTTGGGATATTACTCATGTCTTCCACTGTGAAGACTGACGCAAAATACTTATTCAGTTCTTCAGCTATTTCCTTATCTCCCTTCACTAGCCTTCCAGCATCAGTTTGGAGCGGCCCAATGTCTACTTTTGCCTCTCATTTGTTTCTTATGTATTGAAAGAAACTTTTACTATCATTTCTAATATTACTGGCTAGCCTTTGTATCTGATCCTCTCCTTCCTTATTTCTCTCTTTGTTATCCTCTGTTTGTTCTTGTACCCTTCCCAATCTTCTGATTTCCCAGTGCTCTTGGCCACTATACAGGCTGTCTCTTTTACTTTGATACGTTTCCTGACTTCCTTTGTCAGCCATGGCTGTCTAATCCTCCCCCGGGTAATCCTTCTTTGCTTTGGGATGAACGTCTGTATTATGTCCTCAATTACACCCAGAAACTCCTGCCATTCTTGCTCTACTGTCTTCCCCGCTAGGCTCTGCTTCCAGTCGATTTGTTTTCCCTTGGAGCAGAGGAGGCTGAGCAGATATCTGATTGAGGTAATCAAAATTATGAGAGGTAGAGACTGTAGATTGTGAGAATCTCTTCCTCCATGGCAGGCATATCTAAGTCTAGGGGGCATAAGTTTAAGACAGAAAGGGCAAGTAGTTTTGAGGATATCCGAGGAGGAATGTTTTCACTCAGAGGGTGAGAGGCATATGAAACATGCTGTCTCAGAGGGTGGTGAGGCAGGTATTCTCACAACGTTTAAGAAGCATGTTGATGAATACCTAAATTGGCAGAGCGTAATAGGCTATGAACCATGCGCAACTAAGTCAGTTTGGTGCTTTTTTATAATATGCCAACGCATATTATATGGTGGGTTGAAGGGTCTGTTTCTACACTATGAAATTCCTTCCCCACAAAGTTCTTTCATCTTCTGCAAAGCTCACGTTGGAAACATGTCAGAATATATGGATAATTGGGGCTCATTCTGGGGAAAGTGGGGCCTCTACAAACAGGACGGTCTTCACTTGAACCAGAGGGGTACTAATATCCTGGGTGGGAAATTTGCTCGTGCTATTCGAGTGGATTTAAACTAGCTCAGCAGGGGCATGGGAACCTGTGGTGCAGTTCCAGTACAAAGGAGGATGAGAGTAGGGAGGACATGGACAGGATTTCACCGTCACAGGAGTGTGCTGGCAGACAGCAAGCTGGTTTGAAGTGTGTCTACTTCAACGCCAGGAGTATACGGAATAAGATAGCTGAGCTTGCAGCATGGATCGGTACCTGGGACTTCGATGTTGTGGCCATTTCGGAGACATGGATAGAGCAGGGTCAGGAATGGATGTTGCAGGTTCCAGGGTTTAGATCTTTCATAAAGATCAGGGAAGGTGGTAAAAGAGGGGGAGGTGTAGCTGTGTTAGTCAAGGACAGTACAACGGTGGCTGAAAGAACTTTTGACGAAGACTCGTCTACTGAGGTGGTATGGGCTGAGGTCAGAAACAGGACAGGAGAGGTCACACTGCTGGGATTTTTTTTTTTAAATAGGCCTCCGCAAAGTTCCAGGGATGTGGAGGAGAGGATTGGCAAAACGATTCTGGGCAGGAGTGAAAGGAACAGGGTGGTCATTATGGGAGACTTTAACTTCCTCAACATTGACTGGAAATGCTATAAATCCAGTACGTCGGATGGATCGGTTTTTGTCCAATGAGTGCAGGAGGGTTTCCTGACACAGTCGGTCGAAGGGCCGACAAGAGGGGAGGCCACACTGGATCTGGTACTTGGTAACGAACCAGGCCAGGTGTTTGATTTAGTGGTAGGCGAGCACTTTGGAGAGAGTGACCATAATTCGGTTACGTTTAATTTAGCGATGGAAAGGGGTAGGAACATGCCACTGGGCAAGAGTTATAGCTGGGGGAAAGGCAATTATAATGCGATTAGGCAAGACTTAGGAGGGATAGAATGGGGTAGCAAAATGCAGGGGATGGGGACAATCAAAATGTGGAGCTGGTTTAAGGAACAGATATTGCGTGTCCTTGATAGGTATGTTCCTGTCAGGCAGGGAGGAAGTGATAAGGTAAGGGAACCGTGGTTTACAAAAGAAATTGTATCTCTTGTTAAGCGGAAGAGGGAGGCTTATGTGACACTGAGATGAGATGGTTCAGATGAGGCGATGGAGAGTTACAGATTAGCTAGGAAGGATTTAAAGAGAGAGTTAAGAAGAGCAAGGAGGGGACATGAGCAGTCATTAGCAGGCAGAATTAAGGAGAACCTTAAAGCTTTCTATAGGTATGTGAGGAATAAAAGGATGACAAGGGTAAGAATAGGGCCAGTCAAAGACAGAAGTAGGAAGTGGTGTGTTGACCCTGTGGAGATCGGAGAGGTGCTAAACGAATATTTCTCATCTGTTTTCACTCAGGAAAAGAAGAATATTGTCGAGGAGAAGACTGAGATACAGGCTATTAGACTTGAAAGGATTGAGGTTAGTAAGGAGGAGGTGTTATCAATTCTAGAAGGTGTGAAGGTAGATAAATCCCCTGGGCCTGATGGGATTTTTCCGAGGATTCTCTGGGAAGCTAGGGAGGAGACGGCGGAGCCTTTGGCCTTGATCTTTGAGTCGTCATTGTCTACAGGTTTAGTACCAGAGGACTGGAGGATTGCAAATGTTGTGCCCTCGTTCAAGAAGGGCAGTAGAGATGACCCAGGTAATTATAGACCAGTGAGCCTTACATCTGTTGTAGGAAAAGTTTTGGAAAGGATTATTGTAGATAGGATTTATAATCATCTAGCAAGCAACAATTTGATTGGAGATAGTCAACATGGATTCATCAAGGGCAGGTCGTGTCTCACAAACCTCACTGAGTTTTTTGAGAAGGTGACCAAGCATGTGGATGAGGGTAGGGCAGTTGACGTGGTGTACATGGACTTCAGTAAAGCCTTTGATAAGGTTCCACATGGTAGGCTATTGGAGAAAATGCGGAGGCATGGGATTGAGGGAGATTTAACAGTTTGGATTAGAAACTGGCTTTCTGAAAGAAGCCAAAGAGTGGTGGTTGATGGAAAATATTCAGCCTGGAGTCCGGTTACTAGTGGTGTGCCACAAGGATCTGTTTTGGGACCACTGCTGTTTGTCATTTTTATAAATGACTTGGACGCAGGCATAGGTGGATGGGTTAGTAAGTTTGCAAATGACACTAAAGTCGGTGGAGTGGTGGACAGTGTGGAAGAATGTTGCAGGTTGCAGGGAGACTTGGATAAACTGCAGAATTGGGCTGAAAGGTGGCAAATGGAGTTCAATGCAGATAAACGTGAGGTGATGCACTTTGGGAAGAATAATAGGAAGGCAGAATACTGGGTTAATGGAAAGATTCTTGGTAGTGTGGATGTGCAGAGGGATCTTGGTGTCCAGGTACATAGATCCCTGAAAGTTGCCACCCAGGTTGATAGTGCTGTTAAGGAGGCATACGTTGTGTTCGGTTTCATTGGTAGAAGGATTGAGTTCCGGAGCCGTGATGTCATGCTACAACTGTACAAAACGATAGTGCGGCCTCACTTGGAATATTGCGTACAGTTCTGGTCGCCCCATTACAGGAAGGATGTGGAAGCATTGGAAAAGGTGCAGAGGAGATCTACCAGGATGTTGCCTGGTCTGGAGCGAAGGTCTTATGAGGAAAGGCTGAGGGACTTGGGTCTGTTCTCATTGGAGAGAAGAAGGCTAAGAGGGGATTTAATAGAGACATACAAAATGATCAGAGGATTAGATAGTGTGGACAGTGACAGTCTTTTTCCTAGGATGATGACGTCGGCTAGTACGAGGGGGCATAGCTGCAAATTGAGGGGTGATAGATTTAAGACGGATGTCAGAGGCAGGTTCTTTACTCAGAGAGTGGTAAGGGCGTGGAATGCCCTGCCTGCCAATGTAGTTAACTCAGCCACATTAGGGGCATTTAAACAGTCCTTGGATAAGCATATGGATGATGATGGGATAGTGTAAGGGGATGGGCTTAGATTAGCTCACAGCTCGGCGCAACATCGAGGGCCGAAGGGCCTGTTCTGCACTGTATTGTTCTATGTTCTATGTTCTATGTTGATACTTTGTTTGCCTGGGTGACTACAGCTCCAATAACACTGAAGAAGCTCAACACCACACCGGGTAAAGCAGCTGACTCAACAGGCACCCCAGCTATCACTCTGAACATTCACTCACTCCACAGCTGATATACAGCGGCAGTATTGTGGGCCATCTACAAGAAGCACCACCGTAACTCATCAAGAATCCCTCAACAACACCTTCAAAAACTTTCAATCTTCGGAGGATAAAGGCAGCAAATGCAATGGGAATACCATCAGCTGCAAGCTCTCATCCATCCTGAAATGGAAGCCATCTCACTCCTGCTTCACCATGGCTGGCTCAAAGTCCCAATTCAACAGCATTACGAGTTACCTACACCACATGGACTGCAACAGTTCACCATTGTCTCTCAAGGCCATCAGATATGGACAACAAAAAGCAACACCACATCCTGTGAACAAATATAAAAAAATCTTTTTAAACTCACCTTTATTATTTCGCTGAGGCCAGCCATGAGCAAGTCAGATTCTACAACTCAGTTGATGTGTCACAGAACTGGTTAGAAAGCAAAAGTTTTCACAGCTAAAATGCTTATTATTCATTTGTTCATGCCAAGCATACAGCTTAACTATAGATGTAAACAATTTTCTGCAAATGTAGAACCATCACCCCCAAGAAACAAAACAGAAGGGGAATAAAACCTTAAAATGCTCAGGTTAGGCAGTATCGGTGGCGAGAAACATGAATGAAATTTCATGACGGTGACCTTTCACGAGAACTGGAAAAACTTAGAGATATTGCATGTTATAAACAGGGACCGAAAAGATCGAAGAAAAAAGAATGAATTGATACACAGATTAGTATGGAATGTTGGACAAATTAAGTAACAAAAGGGATAATGGCGCTGGACAAACGATCGGTTATTGCTCAATACAGCCCAGCCATGAAGGAGAAAACACTATTTTTAGATGTTTAGAGGTCGTAGGAATTGCCGATGCTGGAGTCTGAGATAACAAGGTGTGGAGCTGGACGAAGACAGCAGGCCAGGCAGCAGACGAGCAGGAAAGCTGATGTTTCTTCCTGAAGAAGGGTCCAGACCCGCCATACACAGTCCTTGTGGAGATGAAGTCCCACTGTTAAGAATAACCCTCCTTCTAAGGAAGGGTCACCAGACCCGAAACGTTAACTCTTTTTTTCCCTTCACGGATGCTGCCAGACCTGCTGAGCTTTTCCAGCAACTTCTGTTTTTTGTTATCACCTCCGTCATGTTGTGTGGCACCATCATTGTATTAAATGGGATAGATTTCAAACAGATCTAACAACTCAAGTCTAGGCATCCCCGAGGCCCTATAAGCCAACAGCAGCAGCAGATTTGTTCCCTAACAAAATCTGCAACCTCATATTCCCCAACAAGGACCATCAAGCCAGGGGATCAACAGTGGTTCAATGGACAGCACAGTCGGGCTTGCCAGGAGGAGCACATAGCAAACCTCAAATTGAGATGCCAACCTGCTGAAGCTACCAAACAGGGCTACTTGTACGCCAAACAGCCTAAGCACTAACTAATAGACAGAGCTAAGCGATGTCACAATCAACAGATAAGATCTGAGCTCTGCAGTCCTTCTACGTCCAGTAGTGAATGGTAGCGGCCAGTTAATCAATTCACTCGAGGAGGAGGCTCCACAAATATACCCATCCTCAACAATGGAAGAGCCCAGCACATCAGCATAAGAGAGAAAGCTGAAGCTTTTGCAGCAGAAGTAGCGAGTGGATGGTCCGTCTCTGCCTCGTCCAGTGCTCCCCAGAATTACTGGTGCCAGTTTTCAGCCAATGTGATTCACTCTACGTGTCATCGAGAAATGATTGGAGGCATTGGATACTGGTAGGTTATGGGTCCTGACAACATTCCAGCAGTAGTATTGAAGACTTTTACTCCCCTGGCCACAGGTTTTCAGTACAGTTTCAAGACTGGCATCTACCCAACAATGTAGGAAATTGTCCAGATTGTCCTGCTAGGTGTGTACAGAAGCAAATCCAACCCAGCCAATTATCGTCCCATCTGTCTAGTCTTGATCATCAGTAAAGTGATGGAAGGTGTCATTAACAGTGCTATCAAGCAGCACCTGTTCAACAATAACCTGCTGAGTGACACCCAGTTTGGGTTCCACCAAAGCCATTCAGGTCATGACCTCATTACAGCCTTGGTTCAAACATGGACAAAAGATTGAATTCCAGAGCCGAGGTGCATGTGATAGCTTTTGCCATACATAGTTGAATGTGGCCTTGATGTTATCAAGGAGCTCGTTGGAGTCATACCTGGCAGCTGATAGTCGTGATTGTTGGAGGTCAGTCATCTCAGCTCCAGGACACCTCTGCCAGAGTTGTTGAGGGTAATGTCCTCGGCATGACCATCTACAGCTACTTCATCAATGACCTTCCCTCCATCATAAGGTCAGAAGTGGGGATGTTCGCTGATGACTGCGCAATGTTCAACACCATTCATAATTCCTCAGATACTGATGCAGTCAGTGGTCAAATGCAACAAGAGCTAGACAACATCCAGGCGTGGGCTGCCGAGTGGCAAGTAACATTCGCGCTTCACAAGTCCCAGGTAATGACCATTTCCAATAAAAGACAATCTAATCACCACCCTTGACATTCAGTGGTGTTACCATCACCAAATCCCCCACTATCAACATCCTTGGGGTTGCCATTGACCAGAGGATAGGAATACTGCGGTGAGTAACTCATCTCCTCATTTCCCAAAGCCCATCCACCAACTACAAGGCACTTGGGAGCAATGTGATGGAATACTCCCTACTTGCGTGGGTGGTTGCAGCTCCAACAACACTCAAGCAGCTTAATACCATCCAGGACAAAAGGACATCCACAAGTATCCACTCCCATCACCACAAATGCTCAGTAGCAGCAGAGTGTGTTACTAACAAGACAGAGGAGAAATACACCAAAATTCTTAGACAACACCTTTTGAACACATGGCCACATCCATCTAGAAGGCCATGTAAGCAGAAACAACGAGAACACCACCATGTGCAAGTTCACCTCCAAACCACTCACCATCCTGACTTGGAAACATATCACTGATCCTTCACTGTCACTGGATCAAAATCCTGGAATTCTGTCCCTAATGGTATTGTGGGTCAACCAACAGCAAGAGGGCTGCAGCGGTTCAAGCAGGCAGCTCATCACCACCTTCACAAGAGCAACTATCGACAGGTAATAAATACGTGGCCGGTCACTGATGCCAAGTCCTGCGGGTGAATAAACTAAACAATCTCATGAACATCAATAAAATTAAAAATCTAACCTACTTTGTAAAAAAACACAAAAAATTCTTGTCAAGCATGGTTGTTGTTTACATATATACATTTTTGCTTGGTGCCTGTACCAAATTCCCTGAAAATAAACCTCAGCCAGTAGCTTTCTGACAGCATATTATTTACCAGCTTCTGCAGTAGAGGGAGAACCTAGCCAAGAATCCTATAAATTGTCAATTAGCAACTGACTACATGACCAGGTCATAGTTAAATCTGAATGCATTCCCAAATATAAAAGATGCACTTTCAGTATTTAACAGATGCCTAGCATTTGTAAATCCTTGCTCTAGACAAGACTGTGAGAAAATATTTGAAAAACATTATGAACAGTAACACCAGTTCTGACCAATTAAGTTAATTCAGAGACAACCATAACTGACAGCAGCAATACTCCAAGCTTTGCTGTTAATACAAATTGTTCGTGATGAATTCAAACATTTCAAGCATCCGTACACATACTTCAACCACGAATTCAGCCTGTGTCGACACAGACTTGCACATCAATTCGCTGATGCCTTCCCTATAGATGACTAAAGTAAATCTAAGTGAGAAAAAATGCAAAAATTCAGTGACAGAAAATGCCATAGTAATTCTTACTCAAGATGTTATTCAAGTGTATCATTCAGTTGCCTTTAAAATGCAACGTCAGTAATTTTAAAATATCCATGCCAAATTCTGAAAGCCTGAATGTGAAAGTTACATAGAAATAATGCTTTGAAATTTGTCGTTTGAGAGGCATGTCTTTCAGCAAATACAGCTAGTCATGTGAAGTGACTGACCAATCCTATATAAGTTGTCACACTGTGCAATGGCAGGTTAACATCTTAAAATGACAACGCAATCAATACATTATTACCTATCGAGTTCCTAGGTTCTCTGAAAGCACTTAAAAATGCTTTCTCACCTTCTCTTTCAATAAACAAAATTTCCAAAATCCATAAAGGGTCATAAGCAGAAAAACTAAAATTACCTATTTCACAAGAATGTATTTAAATTTATTCACTGATTTTTGTCTTCAAGTTTTTGCTTGAAGACTTTAACCTCTTGAATTAAAGCAAAATGAAATTCTTAAGTACACGTCAAGGATATTTTAATGAAAAGTCTCTACAATAAGCACAGTTATACAAATTAATAACTCTACTCACTGCTCAAAATACTATCCCCTTTGGTGAGGCAACATGCAACTACCACAATTAACAAAATCACAATGTAGCTTAGCATTATATAATGATCACAACTCTGCCATTGATAGCCCAATGCAGATCATTAATGAGATCACATGCACATTCAGGCCATCTATTAGTCGACAAAAAACAAACCAACCCAGCTGATATCCTTTCTTTGTTAAAAGTCACTTATGGAGATTAACTCCATCTGATATCACTCACCAGCCATATCATTAAGGGACAGACACCAAAAATAGGTTTTCAATTTTTTTTAAAAAGGGACACGGAGAAAAAACATTGAAGTCCCTCACTGGAGCTGTGATTATGCTCCATTAGTGGACAATGAGTGAAGAGTAGAAGTTCTTGTGCAAAAGCCAAACGAACCTGTAAACTTCACCTCCAACAGCATGAACCTTCTGCATATTTGCAACAAAACATTGGTTCAAACATTTTTCTCTCATGTGACATCAGCATATTGAAAAATATCCCCAGCGGTGCTTGTGAAATTTCAGGAAGAAAACTTGCTTCCTCAGAAGAAAACTGAGGCTTTCAAGATCTCAGAATAATTCTAAGCAAATCACTGGCAACAAATAACCCTTCACGTGCAGTCACTTTTGTAACAATAAGAAACATGACAGCTAATTTCTGCTTAGAACATTCTCTGAAATCGCAGTATGGCCACATAATCTAAATAAAAACCAGAAGGACTGTGGGTGCTGTAAATCAGGGTAAAAAACAGAATTTGCTGGAAAACCTCAGCAGGTCTGGCAGCATGTGAGGAAAACAAAAATCAGAGTTAACATTTCAGACCCAGTGACCCTTCCTCAAAACTGATGGTAGCAAGGAAAAGGTCTGCTTATTTGCAGAAGATAGGGCAGGAGGAGGGAGTAAAGAGTAAATGATAGATGGAGATAGAGCCAAAAGAAAGAACAGCAGCTGGATTGACAAAGGAGTTGATCATGATCTGGCTAGGAGGGTGTACAGCTGTTAATGGGGACTGTTAGTGACTAACAATAGGTAGTATGTAATGGCAGGCTATGTGATTACAAGGCCGGGTGTACGGGGTAGGGGGCTAGGACATGGGAGAGTTTAGGCCCAAAAATTACTGAACTTGATATTGAGTCGGGAGGGCTGCAGGATCCCCAAGCAGAAAATGAGGTGTTGTTCTTCCAGCTTGCATTGATCTTCGCTGGAACACTGCAGCAAGCCAGAGACATTGGCCAGGGAACAGGGTGGTGTATTTAAGTGGCAGGCAACTGGAAGCTCAAGGACTTTTTTGCGAGCAGAACGTAGATGTTCTGCAAAGCCGTCGCCCAGTCTACACTTTGTTTCCCCAATGTAAAGGAGATCACAGTGTGAGCAGTGAATGCAGTAGACCAGATTCTGGGAAGTTGTTTCACCTGGAAGGTATGTTTGGGCCCTCGGTGGGAGGAGCTAAATGGACAGGTATTACACCTTTGGCGGTTGCCGGGGAAGGTGTTGGAAACGAAGGAAGAGTAGAACGGGGTGTCGCAGATGGAAAGGTCCCTGCAGAAGATGGGGAAGGGACGGGAGGGGAATGTGTGTCTGGTATCTTGCTGGAGGTGGTGGAAATGGCGTCTGATGATCTTCTGGACGGGAATGCTGCTAGGATGATAGGTGAGGATAAGGGGAACCCTATTGCTGTTGCAGGAGGGAAGAGACAGAGTGAGGGCAGAAGTGCAGGAGATGGGTCGGACTCGGTTGAGGGCCCTGTTTACAACAGTGCTGGGGAATCCTCATTTGAAGGTGGACATTTCGGCTCCCTTGTCAAAGTTGGCCTCATCTGAGCATATGCGACAGAGATGGAGGAACTGGGAGAATGGAATGGAGTCTTTATAGGAAGTGGGGTGTGAGGATGTATAGCTGTGGGAGTCGGTTGATTTAGAGTGGATATTAGTGGCCTATCTATCCCAAGAAATGGAAACAGAAGCAGGGATGTCGAGGAAAGGAAGGGAGGAGTCAGAGACAGACCAGGTGAAAAAGTGAGGGCAGGGTGGAAATTGGAAGTGAGATTGATCAACTTTTCCAATTCCAGACCAGACAGGGAAGCAGCACCGACGACATCATCGATATATTGGAGAAAGAATTGTGGGTGGGGGCCAGAATAGGACTAGAATAAGGAATGTCCCACATACACCACGAAAAGACTGGCATAACTGGGGCCCATACGGGTACCCATGGTCACTCCTCTGAGCTGAAGAAAATGAGAAGAGTTAAAAGAAAATTTGTTGAGGGTGAGAACGAGCTCGACCAAGTGGAGGAGGGTGGTGGTGGGTGGAAACAGTTCAGATCTTTGCTCCAGGAAGAAACAAGACCACTCTGTTGGGGGGATGGATATGTAAACGGATTGCATGTCCACGGTGAACAGGGACGCGGCTGGAACATGCAAACTGGAAGTTTCGAAACTGGCATAAAGTGTCCGAGGAATCACGGACGTACGTGGGCAGGGATTGGACCGGGGACAGAAAATAGAGTCAAGGTAGGAAGAGATGAGCTCTGTGGGGCAGGAGCAGGCTGAAACAACGGGTCTGCTCGGACATGCCCGTTGGTGGATTTTTGGAAGAAGGCAGAAGCAAGCCGTATGGGACTGGAGGACTAACAGATTGGAGGAGGTGGGGGGGGGTTGCAGGGGAAAGGTCACCAGATGAAATGAGGTCAGTTACCATAATTGATACGATGGCCTGATGTGCCATGGTGGGGTCATTGTCCAAGGGAAGATCGCAGGAGGTATCTAAGAGCTGGCACTCAGCCTCTGTAGCGTAAAGGTCAGTACGCCAGACTACAACAGCACCACCCTTTTTGGCAGGCTTAATAAGAAAGTCAGGGTTGGATCTAAGTGCACGGAGTGCATCACTAACAGTGCCAATTAACAGCTGTTCTCCCTCCTAGCCAGATAGTTTTTGACGCCTTTGTCTATCCAACTTGTCTTCTCTCTCTTTGGGCTCTATTCCCCACCCACTATCATTTACTCCTTACCCTCTCCGCCCATCCTATCTTCTTCACATAAATCCAACACTTTTCTAGTTACCATCAGTTCTAAGGAAGGGTCACTGGATCCAAAATGTTAACTTTGACTTCTCTTCACAGATGCTACCAGGCCTGCTGAGCTTTTCCAGCAACTGCTGTTTTAGGCCAGGTAATCGGTTCTTTTTGGCGTTGGTCGTGGAAAATTATTGGCCGGGACACCAAGGATAAGTCCCCTAGCTCTTTTTACAGAAACACCATGGGATCTGATTATGCCACCTAACAAGGTAGGTAGTTTCCCAGTTTATAAACACTATGCCAACAATAGTCCTCACAAATACAGTGACGTCTCTGCTTTTAAATTTTGCACTGAAGTGGTTGAATAGGACCTAGCATCAGTTGTGAACACCTTGCCAAATCTTTTTTCAGTTTGATACCTTTGCTATTTATTAATATCAGAGTCTGGGTCATTACAACAAAGAAACCAATTTAATTCTTCAGAGTTGCATCAGAACAGGAAAATATTCCATGTCTCAGCTCATCACCTGCAAAACACTTCTTCCTTGCTTTGATTTCCTCTAGACTTGTCGACTCCAATGCCCTCTCAGGCAGTCGCCCATGATTCACCCTCCATAAACTTGAAGTCACCCAGTAGTGCATTGCTACTTCTGCACTTGAACTAATCACCCATCAGTCCTTGTGCTCTCTGGCCTGTACAGACTCCCAGTTAAATGACACCTAGAATTTTAAAACTTAAGCTTTTTACATATCCATCCAGAGCCACATCCATCACAATTTCCAAAAACTTCCTGAACCGTACAAACCTCTGAAATATCTACATCGTTCCTGGCCTGTTAATAGTTCCTGATTTTAACTGTTCCATGATTTTCAGAAATTATGGCTGCTAAACTACTAGCTTGTCTTAAAAATCTGTTCCACTCATGTCTTAGAGGACAACATTTTTGCAGTATAAAAATAGTGCAGTTTATATGCACCTCCAAACCCACAGCAACTTGGTTTAAAATTAACAGCTCTCTGTAGTGATCTATCAAGCCACATCGTCAGTTCATCCCATCTTGTCATTGGTTGTTATGGATGGGCAATGAACACTGGTTTTGCCATCATCAACCACATTCCACAAGTGATTAAAAACACTGGGAGGAGTGCCTCAGACTGCCAAAACTCTAAACTCCAGAATTCCCTTCTTAAACCTCTCTAATTCTCTGTCCTCCTTTAGGATGCTCCTTCAAAGTGTCACATTTGTTTTCAATATGCTCTAATATTTACTTATGGAGTTCAGTTTGAAAAATAATTCCCGTTGAGTGTTCAGATTGTAGTTAACATGTTAAGTACACTATGTAAATACAAGACATTGTATCAAAACAAAACCTCTCAATCATCAACACAGCAGACAAGCACAATAAGGCAAACCAAGATTAAATCATAGGATCATCCACAACCTCAGCTTCCCAGTAAACCTCATACACCACTGTGGCACTATATACCCAACGACTGGGACTTTGCATCAGTGCAATTAGTCATAACGCACTATAGTATACTGTACTATTGCCCTCGGTAATGAAATCTAACAAAAGTTAGAAGTTTTCTCAAAACACTTTTCATGCATTTTAAACAGACACTTCCTTTATATGTAGCATTAAGAATAAATATTAGTTAACTTGGATTTGTTTGTTCATTTTTTTTAAAATCAAATATATCTCAGCATCTCTCCATTACGAACATGTTATTCACTGGATTGTGTAGTATTCCAAGATGTGTATCAAGAGTGCCACAAGCACAAAACAATAGTGCTTTACAACAGCGAACCCTGTGGTTGATCTGCCAGGATTTGAGCCAAGCTGATCATGGGTCAAAAGAGGCAAGCAGAACACAAAAAACACTTTCATTGGTGCCAATTCTGCTAGAGGGAAAGTTTCACCTCCATTATACTTCAGTTTCCCGTATTACATGTACATCAGTACAGCAATTAAATGTCAGAATCAACTGCATTGTGGGGCATTCACATGAGACCTCTCCTAGTTATGCATTGATGTAATGTTGTGGCATTTGTAGTTTATAACAGATAGTTAACAAGTCTGCAGAAAAATAAACCCAAATATCAATCCTGCTGGTATATGTCAGAAGCTCATCATTTACTGCAAGATAGAAACAGCACGCCACAAACCAGGATCTTTGTTGCAGGGATATTAAAATGAGCAATTTTCCGACTGTCATAGAATCATCAAATCCCTACAGTGTGGAAGCAGGCCATTCAGCCCATGGAGTCCACATCAACCCTCCAAAGAGCACCCCACCAAGACCTATTTCATTCCTGTAACGCAGCATTTCCCATCACTAATTCATCCAGCCTGCACCATCCCTGAACATTATGGGCAATTTGGCATGGCCAATCCACCAAACCTGCACATCTTTGGATTGTGGGAGGAACCCAGAGCATCCAGAGGAAATCCACACAGACACGGACAGACAGGCGCCCAAGTGTGCAATCGAACCCGGGTCCCTGGCACTGTGACGCAGCAGCACTAACCATGTCATAACATGTCTGAAGGGATTTCGTAAAGGAAGGGGGAAAAGAGGAAACGAGGAAGAAAGGAGTCAAAAAGGAGTTGAGGAGGATAAGAGATCAAAAACGAAGTGAAATATTATAGATAGGCATAGGAGAAGTGTTTTTGAAGAAACAGCGTGATAGATCTAATCAATCTATTCACAGAGAGAAACACAGCACTTCAAGTCTAATACGAGTCTTCTTCAGAACTTCAGCTCTCCACAGATACAACCAAACCCGCTGAGTTTGACCAGCATTTTCTCTTTTTCAGATTTCCAGTATCCATCGTAGTTTCCTTTAATTTCCATCGAATTCAGTCATTACTCTTCACATCAGGGAGAGGGTAGGCTTCGTCCTCAGTTACTTCTCATCTTTCCCTCATTGACAATTCCGAGAAAAGATTATACCTAAACTTCTAGCAGCTGCTCTTCTTTACACAACTGATACCTGATCTGCTGAATGTCGCAAAATATTTTCTGTTTTTATTCATGCAACCAATTCAATCTGGATAAATGCACAGTATTGCATTTTGGTACAACAAACAGGGTCAGGACTTATACATTTGATGGCAGGGCCTTGGGCAGTGTTGGAGAACAAATAAACTTAGGGGTTCGGATACATAATTCTTTGAAGTTTGTGTCACATATAGACAGGGTGGTTAAAAAGGAATTTAACCTGCTTGCCTTCATTGCTCAGACCTTTGAGTGTAGGAGTTGGGAAGTCATGTTGAGGTTGTGCAGGATGTTGGTGACGCCTCTTCAGGAATACTGTGTTATGCTCTGGTCGCCCAGTTATAGGAAGGATATTATTAAGCTAGCAAGGGTTCAGACAGGGTTACCACTATCTTGCCAGATATGAAAGGTCTGAGTTATAAAGAAAGGCTGGATAGGCTGGGACTGAACGGTGACCTTAACAGTCGGTGTCTTTTCCCTTGGATGTGAGGTTTCAAGACTTTTTTTTTCTTTATTCACTCATGGGATGAGGGTGGCACTGGCTCGGCAGCATTTATGGCCCATCCCTAATTGCCCAGGAGGAATGTTCAGAGTCAACAACATTGCTCAGAGTCTGGAGTCACATGTAGGCCAGACCTAGTAAGGATGGCAGATTCCTTCCCTGAAGGACATTAGTGAATCAGATGGGTTTTTCCCCAACAAAGAACAATGGATTCACGAGCATTAGATTCTTCATTCCAGATATTTATTGAATTCAAATTCCACCTTCTGCTATGGCGAGATTCAAACCCAAGTCCCCAGAATGTTATCTGGGTCTCTGGATTAACAGTCTAGTGATAATACCACGAGCCAATCACCTCCCCCTGACTTGGGGAGCATATTTTTAAGGTGAGAGGAGAGATATTTTAAAAAGACATGAGGGGCAATTTTTTTTAAACAGAGGGTGGAATGAAGTTCCTGAAAAAGTGAACATGGGCACAGCTACAACATTTTAAAAGTCATATAAATAGGAACGTGAATAGGAAAGGTTTGGAGAGATATGGGCCAGGAGCAGGTAGCTGGGACCAGTTTAGTTTGGCATGTTCAGCATGGAGCGGTTGGCCCAAATGGTCAGTTTTCATGCTACATGACAGTTATAATACAACGAGAAATAAACAGTTCTGAAGAAAGGTCGCTAGACTTGAAACTAACTATTTTCTCTCCACTGATGCTGCCAGACTTGCTGAGGTCTTCTAGCAATTTCTGTTTATGCATCAAACTGTTTTTATGGATTCAACTGGTTCCAAAAGCTAATGCAAAATCAACAAGTTGCTGGAAGAAAGCCAGTTCTCCCAGCCAACTTGTCAATCTAACAAGACAGCCAGGAAGCCAGGCAGATCCAAAGTAATCCAAACCACTGTTCATGTTCACAAGGAAGTCTCGTCCCTCATCAGGGCCAGTTATCAACAACTGCAAAATACACCAGCAGACCTAGACTCTTAGGCCCATAAAGTCTGCTCTGACAATCAATGAGATCATGACTAAACTGTTAATGAACTCAACTTTCCTGCCTTTTCTCCACAATCCTTGCTTTCCTTATAAATTCAAATTCTGTCTATCTCACCCGTGAATAGATTTAATGACCCAGGTTCAACAGCTCACGATGGCAAAGAATTCCACAGAGAATTACGAGCCAAGAAGAAAAGTGATTCTTCCTCTTAGCCACTTTTCTAGTTCTCAGTTTGCTTTGAAATAAAGGCCAACATTCAACTTCCCTTCCCTATTAACTATTGCATGAAAGACTTTTATCACTCAGACATGAGGACTTGGAAATCCCTATGCTGCAGATTTCTGTCATCTTTCACCATTTAAATAGATTCAGCTCCTCTACTTTTCCTGCCAAAGGACATATCCTCATATTTTCCTACAATACGTTCCTTCTGCCAAGTTCATTCCCACTCATTTAACCTGTCTGCATGTAAACTTTCATTGCCACCTTTACCACTTGCCCTTCTGCCTATTTTTGTGTCATCTGCAAACTTGGCAAAAGTATATTCACTTCTGTCATTCAAGTCATTAACATATGTTTCAATGAATTGTGGCGCTAGCTTTGATCCCAGTGGCACTCCATGAGTTCCAGATTGCCATCCTGAAAATTCCCCCATTATCCCAACTCTCTATCCTCCATTAGTTAGCCATTCCTCTATCTATGTTAATAAGTTATCCCAACACCATGGATTCTTATAATGAAGAGCCTTGTGTGTGGTACATTATTGAACATCTCAGCCCCATTGTCTCACTACCAAGCACACTAACATATAGATTTGCCAAAGAACTACAACAGAAATTGAAGTACTTAGTGGACAACATTACCCATTCCAGCCACTCACCCAAGAATTCCGCACCATCATCAAGGACACCAGGATTGAAGATGATGAGATGATGATATCCTTCGATGTAACGGCACTAGATACATCCATAAACATCGGCCTAGCCACAGAGACAACTGCCACACTGCTGAACGAATCAAGTAGGCAGGCGGCTCAGGACACCAACAACATCAAGGAAGGACACCACCATGAAACTACTTGATCTGTGCCTCACAACCCACATCACCTTCAATAACGGCATATACAAACAAATCAACAGAACACCATTGGGATCTCCAATATCAGGACTGATTGCAGAAGCTGTAATGCAAAGGTTAGAATGGGCAGCGCTCCCCACTTGACAACCCAAACTTTGGGCCCGATATGTAGGTGACACTTTTGTGATGATCAAATGCACAAAACTAGAAGAAACCTACCAACACATAAACAACATCCTCACTGGGTAAAATTCACAAAAAGGAGAACAACAACCGACTATCCTTCCTGGACATAATGGTAGAACGCAAAGCCATAGAAAGACCATATGTAAGGATCAGATACTCAATTACACTAGGAACCACCCCAATGCTTATAATCAGAGCTGCATCAGGGCACTATTTAAACAAGCCACAACCTGATACCAGTCAAAGCAGAGCAGGAGCACCTATACGGAGTCTTCAAAAGAAGTGGATACCTGAAAAGCACAATTCCTTGTTACCGAGTCAGACTACAACAGGAAGACAACACGACCAGACACGCTAATCATCCTACCATACACCAAGGACATTTCAGAGATGACCACAAGACTATTCAGACCCCCAGGTATCAGAGTAGCCACAAACCAACAACCACCCTACAACAACTACTGACGAATGTAAAGGATCCCATACCCAAAACCAGTGTAATATACAAAATACAACACAAGGACTGTGAGTAACACTACATAGGCCAAACTGGAAGAAAATTGACAATATGGAGACACAAATACCAACTGCTCAACAAGAGACATGACCAATTCTCAGTTGTCCACGACCCACGGACAACAACGGACAAGAATTTAGCTTCTGTTTTAGACTGGATAGTTCCTAGTTCCCTATTATTTTCCCAGCCTTATTATGCAAGGAGCCTATTTTCACTTTGGTTTCCCCCTTTTTATATATTTAAGAAGCACGTGCTGTTCATTTTGATGTTACTTGCTAGTTTACCCTCAGCTTCTTTTCACCCTCTAATATCGTCTGATTTTATTTTTTGAAAAAAAATCCATTGCCAATCCTCAGTCGTCATCAAGGTTTGCCACATTATACATTTTCTCTTTCATTTTGATTCTAACCTTAACTTCTTTATTAACCGTGGTCTGTTTATCTTCTTCCCAAAATCCTTCTTCCTCACTGGGATCTTTTTTCAGAGGGAAGAAATATTTTCGTAAACATCTGCTTTTGCTCAAGCATCTTTTACCCTAAACAGCAGTCCCAGTGCATTCCAGCCAACCCTGCCCTTATTCCTTTATAATCACTCTATTTAAGTTTTGCACAGTTGATTTGCACAGAAAAGCTGCCAGCTGCTTTCCCTTTATATGGCCATAAAGTCTCTTCTCTTACATCCCTTGCAAGTTGCTTTCATAATCTATTTCAGCCGCACTGGTAAGCTGCTTTCCGGTCCTTGGTTGTTTTTGTATTTGTACTATTCTGTGGGATATGTACTGTTCTTTGCATTTTATGAACCATTGCTTTTAAATTTTATGCTGTCCATGACTTTTTGTTTGTGAGGTGGAGCTTTTCCTTCTCATGGGTAAAAATTACTTCTAAATAGCATTAGGTGTTTCTTTGAATGCCCTCCACTGTTCCTCAGGTTGTTTTACCTATTAGCAGAGCTTTCCCTCATGGTCTCCCGATTTATTCCCTGTCCTACAGTTTAGCTTCTGTTTTAGACTGGATAGTTTACTCCCACCAGTGACCCCTTCGTTTTGTTATTTCTTACCTCCACTTACGTAGATTCTATACGGATACGACCAATCCAAAATTATTTCTTGCTGTTTCATTTATTCCATCCAATACCAATAAGGTTACCCGCCACTCTCCCCTTTCTGCATGCTCTTTCAAAAACTTACATATACCCGTATATTTAGTTTCCAGCTTTGAGCTCCTTGTAACTCTTGTATCCAGAATGATGATAAGATCATACTTCTACTTGTGCTATGCATTCAATTAAACAGCCACTGATTTTTGCCTTTTTACCACTACTCCCCCTTTGACCTCATGCTGCTTTTTTTTATGCTTGTGCACTCTGTCCCTTGCTGTCCCATTGTGGATGCCATTACCTAAACAGGGGCCCTGCAATGCTGCAGTATCCTTTTGCCTTCTAATCCTAGGTATCCCTTCTTCAGAGAGGGAGAGGGTTCTCAAGTTGGACTCTTGTATTTAGAAATATAATGCCATTGCACTGAATGCTTATCAAATAGAATGGTCATACTTGAACATGCAACCAGAAAGTTCTCAGTCATTGCATTCAAACAATTACAGTAATAATGCCCAGCATTATGCCCACGCACAGTCCCCGAGCCATGCGACTTATGTAGGCTTCCATCAGCCTACCACGGGGAACCTTGTCAGACGCCTTACTGAATTCCATGTATATGACATCCACAATCCTTCCCTCACCTATCAACTTTATCACTTCCTCAAAAAATTCTATCAAATTGGTAAGACATGACCTTCACTGCACAAAACCATGCTGCCTATCACTAATAAGCCCATTTTCTTCCAAATGTAAATAGATCCTATCCATCAGTATCTTCTCCAGCAGCTTCCCCACCACTGACGTCAGGCTCACCGGTGTATAATTACCTGGATTAGCCTTGCTGCCCTTTTTAAACAAGGGGACAACATTAGCAATTCTCCAGTCCTCCGGGACCTTGCCCGTACTCAAGGATGCTGCAAAGATATCTGTTAAGGCCCCAGCTATTCCCTCTCTCGCTTCCCTCTGTAACCTGGGATAGATCCCATCCGGACCTGGGGACTTGTCCACCCTAATGCCTTTTAGAATACCCAACACCACCGCCCCCCCGCCCCCCGTTATGCCGACTTGATCTAGAGTAATCAAACATCTGTCCCTAACCTCAACATCCATCATGTCCCTCTCCTCGGTGAATACCGACGCAAAATACTCATTAAGAATCTCACTCATTTTCTCTGACTCCCTGCATAACTTCCCTCCTTTTTCCTTGAGTGGGCCAACCCTTTGCCTAGTTACCCTCTTGCTCCTTATGTACGAATAAAAGGCTTTGGGATTTTCCTTAACCCTGTTTGCTAAAGATACTTCATGACCCCTTTTAGCTCTCTTAATTCCTCGTTTCAGATTGGTCTTTTTTTCCCGATATTCTTCCAAAGCTTCATCTGTTTTCAGTTGCATAGACCTTATGCATGCTTCCTTTTTCTTCTTTGCTAGTCTCGCAATTTCACCTGTCATCCTTGGTTCCCTAATCTTGCCCTTTCTATCCCTCATTTTCACAGGGAGTTGCACTCTAATCAACCTCTCTTTAAAAGCCTCCCACATATCAAATGTGGATTTGCCCTCAAACAGCTGCTCCCAATCCACATTCCCCAGCTCCTTCTGAATTTTGCTATAATTGGCCTTCCCCCAATTCGGCACTCTTCCTTTAGGACCGCTCTTGTCTTTGTCCATGAGTATTCTAAAACTTCCGGAACTGTGATCGCTATTCCCAAAGTAATCCCCTACTGAAACTTCAGTCACCTAGCTGGGCTCTACCTAACTTTTCTTTCAGTTTTGTTAAGCTGGTCAATTTTCTTTTGTCAGTTTGCATGTGACTTTTTTTTTCGTGTTGAGTCAGTTAAATCTACTGCACAGTTAGGGTTCTCTCTTGCTATTGATGCTCAAATTCCTTCCCCATTTGAACATATTGTTTCTCGAGGTATTTTTGGTTATTTTTTAAACTTGCGCTGCTGAAGATGAAGATAAAAGCAGACCTACTTTTGAGGATATGAACTACTCGGCACACTGGATTGAGCATGGCTCGGGGACTGTGCGTGGGCATAATGCTGGGCATTATTACTGTAATTGTTTGAATGCAATGACTGAGAACTTTCTGGTTGCATGTTCAAGTATGACCATTCTATTTGATAAGCATTCAGTGCAATGGCATTATATTTCTAAATACAAGAGTCCAACTTGAGAACCCTCTCCCTCTCTGAAGAAGGGATACCTAGGATTAGAAGGCAAAAGGATACTGCAGCATTGCAGGGCCCCTGTTTAGGTAATGGCATCCACAATGGGACAGCAAGGGACAGAGTGCACAAGCATAAAAAAAAGCAGCATGAGGTCAAAGGGGGAGTAGTGGTAAAAAGGCAAAAATCAGTGGCTGTTTAATTGAATGCATAGCACAAGTAGAAGTATGATCTTATCATCATTCTGGATACAAGAGTTACAAGGAGCTCAAAGCTGGAAACTAAATATACGGGTATATGTAAGTCGCATGAGGTCCAGGGTGTACTAGCTAGATGGATAGCGAACTGGCTGGGCAACAGGAGACAGAGTTGTAGTGGAAGGGAGTTTCTCAAAATGGAAAACTGTGACCAGTAGTGTTCCACAGGGATCCGTGTTGGCACCACTGTTGTTTGTGATATACATAAATGATCTGGAGGAAGGTATAGATGGTCTGATTAGCAAGTTTGCAGATGACACGAAGATTGGTGGAGTAGCAGATAGTGAAGGGGACTGTCGGAGAATGCAGCAGAATATAGACAGATTGGAGTTGGGCAGAGAAACAGCAGATAGAGTTCAATCCAGACAAATGCGAGGTAATGCATTTTGGAAGATCCAATTCAAGAGCAAACTATACAGTAAATGGAAAAGCCCTGGGGAAAATTGATACACAGAGAGATCTGGGTGTTCAGGTCCATTGTAGCCTGAAGGTGGCAACGCAGGTCGATGGAGTGGTCAAGAAGGCATGGGGCATGCTTTCATTTGTTGGACGGGGCATGGAGTACAAGAGTTGGCGGGTCATGTTACAGCTATATAGGACTTTGGTTCAACTCCATTTGGAATACTGCATACAGTTCTGGTCGCCACATTACCAAAAGGATGTGGATGCTTTGAAGAGGGTGCAGAGGAGGTTCACCAGGATGTTGCCTGGTATGGAGAGTGCTAGCTATGAAGAGAGGTTGAATAGATTAGGATTACTTACACTAGAAAAATGGAGGTTGAGGGGGGACCTGATTGAGGTCTACAAAATCATGAGAGGTATAGACAGGGTGGATAGCAAGAAGCTTTTTTCCCCCCAGAGTGGGGGACTCAATTACTAGGGGTCACGATTTCAAGGCGAGAGGGGAAAAGTTTAAGGGAGATATGCGTGGAAAGTTCTTTACGCAGAAGGTGGTGGGTGCCTGGAACGTGTTGCCAGCGGAGGCAGGCACGATAGCATCAATTAAGATGTATCTGGACAGATACTTGAACAGGCACGGAGCAGAGGGATACAGATCCTTGGAAAATAGGCGACAGGTTTAGATAGAGGATCCAGATTGGCGCAGGTATGGAGGGCTGAAGGGCCTGTTCCTGTGCTGTAATTTTCGTTGTTCTTTGTTCTAGATACCCACCTTAATATTGGTCCTTGCCTCTCGTTGAAACCAACTGGTTTTATTTGACTGGATATTGGAGTTAATAGCATATGGAGGAGTGTTACAAATCACTTACAAAATTCTTAGCACGTTTTATACCAAACAAGCGATCCATCCTCTTTATTTGAAGTTGTCTCGATTTAAAACACATTCATAAACCAAGCCCAACTAAACAGCAATTAAAGACATTTATAATCATGAAGACTTTGAATGACTAGTTCAATTCCCAAACATTGGTTACCCAAGCACAATGTCAGATTTCCAGCATCCACAGTATTTTATCTTTATACTCTCAAAGTCAAAAACAGACAGGTCTTGCAGTAAAGGTTCCCCAAGTCTTAGATTGTTGCTGGTTGGGCAGTTGAGATGTGTTGCAGCAAAATGCTTCACAGCAATGAAACAAAATAAGATTTCAATATACCTAAGACAATGCAAGGGCAGATGACTACAAACGTGATCGGAGAGGGAAGTTTTAAGGAATGTCTTAAAGAAGGAAAACAAATAGTGCAGCAGAGAGGCAGTTCAAAGGCTTAGGGCCTTGACCATTTTAGGCCCAATCATGAATGATGGAGCAATTAAGATCAGAGATGCTGTGGCTAGAATTCAAAGGGCATTGAGAGTTGCAGGGTGACAGAAAATTACAGAGATGGCAAGAGGCAAGGTCAGTGGAGATATTTTAAAAGAAGGATGAGAATTTTAAAACCAAGACATGGCTTGACAAGTAGCGAATGTCAATCAGGAAGCACAGAATAAATTGAGGGAGAAATTAAGTTAGTAGATTGGCTCAATCAGAAAATTTATATCTGGTCGATGTAAGCTCAACTGTACACAGCTTCAAGTGTGGAACAGGGTAAAAACTGGCAATCCATTATAATACAATTAAATGCAAGTAACAGTCCAATTACGTGTACAGTAGTACAGGGATATCAGCCAAGAACACGCATTGGAGAATTGCCAAGAAACTTTTACCATTCAATTTTAAGGACAGTCAAATTGAGAACTTTGCACTCAGTGAAGCTGTACCCTACGTTGAAAACTCAATTCTTCAGCTGTTTTGGAATACTCATAAAATAATGTTACAGGTTTTTTTGTATGAAGTTGAGCTCAATAAGACCTTGGAATGCCTCGCCTCCTATACAGTTTAATGATCTTAAGATAAGAGTGAAATGCTCAGATCTGAGCATTTGAATTATCCCAGATGTCAATGAGTGTCGAAGACCTCTGATAGATCAGCAGCAGAAATCTTCAATCTCAGCACTGAGACTTGACCAGTCTGAAGGATAATAGAAACATTACTTTACAGAATTTAGGCCATTCAGTCCAAGGTTATGGACGCTAATAAAATCCCAGTTGTTGTGCTAGAGGTCTGTTTCAGAGCAAAACCTGCCACTAGCTAAGCTAATCTAGTATAGATACAAACTGGTGTCTAAATTATTCTCAAATCACTTTCTTAGTAACATTTCTGCCATCATAAAGATTAGGAATATAGCCATTTCCTGATGAATACTCAATGTTCAGCTCTATTCATAACTCCTCATATCATGAAGCAGCCCTTGCCAATCTTCAGTAAAACCTGGATAATCTCCCTATAATATTATTGTGAAATACGTTTGCCCCAGAAAAAAAAAAATGGGGTTCACTATGGACTAGAAACTGATCTTGCCCTGCAATTGTTTGACAACTAAAGCAGATCAGAGACTCTATCCTATGATAACTAATCTATTTCCTGACATGCTTAAAGTCTCTCCACCACCTCCAAGGCACAAGTCAGCAGTACACCAGGATACCCTGGTGGATAGATGAAGCTGTAACAACACAAGTTGCTTTTTGCGATTCAGGAAAAATAAATCCATTACACGGCTGACTCCAGATCAGAAAGTTGCGTGTTCAAATCACAACAGATTCAGGAAGCTTTACCACACCTTAAGAGAGCCCTCTCGTGGTCCAGTGGTAGTGTCCCTGCCCTGGGCCAGGGAAGACTGGGTTTCAATCCCACCTGTTCCAGAGGTGCATAATAACATCTCAGAACAGGTTAGTTAGAAAAATAGGTAAATAAAAGACCAGAAACTAGTCAGAACTAGAGTAGGTCATTCTGCCCCTCAAGCCTGCTCCTTCATTCAATAGGATCATGGCTGATCTGACATTTCTCACATCTACTTTCCTGCCATTTTCCCATAACTCGATTCCCCAACTGATCAAGAACCTATCTCTGCCTTAAATATATGTAAAAAGTCCACCCCACAGCTCTGTGGCAAGGAGTTCCAAAGAATCACAACACTCAGAAGAAATTCCTTTTCATCTCAGTCTTAAATTGTTGCCCCTTTATTCAGAGATTATAAGCTCTGTTCCGAGACTCTCATGAGGGGAAGTATCCTCTCAGCATTTAGCCTGTCAAACCTCTTAAGAATCCTATATGTTTCAATAAGATCACCGTAGTTCCCTCCTCTGTAATTAAAGATGCCATCAACCACATCTCCCCATTTCCAGTGCTTCCGCCCTCAAACCCGCTCCCCCCAACAATAAAGAGTCTCCTTCATCCTCACGTACCACCCAACCTCTGAATACAACGCATCATCCTCCAACATTTCCACCACCTATAATCAGATCCCACCAAAGAGATACTTCCCTCCCCATCCTGTCCTCTTTTCGCAGGGGCCATTCACTCCACAACTCCCTCGTCAGCTCCATACTACACACCAACCTTTCCACCACACCTGGTACATTTCCCTGCAAGTGCAGGAGATGCTACACTTGCCTCTACACCTCCCCTCTCACCTCCGTCCAAGACCCCAAACAATCCTTCCAACTGCAGCAGAGATTCACCTGCACTTCATCCAACCTCATCTACTGTATCTGTTGCTCGTGATGTGGTCTCCTCCATAATCGGGGAGACCAAACTGACTTAGGGACCGGTTCGCGGAGGATCTGCACTCTGCACGCACCAACAAACCCGACCTTCTGACTGCCATCATTATTAACTCCCCCTCCAACTCCCCTGGTGACATGTCCATCCTGAATAGTGGAACCCGCCAGAGTGAGGCCAAACATAAACTGGAGGAAAAACAACTCATATTTCGCCATGGGAGCTTACAGCCCAATGGCCTGAATATTGATTTCACCAGCTTCAAAATCTCTCCACCCTCAAACTGTCAATCTTCCGACTCACCCAACCGCTCCACACTTCCCACCGACTGACCACAGTAATCCCTCCCTGCATCCACCTATCTCCATCCCACCTACCATGGCCGCCAGCCCCAGCTGGGCCAAATCGTTGACTTCCCTGCTCCTCAGATGTTGTCTGAGCTGCAGTGCTTTTTCAGCTTCACATTTATTGAGTCGAGCTTCCAGCATATGAGGTCCTTACTGTCTCCAATATACAACAGCGATGACCTAGAAATTGGTCAAATAGAGTTCCTAAAAGGAGCAAGAGTGAGGTAGGGGGAGATAAGCTTAGGGAAGAATTCCAGAACTTGGTAGTTTAAGGCACAGCTGCCAATAATACAGTAATTAAAAGCAATGACACTCAACAGAATAGATAAGCAGTACTTTTTTAAAAAAGCTGCACGGATTCTAAACCATAAAATGATACACCATCATATTTTCAATTGGATAAATAATAATTTGCTAGATATTGATCTGGTCACCCTTGCCGTGCCACACTCGGAGTACTCCTGAGCAACCCTGCAGAAAATTCAGTAAGACATGCTCAATACCAAATTCAAAAGGAAGCCTGAACAAAAACCTGTCACTAAGCTCAGATTTTGTGGTTGAATATTGAGTTTTGATTACTGTACTTGGAACAAGGCTCACCAAACAGCATAAAACCATTTCAATTTTTTTGCAGTATCTTTCCAACTTCAAGTTAACCAAATTCCTGAATCATTACAGAAACATTGCATTACGCAAAGTTAGATGAGCATAAAGAATTTGCTGCACTAACAATGGAGGCAAACCCCATTCAAACTTTGGATTTTCTAATTTTTAAAAAAAAGTCCTTGACAGGAGGTGAAGAGCTGAATAGCATGGGTGGAACCTAGACTGAGCAACAGCAGGCAAGTTGTTGCTTACTGTCACCTACTGCTTGATAGCAACATTGGTGACCCCTTTTCATTAGTATTCTTTCCATCATTAGTGAAGTAATGAGACAGTAATTGGCTGGACTTCTTTTAAATGTCAGTTTCTTATAAATGCATCGCTGACTGGGCAAACATATTTTGCTCACCCTAGTCGCTCTCAAGAAGGTGATAAAGAGCAGTCATCGAGTCACAGATGTACAGGACAGAAATAGACACTTCATTTCAATTCATCCATGCCGTCCAGATATCCTAAGTTAATCTAGTCCCTTTTGGCCCATATCCCTCTCAACCCTACCTATTCATATACCCATCCAGATGCCATTTAAAAGCTGTAATTGTACCAGCCTCCACTACTACTTCTGGTAGCTCATTCCATACACACACCGAGGTTGCCCCTCCGATCCCTTTTAAATCTTTCCCCTCTCACCTTAAACCTATGCCTTCAACATTAGGTAAGTCTGAAACTCGAAAAAAGACCTTGGCTGTTCATCCTGTCCCCGCCCCTCATGATTTTATAAACGCCTATAAAGGTCACCCCTCAGCCTCAGATGCTCAAGGGAAAAGTAGCCCCAGTGAATGCATCTTCTCCATATCGGTAAAGCCCCCCAACTCTGGCAACATCCTTGTGAATATTTTCTGAACCCTTTCAAGTTTGACAACATCCATCTATAATGGGGAGACCAGAAAGGAAAGTAGAATTCCAAAGTGGCCTAACCAATGCCCTGTACAGCAGCAACATGACATCCCAACTCCTATACTCAATGGACTGACCAATAAAGGAAGCATACTAAACACCTTATTCAACACCCTGTCTACCTCCAACTCTACTTGCAAGCACCTATGAACCTTCACCCTAAGGTCCCTTTGTTCATCAACACCCCCAGGGCCTTACCAGTAAGTGTAAATGTCCTGCCCCCAATTGCCTTCCCAAAGCACAACACCTCACATTTATCTAAATTAAACTCCCTGCCACTCATAAGCCCATTTGCCCATCTGGTCAAGATCCTGTCGTACTCTGAGATAACATTCTTTGTTGTCTACCACACCAAGAATTTTGGTGTCATTTGCAAACTTATTAACCATACCCCTTATATCAATGATATGGATGACAAAAAACAGTGGACCCAGCACTAATTCTTGTAGCACACCACTGGTCACAGGCCTACAGTCCAACAAGCATGTCTTCTTGAATCACTGCAATCAACTTGGCGTAGATGCACCCACAGAACCATAAGCTAGGAAGTTCCAGGTTTTTGATCCATCAACCCTTTGAAGGAATGACAATATATTTCCAAGTCAGGATGGTGAGTGAATTGGAGGTGTTCTCATTTTTTTGCTGCCCTTGTCCTTCTAGGTGGTGATGGTCACAGGTTTGAAAGGTGCATGCACATAGACTAGATGAATTTCTAATGTGCATCTTGTAAATGAGATTCAGTGGTGTATTGGTAGAGGGACTGAATGTTTATGGATGTACAGCCAATCAAGTGGGCTGCTTTGTCCTCTTAAAAACAAAGCTGGAGTGCTGTCAAGCCTTGTGTACAAAAGCTTACTTCTGGAGCAGAGGTCTTCAGTATTACTACCAGAAAATCGTCAGGGTCCATAGACTCTGTACTATCAAGTCCATTCAGCCATTTCTTGCTATCATACAGAGTGAATTAAATTAGCCGTAGATTGACATTTGTGATGCTGGGAATCTCCAGAGGAGCCCAAGTGGGATCATCTGATCAGCAGATGATCAGGTAAATGCTTCAGCTTTATCTTGTGCACCAATGTATTCCTGAAGAAATCTAAGAAGTACTCATATAAAATTGTTTAATCAACCAAATTGGAATGGGTATGCACAAGTACTGCAATTCCCATGGAGGCACACAAGTGTTTTTGAAGATATACTTGAATTTCAGGAGCTCAACATAAAGGAAAATTTTAAGACTTAGTGCAACAAACAAGTTAAAATCAACAATGTCTAAATATTTAAAAGTAGCCATCTAATACTTTAAATGATAAAATTGAAATGGTTTAGCACTACTAATAACAGATGACATATCAATTACAGCACACTCCCCACAGGATTGAAGTCTTCAGAGAGAAAAGTCCACATTCACTGCCAGTTTTCAATGGGTTTACATCTCCCTGTTTCACTAAGATACAAAGTTGTGTGTGTTTCTGAATAGAGTGCCAGACTAAAGTCTGCTCCAAAGACTTCTCTTTCTAACCTCATCAGTACAAATTTTCCAGAGTATTCAGAATGCCCTGGGATACATCTCTTTAACCAGACACTGTCCTATTTCTTATATTCTGCCTGCTCGCTCACAGGGAATACACAGCCTTCTCCTCGTTGGTGACTATAACAGATACAGCCTTCAGTTCTGAGAGAGCCCCTCTATGCCTCCTTTTTCTGTCCAAAGCCCAGAGACCAAATTTCTGTCCACAGATCAGCTCAGTTGCCCTTGCCTGTTTCCAGGTGTGAACAAAACCTCTGCCCATCACCTTCCTACAAGAAAGAAAATACCCATCAGCTGTGGGAAATTCAATGGCTTACCATGGCTCAATTACATACCCTCCGAGACATACAACGTGGGTAAGTCCAGAATATTATTTTAGTAAAACAAGGAAGCCAGACAAGAGAACAAACAGTGAAACTTGAATAACAACATCAGGAACATTAATCAACGCATTCCATTTAGGAATCAATTTCCAGCACCAACAACAAAAAAGGTAAAAAAGATTCCTGCATGTACCTAAGAAACAAGTGGATATAGAAAGCGCAAGGATTACAAGTTGTTATGAATGATCTAACGTAGGTTAAATGATCTACAACATCTGTAATTACTGTATGATCTTGCAATATTGCACTGTTCAACCACCTGACCAATGTTATCTCATGACCGAGATACAACTTTATGTAATTTAACATTGTCAAAATAAATCCCGTTCAATTAGCTCTTGGTTCCATCTATCTTCCCTGCTGATTTACTCCCATTTTGATTACTGCATTCTTTTGCAACTCCTACTCAAAAATTCACTCCCAGCCTGACCCTGCCATGCCTTGACACATTTTTGGAAATGAAAAGATTAGGCATGTTTAAATTTTTGCTTCACATGCATAGAAAATAAACCTACATAATTTGCGACATACAAAACTGCCATGCCTAAATCACTCCACAACGGCAGCCAATGATGCAAATCACAAAGCTGATACAGCATAGGACACTATTTGGCCCACTGTGTCTGCACTGGCTCTCGTAATGAACATCACACTTAGAGCCATTCTCCTCCTTTCTCAATGTAAACTTTGTTACTTTTCAATTCACCATCCAATTCCCTCTTGAATGGGTGATGGGACTTCCATTTTTTTATTATAATGTTATCAGTTTACAATGACAAAGCTCTGCTCTTTTCAGGGAGCTACTTGCACCCAATATCTGCACTTCAGCATATTTTATTCAAGAGTTGCTCTAACACATTAACATTACCTTCACACAAAAGTAAACAAATCGTGGACAGAAATATTCATACAAAAAAAAAATAACTTTTAAGGAATTGAGTAAAAGCACTTTTTAAAATGCATTTATGTAGCACTTTTCACTGTCTTGAGTCTGAAAGTGATTTCTAGCCAATGGAATACACTTGAATACTTCCACCATCATCATGTAGGAAACACCACACTTCACATAAGGTCGCACTTAGAGCAATGTGATACTGACCAAATAGTCATCTTTTGTGATGTTGATCGAGGGGTATGTATTAAGAATCATAGAATCCCTACAGTGTAGAAACAGGCCCTTCAGCCCAACAAGTCCACACCAACCCTCGGAGCATTCCACCCAGATCCATCCCCCCGCAACCCACCTAATCAACACATCCCTGAACACTCTGGGCAACTTAGCATGGCCTATCCACCTCACCTGCACATCTTTGGATTGTGGGAGGAAACCAGAGCACCCAGAGGAAACCCACGCAGACACGGGGAGAATGTGCAAACTCCACACAGACAGCTGCCCGAGGGTGGAATCAAACCCGGGTCCCTGGCACTGTGAGGCAGCAGTGCTAACCACTGAGCCACCGTGCTGCCTCATCGACCAGAGCGTTCAGCCGAACACCCTTACACTTCCCTCAAACAGTGCCAAGGGATCTATTCCATTTCTTTTAAATTTATTCATTTTGTGGGATGTGGGCATTGTTGGCTGGGCCAGCATTTTATTCCCCATCCTTAATTGGCCTTGACAAGCTAGTGGTGAGAATGGCCCTCTTGAACCACTGTAGTCCATCTGCTGTGGGTTGACACACAATGCAATTAGGGAGGGAAATCCAGGGTTTTGACTCTGCAACAGTGAAGGAATGGTGATCGGTTTCCAAGTCAGGATGCTGAGTGGCTTGGAGGGGAACTTGGAAGTGCTGGTGTTCCCGTGTATGTGCTCCCCTTGTCCTTCTAGATGGAAGTGGTTGCAGGTTCGAAAGGTGTTGTCTGAGGATCTTTGAATTTCTGCAGTGGATCTTGCAGATAATACACACTGCTGCTACTAAGCATTGGTGGTGGACGGAGTGGATGCTTGTCAATGTAGTGCCAATCAAGCAGGTTGCTTTGTTCTGGATGGTGTCAAGCTTCTTGAGTGTTATTGGGGCTGCACTCATCCAGGCTGGTGGGGAGTATTCCATCACACTCCTGACTTGAGCCTTGGAGATTGCAGACAGGCTTTGAGGAGTCAGGAGTCGAGTTACTCGCCACTGTATTCCTCGCCTCTCACCTGCTCTTGTAGCCACTGTGTTTATGTGGTGAGTCCAGTTGAGTTTCTGATCGATGATAAACGATGGTAACACCATTGAATATCAAGGGGTGATGGTTAGATTGTCTTTTATTAGTGACAGTCATAGCCTGGCATTTGTGTGGCACAAATGTTACTTGCTACTTGTCAGCCCAAGCCTGGATATTGTGCAGATCTTGCTGCATTTGGACACAAACTACTTCAGTGTCTGAGGAGTCTTGAATGGCGCTGAACATTGTGCAATCATCGGCAAATATCCCCACTTCTGACCTTATGATGGAGGGAAGGTCATTGATGAAGCAGCTGAAGATGGATGGGCCAAGAACACTACCCTGAGGAACTCCTGCAGAGATGTCCTGGAGCTGAGATTACTGATGTACAACCTTCCCTTCTTTTGAGTCAGGTGTGGCTCCAACCACCGGAGAGTTTCCCCCTCCGATACCCATTGATTGCAGTTTTGCTAGGGGTCCTTGATGCCACATTCTGTCGAACGCAACCTTGATATCAAGGGCTGTTACTCTCACCTCGCCTCTGGAATTTAACTCTTGTCTCACATTTGAACCAAGGCTGTAATGAGGTCAAGAGCTGAGTGGCCCTGGCAGAATCCAAACTGGGCATCACTGAGCAGGTTTTGCTGAGCAAGTGCTGATAACGCTGTTGATGACATCTTCCATCACTTTACTGATGATTGAGAGTAGACTGATGGGGCAGTAATTGGCCAGGTTGGATTTGTCCTGCTTTTCTTGTACAGGACAGACTTGGGTAATTTTCAACATTGTCGGGTAGATGCCAGTGTTGTAACTGTACTGGAACAGCTTGGCTACGGGAGTGGCAAGTTCTGGAGCACAAGTCTTCAGTACAATTGCCGGAATGTTGTCAGGGCCCATAGCCTTTGCAGTATCAAGTACCTCCAACCATTTCTGGATATCACGTGGAGTGAATTGAATTGGTTGAAGACTGGTATCTGTAATGCTGGGGACCACTGGAAGAGGCCAAGCTGGACCATCCACTCAGCACTTATGGCTGAAGACTGCTGCAAATGCTTTAGCCTTGTCTTTTACACTGATTTGCTGGGTTCTTCCATCTTTGAGGATGGGAATATTTGTGGAGCCTCCTCCTCCAGTGAGTTATTTAATTGTCCACCAGAGCTTAGATTTGATCCATTGTTTGTAGAATCACTTACCTCTGTCATCACTTGCTGCTTTTGCTGTTTGGTGTGCAAGTAGTCCTGTTTGGTGGCTTCACCTCAGCTTCAGGTATGCCTGGTACTGCTCCTGGCATGCCCTCGTGCATTCTCCATAAATCCAGAGTGGATCCCCTGGCTTGATGGTAATGGTTGAGTGGGGGATATGCCAGGCCATGAGGTTACAGATCGTGCTGGAGTACAATGCTTCTGCTGTTGATGGCCCACAGTGCCTCATGGTTGCCCAGTTTTGAGTTGCTAGATCTGTTCGATGTCTGTCCCGTTTAGCATGATGATAGTGCCATACAACACAAAGGTTATTCTCCATGTGAAGGCAGGACTTAGTCACCACAAGGACTGTGTGGTGGTCGCTCTTACCAATACTGACATGAACAGATGCAACTGCAGCTGGTAGACTGGTAAGGATGAGGTCAAGTATGTTCTTCCCTCTTGTTGGTTCCCTCACCACCTGCCGCAGATCCAGTCTAGGAGCTACGTCCTTTAGGACCTGACCAGCTCTACCAGTAGTACTGCTGCCGAGCCACTCTTGGTGGTGGACATTGAAATCCCCCACCGTGCGTACATTTTGTGCCCTTGCCATCCTCAGGGCTTCCTTCAAGACTTGTTCAACATGGAGGAGTACTGATTCATCAGACGAGGGAGAAGAGTATGTGGAATCAGCAGGTTTCCTTGCCGACGTTTAACCTGAAGCCTGAGACTTCATGGGGCTCGGGATTAATGTTGAGTACTCCCAGGGCAACTCCCTCTCAACTGTACACCACTCTGCCGGATCTGTCTTGCCATTGAGACAGGACATTCCAGGAGGTGATGGTGGTGTCTGAGATGGTCATATTCACGGAATCATACTTTACAGACGGTTGCTAGGCTGTTCCTTATCTAGGTTTTGAGACAGCTCTTCCAGTTTTGGCACTAGCCCCCAGATGTTAACAAGGACGACTTTGCAGGGTCGACAGGGCTGTTTCTGCCATTGTCTTTTCCGGTGCCTAGGTCAATGTCAGGTGATCCGTCCGGTTTCATTTCTTTGAGACTTTGTAGCAGTTGGTACAATTGAATGGCTTGCTAGGCCATTTCAGAGGGCAACTAAGAATCAACCACATTGCCACGGGTCTGGAGTCACACGTAGGCCAGACCAGGTGAGGATGGCAGATTTCCTTCCCTGAAGGACATTAGTGAAACAAGTGGGTTTTTCTAACAACCAACAATGACTTGATGGTAGTCAATAGATTCTTAATTCCAGATTTTATGATTTTTTTAAAATTTAATTCCACCATCTGCCGTGGCAGGATTCGAACCTACGTCTGGGTCTCTGGATTAATAGTCTAGCGATAATACCATTTCCCTTTGACTGAACAGGGCAAAACAGGACCTTGATTAAAAAGTCATTCAAAAGACAGCCTAGGTTTTTGTCTTCTAATCTTTGAGTGGAACTCAGCATGAGAGGTGACAGTACCACCAACTAAAGGACATGAACACTGCACTAATGCTTTAGATTAAATGAACACTGAGTAAGTAAATATTGAACTGGTCATGTATAGTGGTACCTACCAATGATGGCTTGGGGTTATTTGAAATTTCCCTTTCACCCGCTGCAAACAACCAAATGAACAAAATTAACGAAGACAGCCCCTAATGGACACTGTAACAAAAATGAAAGTTTCTTGCTGAGTCAATAGGTCTATCAGCTTCGCAATGCTAAGTCACAATTGAGTCCTATGAGAACAGGCACTCGTCTTACACAAGTCGAGCTTTGTTGCACAATGGCTACAAGTACAAGTCAGAATGACAAATTTGGGCACAACTACAAATGACTATCAAGAGATAGGCATGACACATTTGCCTTAAATTTGACATACTTGCAGAACTTCATGTTAGATTTCTTCTTCTCCGCCCAAAGACAGATTGATGGAGCTTAGTAAAACTTCAACATTAATTCTTGCAAAACCACTATTTTCTACAATACAAGATCAATCTGTCACCAAGCTTTAGGCCATCTGACAGAATATCTCCTGTGTGGTTTGGCACCAAACCTTTTTCATAATGCTCCCCTGCAACAGCTTAGGACATTTCATCAAATTGAAAGCACAATATAAATTCCTGGTGTTGAACTTAATATGACAATTAGCATCCCATCTTTATGGTTAATTAACATCGATTTCAACCATAAGCAGTCCTTTTTCAATCAAGATGTAAGTCAAACCACAATACATATTAAGCTGCTGCCTACTATAGTTCCTGTTCAAATGTATATGTTTTCAGAATACAAGCACATTTTCAACAAGTAAATATTTAAATGTTAGGTTATCCAACCTACGTATCCTCTTTATTATTCTTGGACCATTGCACATAAACATACATAGTAGTCCAGTTAGATATGCATCGGCGCACATATAATCTGGAATCTGGCAACAGCAAATCATCAATGTGCAGCAATATCTTCACGGAGACATAGTACTCCAGGCTTTTCATGTTGTTTGAAGTCACAGCAAGGGAAACTGGACTAGAAAAGCAATACATTGCTTTGCTTTCTACACTGACTTCACCCAAATAAAGTGGACATTATCTTAGACTTTTCTGAAGAATGGTCTAGGCCCAAAACGTCAGCTTTCCTGTTCCTCTGATGCCGCTTGGCCTGCTGTGTTCATCCAGCTCTACACCTTGTTATCTCAGATTCTCCAGCATCTGCAGTTCCTCCTACCTCTGAAACAACATTATCTTAGACTGCTTGAATCAGAAAACTGCAATTCTATCAGGAAGGAATTTCAGCTGGAAAATCTCTTATGAAGTACATCATCCCCATTCCCAAGAACAGAATATTAATTGACAATGATCACAATTGTGTTCAACACAGCTAAACAGAGACATAGACCTGAAGATGTCTGTCTGGTATTCATCAGGACAAGAATACAAGAAAGAAAATTTGCAAAGAGAATTAGGGCAGGATGGTGGCTCAGTGGTTAGCACTACTGCCTCACAGTACCAGGGACCTGAATTCGATTCCAGCCTTGGGTGACTGCATGTGTAAAGTTTGCATGTTCTCCCCGCGTCTGAGTGGAGTTCCTCCAGGTGCTCCAGTTTCCTCCCACAGTCCAAAAATGTGCAGGTTAGGTGAATTAGCCACACTGAATTTTCTGTCGTGACTAGCAATGTGCACACCGAGTGAATGAGCCGTTACCATTTTTTTTTACATGCTACCATGAAGACTGATGCAAAGCACCAATTCAGTTCCTCCATCATTTCTTTGTTCTCCATTACTACTTCTCCAGGCTCATTTTTACCTCTCTCTTACTTTTTGTCTTTAAAAACTCTTGCAATTTTTTTCGTTCTTTTGTTCCTATTACCAGCTAACATGCGCTAACTTTACCTTCTCCCCGCTTATTGCTTTTTTTTAAGTTGTCCTCTGCTGGTTTTTAAAGGCTTCCCACTAATCTTCACCACATTGTATGCTTTTCTTTTACTTTTCTTTTGCCCCTGACTTCCCTTGTCAGCCATGGTTACCTTGTCCTCCCCTCAATATGTTCTTCCTTGGATGAACTTCTGCTTTTCCTCCCAAATTACCCCCAGAAACTCCTACCATTGCTGCTCCACCCTCTACCCTGCTAGGCTCCCCTTCTGATCAACTCTGGCCAACCCTCACTCATGTCTTTTGTAGTTACCTTAACTCAACAATAATACCGTTACATCCGATTCCAGCTTCTCCCTCTCAAACTGCAGAGTGAATTCTACTGAATTATGGTTACTGCTACCTAGGGGTTCCTTCACCTTGTGCTCTCTAATCAAGTCTGCCTCATTACACATCACCAAATCCAGAACTGCCTGTTCCCTCATGGGCTCTATCACAAGCTGCTTCAAAAAAACCATTTTGTTCCATAAATTCATTTTGTTGGGATTTGCTACCAACCTAATTTTGAGTCTACCTGCATATTGTCGTGCCCCATGATTATCTGCATAGAACCTTTCTTAGATGGCTTTTCTATTGCCTGATATAGATTCTTCACCACATCCTGATTACTGCTTGTGGGCTTGTACATTACTCCCATCGGGGTCATGTTTCCTTTGTGGTTCCTCATCTCTGGCCAGACAGGTTCTGCGCCTTCTGACCCGAAAATCATGTTTTGCTATCGACTTAATTCCATACTAAGGTGGCGACATCACCTCCTCTGCTCATCTGCGTGTCCTTTCGATAGGACTCCGTTAACACCGACTGCGCAAACGTGATCCCCTTGCAGCCATATCTGTGATACCCACAACATCGTACCCAAGTTCAATCTGCACTACAAGCTCATTTACCTATTTTGTACGGTACGTGGATTCGAGTACAACATCCTCAGTCGTACATTGACTTCCCAATTCTCAGTTTCTCCCTTATCTACTGTGTCTGAAGTTAGATTCCAGACCTTTTTTATACTCTGTCATATTATTTTGTTCTGGAAACTTTAATAACCTCTGCTAAGCCCTCCCCGCACTTTAACTAGCTTAGAGTCCTTGTGACCACCCTATTTAGGCTTTGCGCTAGGATTCTGATCCCGGATTAGTTCAGATAGGGCCTAAACTAAGTTGTCAAAAAGGGTTAAAATTGTATCAGAGATAAAAGGTCACTGGACTCGAAACGTTAAGTCTGATTTCTCTCCAAAGATGCTGCCAGACCTGCTGAGATCTTCTGTTTTTGTTCCATTATTCCAGTGCTCTCTGAACCAGCTTCCATCCTTGCCACTAAATTAGGCTCTTTCAAAAGGTGGCTACTCATATTCTAACATGCAAAGTCCCACTCACAAAGCAGCCTTGCGTTCGGTGACCTACAATACCTCCCGTCCATCAATGCCTCAAATTACAATGAGTCAGTCTTATAATCAAACCTTTCCTAGTCTACACATAAACACCTCCAGTCTGACAACATACCAAATAAAAATAATTTTCAAAATCCGGCCTTGCACATCCTCAACTTCCTATACCTAACTGGACTTCAAGGCAGGAGTGGGCCATCAGGCACTTTGGGCCTGTTCCAGCATTCAATAAGATAACAACTGAAACAGTTATAGTCTCAGCTCTGCTTTCCTGTTTGGACTCCACAACAATTGATCTAATTTCACCTCAAATACAGAGCCTTTATTTATCTTCTGGGGAAGACAATTAAATATTCTAACGGCACATGATAAAGCATTTCTTCTCATTTGTTTTAAATGAAGGATCTCTTATTCTTAAACCTGGTCCCCTGGTGTGAGTCTCCCTCACAACAGGAAACATCCTCTGGGTAGCCTGTTCAGTCCTCTCAAGGGCTTAAGTTTCAATGCAATTGCTTCTCATTCTCTAAACTCCAATGTGTACAGACATAAATTAATCAACCCTTCTTCATAATGTAACTCTTTCCTCTCAAGACGGAGTCCAGTGAACCTTCTCTGAACCAATTCTAAACCAATGCTAAATAAAGAGATCAAAACTTAACACATGACTCCAGACGCATCCCACCAACAACCTTTACAGCTGCAATAAAACTTCCTTATTTTATATTCCATCTGCTTCCAATAAACAGTGATTTATCTTCCTCAACAATTATTCTAACTATATACTAGCTTGGAGGTTCATGTACCAGGATGCCCAGAAAACTCTGTACCACTACGTTCTGCTAGATCACTCTATTTGAATAGCAGCATTTTTCTTTTCCGCCTGCCAAAGTGGACAAGTTCATATTTACTCACATTACACTCTATTGGCCAATTTTTTGACAACTCAACCTATCAATATGCATTTGCAAACTCTCTACCTCCTCATGACCAAAATTATTTTTTACTTATCTTTGTGCAATCAAAAAAGCAGGTGTCATATGCTCAGAGATAAAAGGTACTGCAGATGCTGGAGAATGCGAGATAACAAGCATGGGGCTGGATGAACACAGCAGGTCAAGCAGCATCATAGGAGCAGGAAAACTTGACGTTTCGGGCCCAAACCCTTCATCAGAAATGGGGGAGGGGAAGAGGGT
>JAHRHZ010000248.1:30041144-30082043 GCA_024137785.1 Ginglymostoma cirratum | reverse complement strand
ATGATGAAGGGTTTGGGCCCGAAACGTCAAGTTTTCCTGCTCCTATGATGCTGCTTGACCTGCTGTGTTCATCCAGCCCCATGCTTGTTATCTGTCATATGCTCAGTCTCCTCATCCAAATCATTGATGTAGACGGATGCCAGGTCATCCGACTTTTGGCAATCTCTGCAGCATTTGATAGTGATTGCTTGCCAATTCAAGAAAGACCAGTGTCCATACTCTACTTTCTGTTAGCTAAGCAGTCCTTCATCCATGCTAATGCTACCCCCTGTATTACTGGTTGATGGAATTACAGCTGTCGAGGCTAGAAGCTTCAGAATTCCCTCCTGAAATTTCTCCACCTTTCTCTCCCCCTTTGAGATGGATTTTAAAGCCAGACACTTGCCATGATAACTCCTTCACTGTTTGCTTTAATTTGTGATTGATTGCATTCTCGTAATGAATGTTAAAATGCTTTAGTACATTGAAGTGTTACATAAATGCATAAACTTTCTATTGTCGAGAACAAATTCTGACCCAGCTTGAATGGTACCTCATGGCTACGAATCTTATTGTGACCATACATCTAGGCTTCTAAGAAATGAACAAAGCATCTAAGATAATGCAGCTCCCAAAAAACAGGAACACCGAGAGTTAATACCAGTATTGTTTAAACAGTTTTCAAAAAGTACATAATATATCTTCCATCAAATATCTAATGTATTGCCTGTACACACACGTACAACTAATTTACAATACTGCACACGCTTTAGCACCCATATCACTCATGTTGGATCAACAGTCTTGTCAGAATATTATAAAATAAATGAAAACCCTTTTTTTTTGCAGAGTACATTTACATTTTTCCATGAAAGGAAAAGCCCTGAATTTCTATAATCTTCTCTGAAATTACAAGCAACACCAGATTTAGTGTTGACTTCGGAAAATATGAAAAAACCCAGTGATTTCCTGCTAAAATCCCCTGGTTGAAGTAACAAACTGCTTGGTATAAAATAGAAATGGAAAACTAGAGTCTTCTGAGCCCATAACCCCAATTCCTTCTTCACGTTACCCTACGTATCGTACTCACTGCAGTGACTATACAATTCCCACTTCCGAATAGACGTGTATCACCAAACAACTCTCAAACCATTACTTTGTAAAAGTTCCAAAGGCACAGTTACGCGGCGTCATTAACGGGCCAAAACACGGTTTCTTGTTTAATTCATAAATTGCACCTTTTTCAACTGCAGCAAAGGAAGTGTAATCTTCAAAAGAAAAACAAAGTTCCTCACCTAGCCCATAAACAACTAATAATGGACGGTTTTGTAGATCCAGTACAAAAGTAGACATTTAAACACCAAAGAATTGTTTACGTTTCGTGTTTACAAAGTAGGATAAATAAATAGAAGAAACAAACACTCGTGTCCTACTGACTGACAGCACAGCAGCAGACACTGGCTTTTCTCTACTTAATGTCACTACAGTACAGGTTAGGGAAACGCTACGCGCTTGTAATCAGAAATAATGTATATCGTAAAATAAATTGTACTCACTTCATCTTCTGAAAGTCCATAAATAGTATCGATTTGCGTCGCCATAGAACAAAAACGGAAAAAAAGGGACAAAGGGAGGGTGGATGGAGAAAGTAGCACACTAACACACACTGGACAAGCTTCCCGAAAAATTGTAAAAAATACCTGCTTACATGAAACAAAAAACCCCAGCCCCAGAAGGACTATCCTTCACAAACTGCCCTGCAAAGGCGACAACAAAGTAGTCGCGTGGTCGACACGCTAAGATATGCACCAAGAATATCCCCCAACAATCAATCGCTCTTTTCAAAAGCAAACAAAAATTCGTTGCCTCCAAATCCCCTTGCAGGGAAAATCAAGACATGCGCGTTCGCTACATTGTTGCATCCGCGCCCATGGCGCAACCGACCCTACTTCCTTTGATTGATGTCCCCGCCAGTCCAATCAGCGGTGCGCACCGGCCGGTTCCCACCTAAACGTGTGGCCAGATTCCGTCCCGAGGCGGAAGGATGGGCGGGGCTGAAGGACAGCAGGTTTGGTGGAGCGGGAGTTCCATAGTTCATGAGAGATTGTTACAGAAGGTGGGGTTCCATTCTTTGAGCTTCTCTTGATGCTGCGAGGAATACACACCTCCCGAAGGTCTCCTTTTATGTTAAATGTCTTCACAGGGGTGTATGTGAAGTTTCTCCATTCATAAATGGGGATGGTAATTTCCGTTATGTTTAACTGCTCAGTTCAGTTAACAATTTGTTTTTGTCGTTTAATTGTGACAGGTTTGATTAAAAAGGCCGAGTCACTTTGGTGTTGCTGAAGGTGAGCAGCTATTTTACGGCGCTTCTGGTTGAACATCTCCTGCGTTCACTGCAGTCGGTTGCTGCTGTCACTGTATCTGGACTGGACTCCTGGAACATTGCGCAAATGGCATAAAAGAAACGAGAAATAATTGCTTTTCCATCAACTTCTGTTTTTGTGTTTTCTGTTTTATTTAAATCAGTTAAATCTAGTTTAATTCCGCATGACCAAATCACACTGCTGTTCGAAAAAATCTGTGGGAATACGTTGTGCGAGGATCATTGTGATGAATTACTATATGATAGCGATGTGATAACGTAGTGGTTAATATTTCTTCAGTCCAGTTAACGGCAGACAATGGAAAGGAGCGGTGCAGCTAAAAGGCATTGTGCAATATCTAACAATAAATACTACAATGTAAAACATTTTTTTCAGAAAAACAAATTGAATTCAAGAATACAGCGTAAATATGTGCAAACGTAATGATTTGAAACACAATCCTTGAGACAAGTATTGAAAATCAACTGTAGGACGGAAAATAAGTCACACAATCACAAAGAAGTGAAATGGTGTGTACCTGTAAAATAGGAACTGAAAATGCTGGTAATATTCGGCAGATAGGGTAGCATCAGTGGAAAGAGAAACGGTTCACATTTCAGGTCAATGACTTAAAGTCAAAGCTGCCAGAATTGTCATCATTATTTCGTGGATATTTCCAATATTTTCTGATTTTTATTTCAGATTTCCAGTGTACACAGTATTTTCCGGTTGAGGTCTATTACGCCCACACAGAGCACCTCCCTTTCCACTCTTGGGAGCTCACAAGTGAATCTGGAGGTGAAATCCCTGCACCATCTCTGGCATGAGGAGTTTTAATTTTTTTTTCACTTTCTGCCTTCTCCTTTGGCAGATTTGTTTTTTGCTGGCTTCAATGGAGCTGGTTGTCCTTATCAACATGTCCAAATGCTCATTCCTCATTTCTGATGCTGAACCTAAACAGGTTAACTAACAGCAGGCTATTCATAGCCTGATGTGAGATCCTTAATCTGATCAAAGTCCATTTAATGTCAGTTAGGAAAAAAGTGTTTCAACTGGCTTCAGCAGCATTGTACATGGTATTTCAACTGTGGTGTTATTGATACACATTCAAAGTTACATTTTGCCCTATAATCCAATATTCCATTAGCATTTAATGACTCTGTTTGGTGGTACTGTTTTAAAAGTATCTTGGGGCAGAGTACTTACATCGTGTGCGGTGCCAGATGTGAAAGTAGACATCACTTCAGCTTTGAGTTGGGTCAGCTTTTCCACACAACCTCGAACTCAGCTCATTACATATGAAGGCATGAATCACTAGGCAAATTATGAGATAGGACAGAAAGGAAGATGTTGCTTGTTCCAGTACTTTCCAGGGTTGGAGGTCCTGGTACCATATTTAAACAGCATCCATTCAGCTATTCATTCCCAAGCTAGGAACATCACAGGCTCTGAGTGGATGCGAGTTGTCCTTGGCAAAGTAGCTTTCCAGCCTAGGCCAATCTCCTTGACCCATGTCCAGAACACTCCAGCCTCCCTCCCTTATTCATCCTTTACACACTGTGCAGTTTCGATGACTGACACTCAATCTCAATCATGGCATGGCATCAATGAACACTCCTCAAAGAAAATAAAACAGCTACTACTCATTCCAATATCCAGCAAATACGTAACCTTGTTCACTGCTTGTCTTGTGTATGTAATTGGAAATCAGAAGGCATATATTGCTCATTTGCAGAGAACATCAGTGCAAATGGAATCTTCATGCTGGGTGAGCTGGTCTTTTAATTAACATTGATGAGATAAAAATGTGTTGCAAAAAGGCTTTCTGGGTGCTTGCCATCAGGGAGTTAGACCAGCCTTCAAGTTTGCAGGAATTTAATAGCGAAAGTTCTGCCATCAAGATTCTGAATCTTGGCCTCCCTGCAAATTAAGTTTGCCCAGCAACTTCTCTTCCCACTCGCAATTACACCCATGAAAATCAGCCTTGAAATTTCTCTTTTTGACAAGCCATTCAGCTTTGCCCTTCCAAAGTGTGATCTCTTTCAAAGTTGTTGCCATTACTGTTTTCCACAAAATGCGTCACCTCACATTTACAACATTGAATTTCAATTGCCTTTTTTCTGCATGTGTCAGCATCTCATCAACTTACCCTTGCACTATCCTTTGGTCCTTAGGATTATTTACTGTGCCTTCTAATTTAAAGGAACAACAACATCTATTTATAAAATTCCTTTAATGTAATAAAGCGTTTCAAAGTGCTTCATGGTAGAGGCATAAAACAAAATTTGACAAATGGAGATCTGCAGATAGATAACCACACATTTGGTCAGCAAGATAGGTTTTCAAGACCGTTTTAAAGGAGAAAAGAAAGGTACAGGGAATTCTAGAGCTTTGAACTCCAGCAACTGATGTGGCTGACACTAGTGAGACAATTTATAATCAAGAATGTGCAGGAGACCAAACACAGGCAAGTGCATATTTTGTGGAGGTTTGTCAAGCTGGAGGTGATTATAGACACAGGGAGGCCTTGAAGGGAATTGTAAATAAGGATGAAAATCTTTAAACAGAAACATTGCTTAACTGGGAGCCAAAATGAATTATTGATCATGCTGATGATGGGTGAATGGGACTTGGTGTAAGTTAGCACTTGAGCGACAGATTTAGGATGATTTCAAGTTTATGAGGAATAGAACCTGAAGGCCTTGAAATTATGAATTTTCAGGATAAAAAATACTTTTCTAGATAAAACAATTTCCACATTGTGGGTTTTGCTGGCTGGGCCAATATTTATTGCTCAGGATAAAGCAGTGATCAGGTACCTGCTTGAACTGCTGCTATCCATTTGGTGTAGGTATACCGACAGTGCTGTTAGAAAGCAAGTTCCAGAATTTTGATCCAGCCACCCTCAGGGGAAGGTGATATATTTCCAACTTAGGGTGATGAGTAGTTTAGAGGAGAACAGGTAGTGTGACGATACTATGGCTTTAAGAAGTTATTTTCTCCTTTTATTTTAAAGAGAGGTTGTACGAGAGAGGGATCAAGCTGTCTATTTGGAAAGCTAATAAGGTAATCAGCTTGTGAGGCCTTTGGGTTTTTTTAGTCGGAACAGGATTTACATGTATTTGGAAAAGCAAGGACTGATTAGGCATAGTCAATATGGCTTTATGTGTGGGAAATCATGTCTCACTAACTTAATTGAGGTTTTTAAAGAAGTGATGAAGAGGATTGATGAAGGCACAGTGCTAGACATTGTCTATGTGGACTTCAGTAAGGCGCTCAACACGGTTCTGCATGGTAGACTGGTTAACCATGTTAGATCACTTGGAATACAGAGAGAACTAGCCATTTGGGTACAAAATTGACTCGAAGGCAGGAGACAAAGGGTGATGGTGGAGGGTTGCTGTCAGACTGGAGGCCTGTAACCAGCAGTATGCCGCAGAAGTCGGTGCTGGGTCCACTGCATATTGTCATCCATACAAAGGGTTTGGATGCAAGTATAGGAGGTATGGTTAGTAAATTTACAGATGACACTAAAATTAGTGGTGCAGTGGACAGCAAAGAAGATTACCTCAGGGTATAATGGGACCTTGATCCGATGGGCTGAGGAGTGGCAGATGGAATTTAATCTCGATAAATGTGAGGTGCTGCATTTTAGTAGGGCAAATCAGGGCAGGACTTAAACTCTTAAGATCCTTGGGAGTGTTGCTGAACAAAAAGACCTTGGAGTGCAGGTTCATTTTTCCTTGAAAGTGGAGTTTCAGATGAACAGGTTAAGGAAGAAGGCATTTGGTATACTTGCCTTGATTTGTCAGTGCATTGAATATAAGAGTTGGGAGGTCATGTTGCCGCTGTACAGGACATTGGTTAGGCCACTTTTGGAATACTGTGTTCAAACCTGGTCTCCTTGCTGTAGGGAATATGTTGTGAAACATGAAAGGATTCCGAAAAGATTTACAAAGATGTTGCCAGGGTTGGAGAATTCCAGTTCTAAGGAAAGGCCAAATGGCAGGGGCTATTTTCCCTGGAGATTCAGAGGCTGAAGAGTGATATTATAGAGGTTTATAAAATCATGAGGGGCATGGATAGGGTGAATAATCAAGGCCTTTCCCCAAGGTAAGGGAGTCTAAAATTAAAGGGCATTGGTTTAAGGTGAGAGGAGAAAGATTTTGAATGGACCTAAGGGGCAGCTTGTTCATGCAGAGGGCAATATACGTATGGAATGGGCTGCCAAAGGAAATGGGAGACTCTGGTACAATTACAACATTTAAAAAGCATCTGGATGGCCTTTGAATAGGGAGGGTTTAGTTGGATAAGGCCCAAATGCTGGCAAATGGGACTAGATCAATTTAGGATATCTGGTCAGCACGGACATGTTGGACCGAAGAGGTCTGTTTCTGTGTTGTACATCTCTATGACTCTAAGCAGTTTGAATGTGTGTGGTTAAGTTCTCACAGAACCCGGATCTTTAGTTTCTTAGTTTTTCAGTAGCAGTTGTTGCTGGGTCTGTTGACACAGTACATCTTTCTCTGCAACTCTCTCTCAGAGTTCTCTTGAAGTTTTTCCTCCTGGGCTGCTGGAGTTGCATGTGAGGCAATTTGTCTTCTGAATTTGCCTTTTGCCAAGGGTGTGTTTATGGGATGTTACTATATTGAAACAGTTACTGTTTAGTAGTTAAATAATTGATTATTTTAGTAGGTTTTCCAATAGAGTTACAGCTGAGCAAATTCTCATCTTTATTTTTTCTTTTGTTGTATTTTAACTAGAGTGTTTGAATAATGTGTGTTTTGCTTCAAATCTGGTAGTTTGACCAATCAAATTTCATCTGGAATGCAGCACCTTACAGTTACCTTTTCAAATAAGAAAAAGTCAGGTTTAGACTATCTTCTTAATATTTTGAGGGGCTCTGGTGTGGTCCATAATAGTAGTAGTGGTTGGAGGTATTTACTTGCCCGTAGATGTAGGGAAGATATTTCCTCTGCTTGTGGAATCTAGAACCAAGACTATAACTCAAAAAGAAGGGGCATGCCATTTAGGATGGAGATGAGAATTTTTTCCTGAAGAAGGCTATGAGTCTTTGGAATTCTCTATGCCAGAGGAAGCATAAGCTTTATCTATAGTTAAAGTGGTGGTTGAGATATTTTGAATTGCCTATGGTATGAAGAGTTCTGGGAAGAATGCGCATTGAAGTATTTGACCGTGTTAAATGGCAGAGCTGAATCAACAGGTTGAATAGCTTGCTGCAGAATCTATGAGGGCAATAGTGAGGCCATGATGATAAACCCAATTGGGAATTCCCAACCCCAATTGGGAAATTAGGAGACAGGGTAGGTTGATAGCAATCCAGTGACAGACATTTAAGGACATATTGCAAAATACTCAGTAGGTGTATAATCTACAGGAAGAGGCTAAGGGAAGGACGCAACATCCCTATTAATTATGAAAATACAAAATCTAAAGGAAATAATTTTGTGATGGTGAGTGGCAAATCAGAAGATTGAACAGAATATAAAGAACAGCAAAGAATGACTGAAAGATTATTCAGAAGGGAGAATTTAGATTTTGAAAAAATGGTAGCTAATAATACAGAAAACCATAGTAAGCTTTTCTACAGCTGTTCAACAAGAAGAAAAGTAAGTAAAATGCGTAATGTTGATCTGGAGTTTGAATTTAGGGAAATAATAATGAAACATAAAGAAAAGGCAGACAAATTGAAGAGATATTTTACATCTGACATTCTAGAGGACACAAATAGTAACCCAGGCATAATTGTGAATTAGGAGGTGAAAAAGAACACGGAACATAGAACAGTACAACGCAGTACAGGCCCTTCAGCCCACTATGTTGTGCCGACCTATTATCCTACTAAGATCAATCTACCCTGCATACCCTACATTTTACTATCCTCCATGTGCCTGTCCAAGAGTTGCTTAAAAGTCTCTAAAGTATCTGACTCCACTACCACTGCCGGCAGCACATCCCACACGCCCAAGGGGGGAAGAAAATTAAAATTGTGTTCACACAGGAAAAGATACCAAGAATGTTATTAGACCTAAAGGATGACGAGTGCTAGGCTGAAAAGAAGAAGTGGATGCTGAGATAATTGATGCATTGGTTTAAATTTTCTAAACTTCCGCAGATTCTGGGAAAATTCACCAGATTGGAAAGTAGCGAATATAACTTTTGTAATCAAGGGAGTTTGGAGGTGGGTAGACATAAAGCAGGAAATAATGGATGGATTAATGAAAGGATAATGACAAAAATGCTGAACTCTTTTATTAAGGAAGATATAGTAGCACATTTAGAATGTCTCAGTGCAATCTGACAGAGTCAACATCATTTTATGAACGGGAAATAATCTTTACTGATTTCATGGAGTTATTTGAGCAAGTACAAATTAATATGGATCAGGGTGAAGCTGCAGATGCACTGAGTTGAGATTTTCTGAAGTTATTTGACAACATGCCTGGGCCAGGTCACAGGTTGCTGCAAAAAACAAGAGGTCATTGTATAATGGGTGGCGTGGAAAGGAGATTAGCTAGCTAACTAGAAAACAGAGTAAGCCTTCTTAGAACAGTGACGAGAGGTATGCACTGGTAGTCAATTCCCACTACTGCAGTAGTTATAGCTTCTGTATTAATGTGTTGATTCCATCACCAAAATGCCCTTTTTGTGTATGCTACTTTTCAGAATAAAAGGGAGACTTTCATAACGCCTCTTTAATAAACTCAAAATAATCTAGTCATTACAACACAAAACTATTCTTAAAACAAGTAGTAAACATTTGTTAATATCTAAAATATTATCTGGACTTAGAAATATATCTCATTAATCTCAAACACAGACATGCTCATGCAACACAAAAGATGACAGTTTCTTAAGAAATGATATTTTGTAAGACCACAGCTGGAATACCATGAACAGTTTTGGACCCCTTATCCAAGAAAAGATATACTAGCATTGGAGGTAGTCCAAAGGGGTTGATACCAGATTTGGAAGGACTATTTTATGAGGAAAGACTGAGCCGGTTGGGTGTACTCATTGGAATTTAGAACAATGAGCTGTGATGTTCTTGAAGTACACAAGATTTTTAAGGAACTTGACAGGGTAGATGCAGAAAGGTTGTTTCCCCTTGTGGGAGAGTCTAGGATCAAACAGCATAATCTCAGAGTAAGGGGTCACAAATTTAAGACACAGATGAGAAGGAATTTCCTCTCTCAGAACGTAGTGAATCTATGGAATTTTTTTTACCAGAAAAGCCTGTCAAGGCTGGGTCATTAAGTATATTCAAGGCTAGGATGAACAGATTTTTAATCAACAAGAGAATCAATGGTTATGAGAAAAAGGCAGGGAAGTGGAGTTGAGGGTTCTCACATCAGCCATGATCTCATTGAATAGTGGAGCAGACTTGATAGGCTGAATGGCCGAACTTTGCTCCTCCATTTTATGGATTCATAAAAGAAGAAAAATGTTGACCAAGGATCTCCAAACAAATGATGCAATTAGATGATTTCTCATGGTCAACCAAGTGTCTTAGAGTAAGAGTTTTACAACACAGGAAGAGGCCCTTCAGTTCTCCATGTCCATGCCAGGTATCAAGCATCCATCTATTCTAATCCCCTTGTCTAGCACCTAGCCCATAGCCTTCTACGCTCTGGTGTTTCAAATGTTCACCTTTTATTTTTCTATTCATTTTGTGGGATGTGGGCATCGCTGGCTGGCCAGCATTTCTGGCTCATCCCTGGTTGCCCTTGAGAAGGTGGTGGTGAGCTGCCTTCTTGAACCGCTGCATTCCTCCTGCTGTGGGTTGACCCACAATGCTATTAGGGAGGGAATTCCAGCGACAGTGAAGGAACAGCGATATATTTCCAAGTTAGGTTGGTGAGTGATTTGGAGGGGAACTTGGAGGTGGTGGTATTCCCATATATCTGCTTCCCCTGTCCTTCTAGATGGAAGTGGTGGTGGTTTTGGAAGGTGCTTTCTGAGAATCTTTAGTGAATTTCTGCAATGCATCTTGTAGGTAGTATACACTGCTGCCACTGAGCATCAGTGGTGGAGGGAGTGAATATTTGTGGATGTTGTACCAATCAAGCAGGCTGCTTTGTCCTGGATGATGTCAAGCTTCTTGAGTGTTTTTGGGGCTGCACTCATCCAGGTAAGTGGGGAGTATTCCATCACACTCCTGACTTGCACCTTGTAGGTGGTGGACAGGCTTTGAGGAGTCAGGAGATGAGTTACTCACTGCAGTATTCCCAGCTTCTGGCCTGCTCCTGTAGCCACTGTGTTTATGTGGTGAGTCCAATTGAGTTTCTGGTCAATGGTAACCCCCAGGATGTTGATAGTGGGGGATTCAGTGATGGTAACACCATTAAATGTCAAGTGGCAGTGGTTAGATTGTCTCTTATTGATGATGGTCATAGCCTGGCATTTGTGTGGTGTGAATGTCACTTGCCACGTGTCAGCCCAAGCCTGAATATTGTCCAGATCTTGTTGCATGTGAATATGGACTGCTTCAGTATCTGAGGAGTCACAAATGGTGTTGAACATTGTGCAATCATTGGTGAACACCCCCACTTCTGACCTTATGATGGAGGGAAGGTCATTGATGAAGCCGCTGAAGATGGTTGGGCCAAGAACACTACCCTGAGGAACTCCTGCAGAGATGTCCTGGACCTGAGATGATTGAGCTCCCACAACCTCGACCATCTTCCTCTGTGTCAGGTATGACTCCAAGCATTGGAGCATTTGTTCCCTGATACCCATTGATTCCAGTTTTGCTGAGGATCCTTGATGCCACACTTGGTCGAATGCAGCCTTGATATCAAGGGCTGTCACTCTCACCTAAATCACCTAAATATTTCTAAATGTTTTGAGGGTTCCAGCCTCTACTGTCCTTTTAGCCTGTGAGTTCCAGGTACCCACAATCCTCTGGGTGAAAAGGGTTTACTCATATCTCCTCTAAGCTTCCTACTTCGTTCCTTCACACCATGCCTCCTGGTTATTAACCCCTGCAGGAGAGGAAAAGTTTTTTCTATCAACTCCATCTATTGCCCTCAGAACTTTTATATACCTCAATCATAGTCTCCTTCAGCTTGCTCTGATTTAAAGAAAACAACCTAAACCTATTTGGTCTCTCTCCACACTGAATCACTCCAGCCCAGGCAACATCCCAGTAAATCTCCTCTGCATCATCTCCAGTGCAATCACAGCCTTCCTATAGTGTGGTGACCAGAACTGCACATCCAAGTAATGTCATATACAGCTACATCTTAACTTCCTTGCTCTTGTATTCAGTGCCTTGAATAATAAACCGACTTATCTACCTGTTTTACTGCTTTCAAAGAGCTATGGACATAGACATCAAAGTCCCTCTGAATTCCACACTGAACAAGGGGGAGCACCTACATTGCATGGGCGCTCCCTGGTCTCATTGAAAGCATTCATTCTCTCCTCCTCTTCCAGCCCCCTTTAAATATCATAGTCTCTCCAATCTGCCCTCCTCACCCCACCTCGCCAAATCAGGCAGACCCTGTTAGACTTGCCTTCAGTCCAAATTCCATAAGCTCATTTTTTTCATCAACTTCCTCTAGGGCCAGCTGTAGCCAACCCTTGACATTGGCAACTCTGTAGTCCCAAAAAAGATGATCAGATTGGCTGGCAACTCTCCAAGCTGGACCTACCTCCCCAGTTAACATCCTGCCAAGCCAAAATTGTCTGCAGACAGCCTGCTTCATTGTGGTCAGGCTGCCAAACAACATTATTGCTCAGAGATTGAGGAATGTAGCACCCTATAAATCCAGGTCCAAATGCTTTTGCTAAGATTGCTGATTCTTGTGATAAGCTGATTCTTGTGTCAGCCAGATATTTTCTTCAATTTTTTGCAATGTAAATGTTTTGGTATATCTTTAATATTTTCATGAAATGTGATGCAAAGGACACTTAGATAAAGACAAGGCAATGAACGTAACACATACCAAACATAGTTTCAGTTTATAAACTGATAGTTGTATCATGTTGCTCACAGTCAGTTTAATGTTTTATAATAATAAATTATTCATCCTTATGACGCTACACTCTATTTTTTTTCCCTTAGAACAACCATGGAACCTGGCAGCAATGGCAAGGGTGGTCTCGTGACTTACCCTTTTGGGATGAGGACTCACTCAACCATCTGTACTTTGAATGAAGCTCCCTGAGCACAGAGAGGATGTGGAGTCCCTTCTTCAGGAAGTTTTGGAGTTTGAGGTTTATGCAACATTGTGGAAGATTCAGGAACCTCAGCTCACTGCGGGGGCCTTGGGAATCTGGGGCAGGAAAGAAAAAAGTGCAGATTCAGTTTACGTGGACAACAACAAACTTAAGTGAATCGAAAACTTCTGAAACTACTTTCGTGAACAAAGGTGCTTCTCTCCACAATAATCACTGAACAAAAACAAAGTGCTGGAAAAGCTCAACAGGTCTGGCAGCATCTGTGAAGAAAGAAACAGACTTAACGTTTCAGGTCCAGTGACCCTTTCTCAGAATGTTTATGTGGTGCTGCACCTGCCTTAGTATTCACTGAGTTTCAGTACAAGTGGATACCAAGGTCTTTCCCCCAGGGTAGAGGAATCCAAAAATAGAAGGTATAGGTTTAAGGTGAGATGGGAAAGATTTAAAGGGACATGAGGCCCAATGTTTTCACACAGGATGGTGCATATATGGAATGAGCTACTAGAGGAAGTGGTAAAGGTGAGTACAATAACAACATTTAAAATATATTTGGACACGTATATGGATAGGAAAGGCTTGGAGGGATACAAGCCAAACACAGGCAAATGGGACTAATTCAATATAAGAAACCTGTTTGGCATGAATGAATTGAGCTGAAGGGCCTGCTTCCATGCTGTATTACTCTATGACTCTATTTCTGTCTCAGCCTTGATGCAATGCTCCAACAAAGCTTCGGAAAAGCTGAAAGAACAGCATCTCGTTCTCCTCTTGAAGACTCAATATCTAGTTCAATAATTTTAAGGCTTGAGCTCCTTCTCCCATGTCCTACCCCAACCCTCACACACCAAGCCTTGCCATTACACAGGTTGCTACCACAACCAACCTATTGTAAAACACTAATGGTCCCCATTAGCAACTATTGATTCTTCCAGGCTGACCATTCCTTTGTTTGCCCAATTGTTTTTCTCTCTCTCTGGGCTCCATCGCCACCTATTGTTTACTCTTGATCCTCTCCCCACCCACCCTCTGCATATTTGCCAATTTTTTAGAAGGGAAAATCAGTTCTGAAGTGGAGTCATTGGACCAAAACATTGAATCTACTTTCTCTCTGCAGATGCTGCCACAAATGCTGAGATTTTTTCCAGCAATTTCTGCTTTTGTTTCTGATTTCCTGCATCCGCAGGATTTTATTGGGATTTTATTCAATAATTAATGAACTGCTGCTTTTAGATGTCCACATTATCTCCTGCTTTATTCTCTATCCTACAATATAGCTTCTGATAGGAAACCGAAAGAACTGCAGATGCCAGAAATCAGAAACAAAAACAGAAAGTGCTGGAAAATCTCAACAGGTCTGGCAGCATCTTTGGAGAGAAATCAGAGTTAACATGTTAGGTCCAGTGACCCTTCTTCAGCTACTGATAGGAGGCTCATTGACAATTCCTGAAAATGTCGACTTCCCCTTATTTCTTGCAAGAAGAAGCAAATGCTTGGAGGAGTAGTCTGTTATGAAATTTTGAGGCAGACGTTCCAGAAATAAAATTAGGAAATACTTCTACACCTGAAGACTGGTAGGAGTTTGGAACTCTCCTCAGTAGATGCCAATTAATAGTAGGTCGATTGTTAATTCTAACTCAGTGAGGTACATAAGGCATTGAGGAACGTGGGGTAAAATTTGTATACGGCATTAGGTCACCAATCAGCCATGTTCTCATTGAATGGCAGAAGAGGCTTGAGAGGCCAATTGCTGTTCCAATGTTTTCGTTATCGCTGCCAAGCAACACAGTTTAGCATAATTTCATTACAAGTGTCAGCAAGGACGTTTTCAATAAAGGTCAAAAACCCAGTTTTTACAGATTGTATTTACAGTAAATAATCTGTTTTGTATGCAAATTTTGCTTCCATTATCTCAAAGACTTGCAAATTAGACGCGGTGTTTATTTTTGCTCAACATTTCATTATGTAACGCACATTGAGTGTCCATAGTGGTGCCACTAACTGAAATCCTCGCTCTTGAATACGGGTATTTCAATTCAGAATCAGCCAGTCTTATGATTCCATTACAGAGTGCAGTGATTATAACAATTGCTGAGCCACAATGACCAGGAAGATTTAAATTCTGACCCCAGGTTTCTGTGGAGTTAGTCAATTTCAGTCAGAGTGACAGTAAAGGTTATACTGTCTAAAAACCAAGAGGATTGACAGGAAAAACACAATGGGCACTATCCTACAGAGACCTGAGCACTGTGGACTATGTTGAGATAGGAGGCAGAATCAGACAGGAAGTCCTGTGTAGCCAATCTCAATGCTGAGAGCATCTTGCTACATGTTTTATGTCTTTGACAAGTGACAGGGCAAGTTTACTGCGAGAATGCAGCAAGTTGCCAAATAAAGGGGATTATTGCTTGTTAAATGCCTTGTTAACAACCCAATTCACCTCATTTACATTCAGCTTTCTTTCTAAGCAACATGTCAATGAAATTAGATATCAACAGGGAAGTCGGAGTAGATACCTGGTGAATTATTCTCACCGCTTTTTACCAGGAGATTTACCAGGATGTTGCCTGGTATGGAGGGAAGGGCTTATGAGGAAAGGCTGAGAGACTTGAGGCTGTTTTCGTTAGAGAGAAGAAGGTTAAGAGGTGACTTAATAGAGACATACAAGATGATCAGAGGTTTGGATAGGGTGGACTGTGAGAGCCTTTTTCCTCGGATGGTGACGGCTAGCATGAGGGGACATAGCTTTAAATTGAGGGGTGATAGATGTAGGACAGATGTCAGAGGTAGATTCTTTACTCAGAGAATAGTCAGGGTATGGAATGCCTTGCCTGCAGCAGTTGTAGACTCGCCAACTTTAAGGGCATTTAAATGGTTGTTGGATAAACATATGGATGATAATGGAATAGTGTAGGTTAGATGGGCTTCAGATTGGTTTCACAGGTTGGCACATCATCGAGGGCCGAAGGGCCTGTACTGTGCTGTAACGGTCTATCTATCTATCTATTGCTTGCTCTGAAGGACCTTCACATTGCATATGACCAAATTGTATCACAGGACACAATCCACAAGCACTAGCCACTTGCACCTCTTATACATGTACATTGGCATCTAGCATTTTTCAACTCCTTGCAACTGTCATGACACCTCTCCAAAACATTGGGAGCCCTTTTAGGAACCAAAGATACCATTATAGTGTACACTGGCAACTAGCATTGAAAGGTTGTCACAGGGACAATTTGCACGCACAAGTGGGCACCTAGCTCAAGGACTGGACCAGATGGCATCTCAGGGCTGCTCACCTGCTCTTATAGCATTCACTCACTTAGCACTAGCCTGCCTGTTTGCAGCATCCTTGCCTTGCACTGTCAGGTCATGCCATGTCTGCTGACGCATTGACACATCAGGAGCCAAAAGGCTATCAGCTTTGCCGTATGAAGGTACTCTTTCACATAGGCACACAGACATGCTGCTTGGCATGTTTGTCAGTAATGATCTTTGCAGAGAAGTCAGGGAGCAAGTTGGCATATGACACCACAAGACATCAATCTAACAAACACCTACAGCATATGCCAGTTGCCTGTGAAGCAAATGCGCTGCACATTTATTCAACCAAATGGCTACATTAGAAACCGTTGGAGCACATCCTCAGTTCAGTAAGGGGGTGAGGGTGGAGGCGAACAGCAGGAAAGGAGTGCACCAATGGGCAGGGAGTCCTGGTACCATCAGTCACAGGCATAGTGCACAGAGTCCAAGGGCTTGGTTATGGTCAGTCACCTGCCAAATACATTCAGGGTCAACGGATCTGTCCGAATATAGCCTTGGGAGTGGGCAACTCAATCTTATAGGGCCAGCACAAACACTGTGAGGAATTGCATATCATCAGTTGGGGAAGCTACAAACTCAGTGGTCTGGACAGACATGTCTATGTGTAGCTTGTTAAGGTGAGTCAGAGATCTGGGCAAATGTAGAGCAGGGTTTCTCTATGTTAGTTGTTGAGAAAGGTTCAAAGAGTGCCTGCAGAGACAGCAGTAAGGGTGGGTTGTCAATGCTTTGGGAGAAACAGAGGCATTTGGATGATAATGGAATAGTGTCGGTTAGATGGGCTTCAGATTGGTTTCACAGGTCGGCGCAACATCGAAGGCCGAAGGGCCTGTACTGCGCTGTTATGTTCTATGTTCTATTTGAAGAGCAGGGGTCAAGGACGGTGACAGAGGAATCTCCAGACAAATGGGGCATATGCAGAACAGCATTGAAAGGCATCATATGCCACAGGAGGAAGTGTTCTTGGCAGTGACCACCATCACAGACGGAGCAGGATGAGCATCATTAAGCTGCAATTTCAGTGTTTAGGGGACAAGAAAGACATTTGGCAGGTCTCATGGGGGTGGGGTGGTGATTGAAAATGTACTGTCAGCGAAATTCAAGGTAAAATGGGATATGAACGCTTTGAGGAAAGGTAGAGATACCTTCTGGCCAAATAGATCTAGGTGTTGACAGTGTCCAATATGAGCTATGTTCCCTGCCATCATTCCCTCCATTACTATGCCCTCCATCATAAGATCAGAAGTGGGAATTTTCACTGATGATTGCAGTGTTCAGCACCATTTGATTCTTAAGACACTAAAGCAGTCTATGTCCAAGGCCGTGACAATACCTCGGTTTGTGTCAAATACAATTTGTGCCACACAATTGCCAGGCATTGATCAGTTATGTCAAGACCTTTCTCTCAAAGTTTCATGAATCTGTGGAATTCACTACCCCAGCAAAATTGAAGTGTGTGCTATAGGAGGTAATGGACTGTTACGGATTAAGGATTGGCCAAAATAAAACAGAGATAAGGAATAAATCGGTTATTCTCAGATGGGCAGATAGTGACTGTGTTTCATAAGGGTCGGTTCTTGGGCCCCAGCTGTTCACAATATATCTCAATATTTTGGTTGTGGAGACCAAACATAATATTTCCAAATTTGCAGAAGATACAAAACAAAATAATAATATATGCATTGAGGAAGGTGTAGAATGTTTTCAGGATGATTTAGGAAGGTTTCATGTTTGGAATAGAACATGATAGATGATAATGTGGAAAAAATGTGAGATTATCCACTTTGGTTGGAAGAGCACATGTGCACAGTATTTGTTAAACAATGAGAAGTTGGGAAGTTTAGATGCACCAAGTGGGTGGCCTTGTCAATATATCACTTATAGCTAACATGCAGGTGCAACAAGTTATTAGAAAGATTAATGGAGTGCCAGTCTTTATTGCCAGAGGGCAATAAGGGTTTGAATAAAGGAGTGGGGAAGTCTTGCTTCAACAATTTAGGAACTTAATTGGACCACACCTGGAGTACTGTGCACAATTTTGATTTCCTTATCTCAGGAAAGGTGTTATTTCAGTAGAAGAAATGCAACAGACGTTCACCAGACTTGTTCCTGGTGAACAGAACTGTCCTATGAAGTTAGATTGGGCAACCTGGGCTTGCATTTTCTGCAGTATCAGAGAATGAGAGGTGATCTCATTGTAACTTACAAAATACTGAAAGGGATAAACAGGGTAGATGCAAGTAAGATGTTTCCCCTCGTTGGGAAGTCTTAAATAATGGTGCACAAATTAAAAATGAGGGGTGCCATTTGGGAACAAGCTGAGGAAAATATATTCACTTACAGGGTGGTGAATCTTTGGAACTTTCCACTCCAGTGCACTGTGGAAGCTCAGTGTTTGGGTATATTTAAAGTAGAGGTTGATACATTTTTGGTTATCAATGGTGCAAAGGGTTATGGGTATAATGTGGGCAAAAGGTGTTAAATGTTTGATTGGCCATGATCGTATGGAATGGGGGAGTAGGCTCAGTGAGCTGAATGGCTTACTTCTGTTCCTTTCTTCCTAAAAGCAAATTTGCGAAAGCGAAAATGATTTTTTTGGGCCACGTTGTGGGACAAATTCAAGCGACACCTAGAGAATCAAAAATAAGGGCTATCTTGAAATTTCCTGTTGTGGCTCCTTTAACAACTTTATTAAAGCAAGCAAGAAATTTGAATGGGCAAAAGAATGCCAAAGTGCTTCTCAGAATGTGAAAGCTATACTGATTATCACACTAGTTTTAGCAACACTGAACTACTCAAAGCCATTTCGACTGATGGTTGGTGCCAGCTGTATCAGTGTTGGCGCTGTTTCATGACAGGAGGACTGGCCGAATATTCAGTTTATGATGAATGACTTGCTATGAAAAGAATATGGTAGATGATTCCCTAAGCAGACTGTGTGAGTCATTTATCAGAATGCATTATTGCCTGTACTGAAAAGCAAGCACCAAGATATGATTTTGCTGTTGGTGAGAAAGACCCTTCCCTTCAGATCCTTCACACACTGACTGTCACCTCTTCTCCATGTTGCCCTTGAATTAGTTGAGGTGGGGAAGAGAGTGTTATCTCCTGTGTTATGCCCCTCAGCAGGAGGACACTGGAAAACAAGTCTGGCTATTCCCAAGGTCATCACAAACATTAATTCGTTAAAACAAAAATACAAATTTCCCAGTTTATCTGACTTTCAGACACAGTTTGACAGAAAGCATAGACCAGTTTCCTGTACTTAACAAGCATTACTTTTTATTACAAGTAAATAGGCTTTAACTACAGGTAAACAATTATGAACCATTAGCATATAACACTACCAGTTAATACTCTAATCTCCTTATAAGCTCATAGAATTTGCAATAAAATTCAACTTGTATTCAGATCACAAATTGCATGCAACTGTAATAGACACAAACTAGAAACAAAACCCATGGGGTGGTTATGGGCAGAGGGAAAACCGGGAAAGCAGTTCAGTGGTTCTGTTCATAGGACCTGTTGAGACGATTCTTAAGCTGATCAGAATATTGTTTCTTGATTTTCCTTCCTGAGACAGTTTCACTGGTTTGCAAGAGGCACAGAGTGGCTGGTTCACACTTATAGAAGGTGTTTAATTTGTTAACAAAAAGTCATGGCTCAGCATAACTGCCAAAGGAAAGAGAACTGGTTTTGTTCAGGCTTAAAGTGGTTTTTAATGCAGAGAACAGAGATAGCTCCTTAGCTGGTAGAGATCTGAAGGCTTCTCACTGCCCTATTCGCAGCCCCAAGCTGTTCAACTACTGGAGAGCCAATTACATAGTTGTTGGCAATTCGAAGGTCTTTTCCATCAGTAGTCAATAGACCAACCAGCTACTTGTTGCCAGTTGAATGTCCATTTGTACACACCCTTCTTCTCCAGCTCATTTGAAAACTACAGTTCCATTACTGCTCAAAGAAGAAAATGTGCAAATGGTGCTTACAATAGGTGTCAGGTTATTTGCTTTTAGAAACTGCAGTAATCCTTCAACAAATCGTTTGTTTTAAACAGATTTCCCCCCATATTTCAGCATGCAATTAAAAGTACAGAAAAAATGAAAGGAAATGGTCTTTGCAACGTCCCATGCAAAGAAGATCAAGAGAGGGCTGCTGTAATTTTTACTGAGGTTCATTCCGAGAGTTTTTTGATGCAGGACTTGGTGATCCATCAGCTGTTCCCAGGCGCATGAGGAGAAACAGAAACCATGGCTAGAGGACCATTAACTCAGTGACAGATGCTCCAAGCGTTGCAGGCTGACACATTCCAATGTCCATTTTTACTTGTTTGGGAAAGTTTGAGGCTTCTGCCACACAGGTACAATGGGAAAAGGATGTATATGGCTTTCTTGACATTGCAAGGAGCTGGAAATTGTAAAATCCATTGTACTGTGTGTCTTATAAAGAATGTACACAAAGAACATGAAGAGCTCTGCACCTGTATTGAGGAACATCAGAGTGGAACCTGGAGCAAGGAGAAAACTACTGTTATTGCACATCTGTCATTTTTAAATTTATGCATGTTGCCCTCAGGCTGTAAGCCTGACATTGAATGGATATTATAAATATTAAGAGTATTACAGTTGTATTGAAATACCTTTGCATGCAATTTGTGGTATGGACACATGTTGAATTTTATTGCAAATTCTGTTATTCAGGTTGAAATACTTTGTGATGTATTTTTACAAATTGGAACAATAAAATCCATTTTTGGAGGAAATAAAGAGTGTAATTGTTTGGATTTCACAAATCTAATGATTACTTCAAATTAGATTATTTTTTCAGATTATATGTGTCTCTTGCAAATCGTTACCCACCAAGGTTACATTTGGTCATGAGCTGCACACATCATTAAAATTGTAAGTACAGTGGGCAGAGGAGCTTCTTCAACCAACCCCCAGACCAATGGTTGTACTAGTTCTGAACTCTTTCATTCTAGTATTGAAGAAAGCATCTAAGGAGTGCCATCATGCTAAGGAAACTTTCTAGCCAAGCATCATTCCCTGCCCTCTGCTGTTGGTTTGGTTTCTATCTTGTGCTGCTGACCCTCTAAATTGAACCTCCACCACCATGAACAGAATAGGGCACATAGAGCTGGCCAAATAAGTGGCCATTATCCAGCAAGTTGCTGAAATAACCCCACAAAAGGCAGCATCCCATCACCAAGCCACCCTTCATTTACACCTGCATATTACAAGATACTGACTAGCTAGCTCAGAGCTGACTCCTCGAGTCAACAGAACCACTGACATTCCTGTTTATATCCGTCAGCTAGGACTGCCTGATTGGACCAGATTAACTGTCCTGATCAGGGAACCCTTATTCTATGAGGTCCACTTGGCTGACCTTGTTCCAGTCACTGCACCCCATCCCCTCTAAGTCCTGGGCTTGTGCTTCTTCCTGTAGTTTCTCCTTGGATGTTTTTGCACTAGGTCTGGTTCCTCTGAGTCCGCCTCAGATACTGGTGACATATATTGGTCCGCAGCTCACGTCTTGCGCTTGGAGCCTCTCGGAAGAAATTCCTCTTCTTCAGGTGGTAATGGCATCGAGGCTGTGACATCTGCCGTGTCCATCTCATCCTTAGAGGTTTCTTCAATGATCGCAAAGGGGAAGAACTCATAGGTTCCGTCAGCCTCACTAGATGTTCTGAGGGACTGGGTATGTTTTGCTCATGCCCTGTTTGTGAGGTTACAGCTTTCATGTGGTCCACCTGTCTCTTCTACCTGAACTTTGTATGTCACAGGATGTGACCATGAGTCGACCGTGACACCTACGTCAGTCTCCTGCTCGTTGACTATAGCTCTGCCTTCAACACCATTATCCCATTCAGACTGATCTCAAAACTGAGTGACCGTGGTCTCGGCTCCACCCACTGCAACTGTATCCTCAGCTTTCTGACCCATAGGCTGCAATCAGTGAGGATAGGTAACTGCCCCTCTTCCACAATAACATTCAACACTGGAATCCCCCAAGGATGCATCCTTAGCCTCCTACTGTACTCCCCGTACACCCACCACCGTGTTGCCAAATTCTGAATGAACACCGTCTACAAGTTTGCTGACAAAATCACCATAGTGGAACGGATATCTAACAATGACGAGTCACAATACAGAAGGGAGGTGATGTGGTGCAATGGAAACAATCTGTCTCTCGATGTCAGCAAAACTAAAGAACTGATCATCGACTTCAGAAAGAAAGGAGGAGAACATGCCTCCATCTACATCAATGGAACTGAGGTTGAGAGAGTGAGGAGCATCAAGTTCCTCGGAGTTACAATAACCGACGACCTGTCCTGGACGTCCCACGTAGATGTGACAGTCAAGAAGGCACAATAACGCAGCTCAGGAAATTTGGCATGTCCATAAGGACCCTCACCAACTTCTATGGATGCACCATGGAAAGCATACTGTCTAGGTGCATAACGGTCTGGTATGGCAACTGCTCTGCCCAGGACTGTAAGAAACTACAGAAGGTGGTATACACAGCCCAGAACATCACTGAAGCCAACCTTCCATCCATGGGCTCTACTTACACAGCCTGCTGCTGCAGAAAGGTGGCTAACATCATCACAAACCCATCACACCTCAGTAATGACCTCCTACAACCTCCTGTGTCAGGCAGAAGACATAGAAGCCTGAAGACAAGCACAAGCAGGGTCAGGAACAGCTTCTTTCTGGCTGTTATCCGACTGTTGAATGGACCCTCGCCTTAAATAATGTAACCTGCAATGTAGCCTGTATGCCTCTAAGTCTTTTTAATCTGTACATCCTTTGCTTGCTGTGATCTGCCTGTAAATTGTAAATAAAGCTTTTCACTGTATTTCAGTACACGTAACAATAACATCAAAATCAAAATCAAATCTTACCCATGCAGGGCCACTCCTGTGGCTCTAATGCTAAACTTCGTCCTTTGAAGTAAACTGTCTGTCTCACTTAGAGGAGGCTTGTGTACAGCATTGGTGTTCCTGATGCCATTTCACTCTCCACCCCAGGTCTGGGAAGATCAGGTTTAACCCGGTGCAGAGTCTCCTCCCCATTAATGACTCTGCTGGAGCTATCTCTACAGTTGCATGAGGGGTGGTCCTATTATCAAACAGGAACCAGGACAGTTTGGTATCAAGTGAAGCTGTAGGCTGTTTATTTAAGCCTGCCTTCAAAGTTTGGACTGCTCTTTCTGCCATAACAATGGATGATGGAAAGTATGGCGCTGTCCTCCTACGCCAAATGCCATTTGAGTTTAGGAAATACTCAAATTCCCTACTGGTAAATGATGGTCCGTTATCTGCGACCAACACCTCTGGAAGTCCATTATAGGAAAAGATGCTCGCAGCTTCTGAATCATGGTCCCTGTGTTTGACGAATGAACTCTATGTACATCCAATCACTTTCAATGGGTGTCCACGATGAGCAAGAACATAGAACCCATGAAAAGACCAGCATAGTCGACATGTAACTGAGTCTAGGGTTTAACCAGTCATTCTGGAAGAGCCACTGGCAGTAATTTTGTTCTTGTTGGCACTCAGGGCACTGCCCAACCAATGCGGCTATGTCAGCGTCCAATCCTGGCAACCAGACATAATATCTCACCAACATCTTCATTTTAGAAACTCCTGGATGACCTTGGTTGAATTCAACCAGTATCTGGTGGTGACTTTGCCCTGCATTAATCAGTCCTGTTCCCCAGGATAACATGCTGTCCTCTATGGTGACCTGGTCTCACCGCGTCCAGAAAGGTTTCAATTCTGGTTGCAAAGGCCCTTTTGTTTCTCCCACAGCTGTTTTAGTTTTTCCAGGATCAGACCTTTTTGTGTCCACAGTCTGATATTGTCAGCAGTGATTGGAAGGGTGTCCAGAACATTTGGAATCAGAACAGACTCTTCCACAGGTGGCATCACCGGTTGTGTATCTGCTAGTGGGAGATGGCTCAAGCATTTATCACTTGACCTTCCGGATGGTGTTTCAACTTGTAATTGCACACACTCAGATTAAGAGCCCACTGCTGAATTTGACCTGAAGCTATGGCTGGCACAGCCTTGTCCTCTTTAAGCAGGGGTTTGAGGTCTGTTACTATTACAAATTTATGTCCATAAAGATACTACATCAAAGACGACCACCAAATCTTCCTTCTCTATCTGGGCATATTTTTGTTCGGCATCAGCCAATGTCCAGGAAGCGCATGCTGTTGGGTGCTCATATCTGGTGGGCCACTGGGGAGCCAACATTACCCCGATACTGGACGGGGAGGCATTGTATATCAACACCACAACTCGCTTGGGATCGTAGTTTGCCAATATCTTAGACGACGATCACTGCTTCTTCACTTCCCTCAAGGCTACATTTTGGCTATGAGACCATTTCCAATGCTGACCCTTTCTCAATAGAAGGTGTAAGGATGCCAGGATGGAGGCCATGTTATGTATGAACTTCCAATAATAATTCACCAACACAAGGAATGACATAAGCTTCAGTACAGACATGGGAGACAGGGCACCTTTTATCACCCTCACTTTATCTTCCAACAGTGTAACCCCTTCTTGTCGACTCTGTAGACTCTGTAGGTCAATTGGGATACCTGGAACACACATTTTCCCTCCTAAGGCATACACATACCTTGGAGAAATGTTTAAGCATAGTGTCCAAATTCTCTAAGTTCTCTTCATTGGTCTTCCCTCTTATTAGAGCATCACGCAGATAATGGTGACCTTGGGGTAGACCTTGTAAAATGTTCTCAATTGTCCACTGCAAAATGGCACAGACTGATGCTACCCAAAAAGGCAGTCTTGTGTATTGGTGTGAACAGTTATGGGTATTAATTGTAGCATACTTCTGGGAATCCTCATCTAATCGCATTTGCAGGTCTGTATCACTCATGTCCAGCTTTGTGAAGGACAGCCCCCTGCCAGTTTTGCATATAAGTCCTCGATGCGAGGAATTGGGTATTTATCGAGCTGCAAAAAGCGGTTTATTATTTGTCGGAAATTCTTGCAAAGGCAAGCCAACCTGTTGGGCTTCACAATCGGTGTGACTGGTACTGCCCATTCTGCAAACGAAACTGGTTTGATGGTTCCTTTGTTTTCCAGCCATCTGATTTCTGACTTTGTTGGCAGAATTGTGGAATTGTTTCCTGGTCAATATGCAAGGCGATATTGGGTCCTTTGATAATCCTTAGACCTTCCTGAAAAACCTCCAGGTACTCAATTACGACTTCACTTGGGCAGCCATTTTCTAATCGAAAAATGTTGAGCCAATCAAGATGAATCTTTCTCAATCAATTTCACCCCATCAAGCTTGGACCCAAGCCTTTTACTACAATCAGTGGTAACTTCTCATAAGAGGCCAGAACTGAAGTTAAAGTCTTAATCTGTAGGGGCTCCCTGGATTGGGTTCTCGGCTTGGCCAAGGTCTGATGCAAACTTAGGGTTTGGAGTCCAGAGCGAATTTTGGTAAAGACTGGCTCTGCAATCACTGATACAGTTGCGCCGGCATTGACCTCCATGCTAACTGAGTGCCCATTTAACCAGATGCTTATTTTGATTGGTTCTGATTTGGATGTTGCTGAGAAATTTAACTGTTCCAAACCAGCTGTAGTCAGACTTTCCAGAGTTTGCACTCTCCTGGATACTGGCTTATGACTTCTCTTATTCAATTTGGGCCTAGTGGACCTCCTTTGCTGTCTTGTGTCCACACACGAGCAGCAAGTACAAAGTCTTGCCAGCATGGATCTTTGAGAAAATTTTAACCATTTGGCCAAGGCTTGGCTCTGTTTTGGGATTTTGCTGTGGGCTGACCTAGAGTTTCTCTGTTCAGGACATGTCCTGACTGAGGCTATGCAATTACCTTCACTCAGGTAGTGTTCTTCAAGTTCTGTTGGCCTGGCGAGGGTGTACAATGCTGTTGCAATATCCTGTAACTCATATGCTCACATTCCAATGGTAGTTGCAGTGTCTGTTTAAAATCCAGTTCGGCTTCAGCTGGTAGGCGCTTTTGCATGGTCACCTCATTAATCCCACTCTTGTTGCCGCTGAATTAACTCCACGAAGGCCAGTATCCCATCACCAAGTCACCCTTTATTTACACATGCATAGTACAAAACACAGGCCCAGATGGCTCAGTGTCATTTCCTAGCGTGAACAGAACCCCTGACACTCCTGTTTATATCTGTCAGCCAAGGTTGCCTGATTTTTTTATTTATTCATTAATGGGATGAGGGCATCGCTGGCCCGGCAGCATTTATTGCCTATCCCTAATTGCCCAGAAGGCAGTTAAGAGTCAACTACATCACTGTGGGTCTGGAGTCACATGTAGGCCAGTCCAGGTAAGGATGTCAGTTTCCTTCCCTAAAGGACATTTGTGAACCAGATGGTTTTTCCAACAATTGACAATGGATTCATGGTCATTATTAGACTCTTAATTCCAGATATTTATTAAATTCAAATTTCACCATCTGCCATGGCGGGATTCAAACCCAGGTCCCCAGAACGTTACAAAAACAAAGTCAGGAAGGGTCACCAGACCTGGAACGTTAACTCTGACCTTTTCTTCACAGACGCTGCCAGACCTGCTGAGCTTTTCCAGCAGCTTCTGGTTTTGTTCCTGATTTACAGCATCAGCAGTTCTTTCGGTTTTCCCCAGAACGTTATCTGGATTAACAGTCCAGCAATAATACAACGAGGCCATCACCTCCCCTTGCTGTACCAGATTAACATTCCTAATCAGGGAACTCATATTCTATGAGATTCACCTGGCAGACCTCATTCCAATCACTGTAGTTGCCACTGTGGGTGCCTTGATGACATGTGAAGGTTTACAACTCACATGCAATTAGGGTCTTACTACTTGGCAAAAAAATTAAGTCGTTGCCTACCAGGACTCTATTCATTGCCTCTTCATTTGCTGCTTGTTTGCTCTCCCTAGAGGGTGAAGGTGCCAAATATTTTGATCAGATAAAATCATTCAGCCACAAAATTCACCTCCTTAGTGCCCACCTTTAGATGTTACAGGTGGAGTCAAGTCTCCAAAATGGCACCTGCAGTACATGTGCACACTTTTGGTATCAGCTGTGCTGGATACCATATTAGTGAGGGCATTAGCATGCAGACAGGCTGTAACTGCTGTGCAAATCTGATCTGATGCTAATGTTGCCAATTTGTAGCTCAATGTCCCTGAATATTGACCATACACAGCTAAACATGCATTCTTCACCAACTCAGTTTAAAGCAATTATCAGGTTAATTGCAGATCAATTTCTACTTGCCGTTGCTGCAATGTGGAAGTGCATTGTGGTTTTAAGTGCTCTATAGAATATGTAGTTTCTACAGGGAGTGGCCTGGCACACATTGAAGGACTTTGTCCTGAAATCAAAACTTTTGCACAAGCCAGTTTCTCCCTGACACAGGTGCAGACATAAACATTCCCTTGAACTACAGCATGACAGAGAAAATGAACACAGAGGTCACAGCAGTGTAGCTCAATGTTCTTGAAGATAAAGGAGGAGTAGGAATGGGAAGAGGGCTTTCAGAAGGAAGACATATCTACCCACAGTGTTCATACAGAAAACCAACTTGAACCTCCGCAAGGAACAGTGAGCTGAAATTTCACTGGGACGTGGTGGTGGGACTAGAGGTGAGCTTTGAGGCAGAGAGTCTGTAATATCCTGTAAATCAACCAACTTGTCAGTCTGACACCTTGCTTCTAACACCAGGCAACTTACATAGAGGCTGGATTGGAGGTGACAATCAACTAAACTGAAGGCACTTGTGAGAATACGGTGGCTCAGTGGTTAGCACTGCAGCCTCACAGCACCAGGGACCCGGGTTCGATTCCAGCCTTAGGTGACTGTCTGTGTGGAGTTTGCACATTCTCCACGTGTCTGCGTGGGTTTCCTCCGGGTCCTCCGGTTTCCTCCCACAGTCCAAAGATGTGCAGGCTAGGTGGATTGGCCATGCTAAATTGCCCATAGTGTTCAGGGGTGTGTGGGTTATAGGGGGATGGGTCTGGGTGGGATGCTCCAAGGGTTGGTGTGGACTTGTAGGGTCGAAGGGCCTGTTTCCACACTGTAGGGATTCTAATTCTAATATTCTAGACAGTGGTCAGACCTCCTCCTGAAGCTGATTCCCGACTAATGAAGTGAGGCAGCCTCTCAGCAGTGGGTGGATGTTCATTGATCCCTTCTTGAATTTCCCTCCTCTGACCCCTGGCTGGAATTACATAGAACCTAGAACTTTACAGCGCAGTACAGGCCCTTCGGCCCTCGATGTTGCGCCGACCTGTGAAACCAATCTGAAACCCATCTAACCTACACCATTCCATTATCATCTATATGTTTATCCAACGACCATTTAAGTGTCTTTAAAGTTGGCGAGTCTACAACTGCTGCAGGCAAGGCATTCCGTACCCTTACTACTCTCTGAGTAAAGAATCTATCTCTGACATCTGTCCTATATCTATCACCCCTCAATTTAAAGCTAAGTCCCCTTGTGCTAGCCGTCACCATCCGAGGAAAAAGGCTCTCACAGTTCACCCTATCCAATCCTCTGATCATCTTGAATGTCTCTATCAAGTCACCTCTTAACCTTCTTCTCTCTAACGAAAACAGCCTCAAGTCCTTCAGCCTTTCCTCATAAGCCCTTCCCTCCATACCAGGCAACATCCTGGTAAATCTCCTCTGCACCCTTTCCAATGCTTCCACATCCTTCCTATAATGCGGCGACCAGAACTGTACGCAATACTCCAAGTGCCGCCGCACCAGTGTTTTGTACAACTGCAACATGACCTCACAGCTCCAAACCTCAATCCCTCTACCAATAAAACCTAACACACCGTACACCTTCTTAACAACCCTATCAACCTGGGTGGCAACTTTCAGGGATCTATGCACATGGACACCGAGATCTCTCTGCTCATCCACACTACCAAAAATTTTACCATTAGCCCAGTACTCTGTATTCCTGTTACTCCTTCCAAAGTGAATCACCTCACACTTTTCCGCATTAAACTCCATTTGCCACCTCTCAGCCCAGCTCTGCAGCTTATCTATGTCCCTCTGTAACCTGCAACATCCTTCTGCACTATCCACAACTCCACCAACTTTAGTGTCATCCGCAAATTTACTAACCCATCCTTCTATGCCCTCATGCAGGTCATTTATAAAAATGACAAACAGCAGTGGCCCCAAAACAGATCCTTGCGGTACACCACTAGTAACCGAACTCCAGGATGAACATTTCCCATCAACCACCACCCTCTGTCTTCTTACAGCTAGCCAATCTCTGATCCAAAGTGCTAAATCACCCTCAATCCCATGCCTCCGTATTTTCTGCAATAGCCTACCGTGGCGAACCTTATCAAATGCTTTACTGAAATCCATATACACCACATCAACCGCTTTATTCTCATCCATCTGTTTGGCCACCTTCTCAAAGAACTCCATAAGGTTTGTGAGGCACAACCTACCCTTCACAAAACCGTATTGACTATCCCTAATCAAATTATTCCCTTCTAGATGATTATAAATCCTATCTCTTATAATCCTTTCCAACATTTTACCCACAACCGAAGTAATTGACAGAGAGCTGTGGCTACAGTTTATCCTGTTGAGGGCCTCCCCTTCTACAATGATCCTTTGGCAGCTATGGCCACTGACAATTTTTCATCTTTGAAAAATCCTTCAGAGGGAGCTTTCTCCTCCAAGCACTTTCTCATTTCCCAGCATGCATCAGCTTCAGTAACATCTTCAACCTCTGGTAGTGGGGATGCCAAGCTTTTAATGCTGAAGGATTTCTGATTTGCTGTCTGCCCTCAGGAGATTGCCCTCCCTCCTTATTTGCTGGGCTTTCCAGAGACAGCCATTTAGTTGTCCAGTGAATCAAATATTATCCTCTGAGGCCCATTGGAGGCTTCTTCATGGTGACACACATTTACTCCTGATAGCAGTATTGAGACCCTGGGGTGAAAATTTAGCCAATGCATTGGACATCTGTAGTTCAAGAACAACTTCACCAAAATCTGCCATGCACTCCAGTCAGAATTGTGACCACAGGGTAAAGAGACAAATGGCATTGGTAACATCACAAAGCTAACTGTGGCCATGAACTTTTATGCACCAGACTCCTTCTGGAGTGGGAATATTTGCAACATTCTCTCATTTGCTGTCCACTGTTGTGTAAGCAAGGTCACTGAATCTTTGTATTGTAGGGGAACTGAATGAGTTACATTTGCTCTTGGCAGAGAAAACGAAGATGGAACAAATAGGCAGCTAAATGTTGTTATTACAAAGCTTTTCTGTTCAATGTAAACTCAATATTATGATAACAATGTCTTTTTAAAAATCAGTGCTTTATTTGAAGATTCTATTCATGTGAATTGGGTAACTACATCTCGATGTCTACTGCTCTGGCATCGTCAGTACAAAGTGATGGAAGTTACATCATCAGACCTAGCGTTGAGGCGGCAGAGGTAGACAGCAGTTTAAGATTCACCTGATAAAAAGTAGATATATCACTACAGACTGCCATTCACTGCAAAGGTGCAGCTTTATGGATGCTACATGTCAGTTCTAGCTCGTGGGTGACAAGAATAGAATAGAATAGCCTTTATTGTCACATGCACATCAATGAGTGCAGTGAAAAGTTTGTAATGTCACCTCTCAGCATCGTCTTAAGTACAGGGAACCTAGATACAGATACTTCAAGTGTTGTCACAGAATTATCACAGTAAAATAAAAGGCTAGCATAGGAATGCAGAGTTTAAATAGTCCAGAATGAGAATAAAAGGTGTCTTTAAAGCACTCAAGTTATGATCCTTTTTACAGAGTCCATCCCCACTGGGCTTCAGTACATGACGCCTTGCTGCCACCATGTTCTGGCCTCCATCCAGGGCTCACCTCCAGGATTCATCCCTTTGTCCAGCCCGCACTCACTCCGATCCCAGCCCGGGGCTCCGGCCCGCACTCACTCTGCTCCCAGCCCCGGGCTCCAGCCCGCACTCACTCTGCTCCCAGATCTGGGCTGCAGCCTACACTCAATCCACCCCTAGCTCTGGGTTCCAGCCCGCACTCACACTGCTCCCAGCCCTGGGCTCCGGCCCACACTCACTCTGCTCCCAGCTTCAGGCTCCAGCCCGCACTCACTCTGATCTCAGACCTGGGCTCTGGCCCGCACTCACTCTGCTCCCAGCCCCGGGCTCCGGCCCGCACTCAGTCTGCTCCCAGCCCCAGGCTCCGGCCCGCACTCACTCTGCTTCCAGCCCCGGGCTCTGGCCCGCACTCACTGTGCTCCCAGGTCCGGCCCACGACTCACTTCTGGCACTTGGCCTGCAATCAGTTTGCTGCTGCTCAGGCTGTGCCTTACCTCCCTCACTGGGCTGGTCTCAGCCTCCATTCTCCATTCCCTCCAGGTCAGGTACTTTAAGAAGTTAAAGGTTGGATGGGGGAGGGGTGTTAGAAGAAGAACAACTGCAGCAAGAGGCAAAAAAAAATGAAAGAGGAAGAAGAGATGGAGAGCAGAGGAGCCCCAGCTGGAGGTAGACCCAGAAGACATAGAATATTACTGCCAAGGCATCCACCTTGTCCATCAATTGGTCCTCTGAAAATGAACTTCTTGTTACCTGGATTGTTCAGGAAGAGCACTCCAGACCACGTTTCCAAAATAGTGAATGCTTGCCAGCCCCTGCACAATACAACAAACTGATGTGGTGGCAACTTTGCCAAGGGGGAGACGGCCAGATTTTCTAAGATGAATCCTAACCACAATTTATCATATTGTATGAGGTATCTGGTAGGTTTTTTGCTACAATACTCTTTCCTGGGAGGCACCTACAGGGTGTGCTTGGTCCAGAGTGATAGACGGAAATCACTTGGTATGTAATGAGAAGAATTGCTTATCTTAAACAAGATGTTGTTTATTATATGACAGCAATCCAGTACAGTTACACTGATATGAAAGACATTATTACATAGATTGTAAGGAAGATGTAGACACTGGAGGCAGGATAGATCCTGACAATCACTCCTCCTCTTTGTTGTGTACAATGGCACTTCCACTGCTCCTTAGGGAATGGCATGCCTGCAGAAAGGCCAAGGTGCCTCTTACCAAGCAAATGAATGAATGCATCCATGTTTTCAACAATGTCGTTTCTTCCTTACAAATATCTGGCAGATACGCATTGTTCTGGTGGGCCTGGCTTTCTTGGCACAGGCTTTGCATCACTTTGGGTCCAAAGTTGTCCATGCTGCATCACATTGCAAGTAGCTTTCTGGCAGGCCTGCCAACGTATGAAGCATGTTATTGTGCACAGTAAACAGCCTTCTTCATAGAAAACTACATGCAGTGCTCTTCTGAATCTTTTGCAGTGGAACCTGTATACAGCCTCATCATCTGAGGAGCTGGCACTTGAGTTACCCTTGTCCCTTTTTCTGGCTATTGCGCAATCCTGCCTGATAGCTCATTCTGTGCAGAATCCACCTCTAAGCTGTCCCTTGTATACTCAGCGTCAGTATGAGCAAGTGGTTTGGAATGCAATAGTGAGTTGCAGTGGTTCTTCTTCATCACTCTCTTCTCATTCTTCCAACTCTTTTGTTTCTACCTCTGTCTGTGCAGAAAACAGTTCTTGGGCATCTGAGCGGAGAAAGTCCCAGAGAGGGGAGAGGGGAAAATTAAGAGGTTCATATTTGCACCATCTTCACCTTTGATCATTTCTGCCCACCTTTCCAATGACCATTGTCCCATCCACTGAGATGAGCACATGGAGCCATTCTAACTGGTTCCTTGCTGTCTCTGGTTAGATGCAACATTGACCTGTAAAAGAGATAGAAGTTTATCAGTGTTATGACCTGGTTAGGAGGGGCTGAAAAGCTCCCTTTTTTTCCCTTTTCAACGTTTAATTTGTTTTAGATGAGGATATTCTTGCCAATGATTATACTTGCAATAATCATAAAGAACCAGTCAACAAGGTCTTGTTGACTTTTACAACGAAGGAGATTAGTATAAAACAAAGAACTATGGATGCTGGAGATCTGAAACAAGAAAAAAAATCAGAAATTGCTGGAAAAATTCAGCAGAAACTTAGCATCTGTGGAGAGAAAGCATAATTAACATTTCAAGCCCAGTGACCGTTCTTCCAAAGAAAGAGGACTGTTCTATTCAGCTAAAATTGACCTATGCAAAATAAAATATTCTTTGACTTGTGCGTGACACACAAACATACTTGAAATCTGTGATAACCTGTACAAGGGTCTTGGGGAATCACTATTAACCTTCCTGTGCAATTGACTGATTATGAGTTCTCTTGGTAAAAGAAATTCCAGTTCTCCTCACCTGGAATTCATCACCTGAATTCTTAAGGCCTTCTTGTGGTGTAGAACACAGACCAGGAGGCATGTATTCAAGTCCCACCTGCTCCAGAGGTATGTAATAACATGCCTGAACAGTTTAATTAGGAAAATAGTTAAATCAAGAAAAAACTTTTAAGAAAGAGTTGCGGTGATTTTGATGGTAGGAAAGTCGCTCAGTTATGTATGAAAGCACTTCTGGGTATAAGAAAAATAAGAGAATAAAAAGAAAAATAAAGCAATGCCAGGGGCTCTTGTAGCACAGTGGTAGTGTCCATACCTTTGGACCAAGAGGCCCAGGTTCATGTCAAGTTGCTCCAGAGGTGTGTCACAACATCTCTGAACAGGCTGACGGAAAGTATGTATAAAACAGATGCAGAAGGGTTCTTGTGGTACAGCGGTAACGTCCCTGCTTCTGGGCTGAGCAGGCCTGGGTTCAGGTCCCATTTGCTCTAGAGGTGTGTAATATCATCGTTGAGCAGGTTGGTTTAAAAAAAAAGCCGACCCAGGGATTTTACTATGACTTATCGAGTTATTATACCTGTCAAGTAAACTCGAAATGTGAGTTCAAACATCAGCAGTACCTTACTTCCAAGCCTGTGTTGCAATGAAACTGGTTGCAGAAGGTAGCCATGCTCACTTAACAAGAGGGGTCTTCTGGTGCAATGATCACGTCCATACCTCTGGACCAAGAGGTCCAGATTCAAGTTCCACCAGCTCCAGAGGTATGCAATAACATCACGGAGCGGGCTGATTAGGAAAATATCTGTAAAGTAGACACCAGACTCTCAACTACCCACTGAGATGGCCAAGCAAGCCACTCAGTTGTATCATTCAAAGGGCTCACTTGGCACAGCACTAGTGACCCTACTTCTGAGCCAGGAGGCCCAGGTTCACTTTCTACTGGCTCTAGAGGTACATAACAACACATCTGGACAGGTTCATTAAAAAAAAAAGTAAACCCGGCAGGGCTCCTGTGGGTAAAATCCAAAAGAAATTCAGGTGCTGCAAATGTGAAGCTAAAATAAAAATTGCTGGAAAAGCTTAGCTGGTCTGTGGAGAGAAATCAGAGTTAACATTTCGGCTCGAGTCACTCTTCCTCAGAACTGGGGCTGTCGTGCTCTATCTCTGAACTAAAAGGCACAGGCTCAAGTCCTACCTGCTCCAGGAGTGTGTTATAACACATCTGCACAAGTTGATTAAAAATATTGGAATTTAAGCTTTTAGGGACCTTGCGTTGGAGCGGTAGTGTCCCTACCTCTGAGCCAGGAGACCTCGGTTCAAGTACCACCTGCTCCAGCGCTGTGTAATTACATCTTTAAATAGGTTGATTAGAAAATAAAGCAGACCCAGGGGAGGGTATGCAGAACAGTCAGTCCTGGTCTGGGACTAGCCTATGTACACCATGAGTATTTTAGTGTTCAGCAATAAATGATGTTCCGTTCCAGTCGAGCTTCCTGAGTTATTACAAAGTCCATCCACATAAACACAGATAACATAGTAAGAGAGAATAGTTTGGCCAAATTAAAACTTAGAGGAAATAAATGTTCAAAGTCTAGAGTCTCTGCTGGTGTTCTTGTTTTCATTGTCAAGGCAGCTTAAAGGTATTTTTGTCCCTCTGCAGTCACTGCTGTGGAATTGAAGTTACCCATTTAGAATATAGATTAGATGATCTTTTTTCTCTTAGCAGTTCGTGAGTCTTTGGAATTCTTTCCCTGAAAATGTGGAAGAAGCAGAGACATGAAACAGAGGACGTAGAACATTAATGCACCGGAATGGGCCCAAACATGACACCAAATTAAACTATTCCCTTCTGCCTGCCCTTGGTCCATATCCCTCCATTCTTTGCATATTCATGTGCTTATCTAAAAGTCTCTTGCATGCCCTTGCCATATCTGCCTCCATCACAACCCCTAGGAGTGCATTCCACGCTCCTACCACTCTCTGCGTAAAAAACTTGCCCCTAACATCTCCTTTGAACCTCCATACCTGCACCTTAAATGCATGCCCCCTAGTTCAATTTTGAGAAATAGGTTCTGACCGTCAATTCTATCTGTGCATCTCATAATTTTACAGACTTCTATCAAGTCACTTCTCAGCCTCCGCTGTTCCAGAGAAAATAACCCAAGTTTTTCTAGCCTCTCCTTATAGCTCAGTCCTTGATTATTATTAAGTCAGAGGTGGGTAGATTCTTATTAAGGAAAGGGGTTGAAGTGTATTGGGGTTGCCAGAATGCCAGAATGAGGATACAACCGGATCTACCATGATCTTGGCGAATTACAGAGGAAATCAGGGGGCTGCTAAATGGCCTAATCCTGCTCCATGTTTGTATATCAGTATGTTAGCATTAATTATATGTTACAATCCTGTTACTAGCAAGCAGCACAATCATCATGAGTGAGGGTAAATGCTACATGGACAGCTGCGCCTATTTTCAGGAGCAATTGAATTCCGATCCTAAAATATCTTGGAGGATGTGGTTGGTATCTCCTTTAGTCTGGTTGGAAATGGGTTAATAATTCTCCTGAGGGAGATGTTTTGTGCTGAATCTTAATCAATTCAGTAAACACGACAAAGGGCAGTAATTAGTGATGATTAACCTTAATAGTTGCTAATAACGCAATGGGTCTTTTAAGTGTTTCATGACAGTGGGTTGGCGACCTAATGGAAAATCACTGAACCATCAAAATCTTAAATGACAGGACAATTAAACTTTGACATGCATATATTATAAAGCAATGAATGACCTGCAGTCACAAGAATTTTGCAATTGAAGTGAATTTGACTAGATAAGCATCAAAGCAGTGAGAGAGAAAAGGTATAACACTCCCTCCCTCAGCCACAGCCACAGTCTGGGGCAGGTGCTGGGAGGAGATGACGTTACGTGGAAGTTAACACAGAAGTGCTATTACACAAAACTAAGTGACTTCCCACCACTAAAATCACTGTGACTCTTTTTTTTGTAGTTTATTTTTTTCATTTAATTACCACCAGTAATCACCTGTGTAACCCTTCAAATATTAACAAGCAAAGCTCATACTGAGCAAAGCAGGCCATCAAAATGTGAGTGGGAGATAGAAAGAGCAGAAGGGGCTGAATCAAAATGGAGTTGGAGGGGAAAATAAAGCACAGTATTCCTTGCGGTGCCCAGCTCTCTCTAAAGGCGTTGAGAGTACTGATGGACACTATCTGCTCCCTGACCAATGACACCTAGGTGCGAACATAACAGTGGGAGAGGGACAGGTAGTTAGCAGAAATGATCCCCTCCAAGGCCCTCTGCCTGGTCCTGTTTATAGCCAGAGATATTAGGAACTGCAGATGCTGGAGAATCTGAGATAACAAGGTGTAGAGCTGGATGAACACAGCAGGCCAAGCAGCATCAGAGGAGCAGAAAAGCTGACGTTTCGGGCCTAGACCCTTCTTCAGAAAAAAATTCTGCTTGGCCTGCTGTGTTCATCCAGCTCTACACCTTGTTATCTCTGTTTATAGCCAGCATGGCCTGGCCCAGGAGCAGATCCATGAGGAGGTCCTCCAATCTGTGCACACCCCTCCGCACCAGATGGCCAAATGTCAGGAATGTGGGGCTGAAGTGCAAGTAAAAACAAAACAAAGATTTTTCAAATTGCCAGTGAAACTTCTCTGGACTGCCTCCAAGGGCAGTATTATCTATCCTTAGAAGGTGGTTGTCTCAGTATACATCCCAGTAAACAGCCTGTCGATTATAGAATCCTGCATCATAGAGGTGCTCAGGATGAACCTCAGCAAAAAACCACTGCATTTCTCTTCAGATCATTTTTGCATGGCATGTTCCAAGAGGAGATTTGCAATTGTGACTACACTCCTGGAGTCACCTCGAGGGCAGAGGACAGTGAAGGAGAGATTGCAGAATGCATGAACAATCTGAAGGAAGCGCACTTCTCACCACCAGCCAAATTATATCTCAATGCTTGTTACAAAGTTCTGGTGATGGCGTATTCTGCCAAGTGACTTTGACAGACAACTCAGAGAATAGCCAGTAGGTTCAACCGTCTTCTTTTCCCTCAGTGCCTCAAAGATATACTTGTTGATGCTGCCTGATGGACTTGTGGTCCAAGGTGTATTTCTGTATAAATCTGTCCATGAGAGACAGGTTATACAGTACTGTTCAAGTGCATGGAACATTCTGTATAAGAGATTATTGTGGAAGATTAAAGTGCACAGGACTGGGGGGAATGTATTGAGATGGATAGAAAACTGGTTGGCAGATAGGAAACAAAGAGTCGGAATTAATGGGTCCTTTTCAAGTTGGCAGGCAATAACTAGTGGGGTGCCACAGGGATCGGTGCTGGGACCCCAGCTATTCACAATATATATTAATGATTTGGATGTGGGAACAAAATGTAACATCTCAAAGTTTGCAGATGATACCATGTTGGTTGGGATAGTGAACCATGACAAGGATGCAGAGATCCTTCAGCATGGTCTCAACAGGTTGGGTGAGTGGGCAAATCAATGGCAGGTGCAGTATAATTTGCATAAATATGAGGTTTTTACTTTATAAGCAAAAACAAGAAGGCAGATTACTACCTGAATGGCTGTAAATTGGGAGAGGGGAGTGTGCAGCGGGACCTGGGTGTCCTTGTGCACCAGTCGCTAAAGGTAAGTTTGCAGGTACAGCAGGTGGTAAAGAAGGCAAATGGGATGTTGGCCTTCATTGTGAGAGGTTTCAAGTACAGGAGCAGGGATGTGTTGTTTGCAGTTGTACAGGGCCTTGGCAGAAGAATATTGTGCGCAGTTTTGGTCTCCTTTTCTGGGGAAGGATGCTCTTGCTCTCAAGGGAGTGCAGTGAAGGTTTACCAGGCTGAATCCAGGGATGGCAACATTGACATATGAGAAGAGATTGACTAGGTTAGGATTGTTTTTGCTGGAGTCCAGACGACTGTGGTCGGATTTCACAGTGACATATAAAATTCTAACAGGACTAGACAGGATAGATGCAGGGAGGATGTTCCCGATGGTGAGTGTGTCCAGCACCAGAGGTCACAGTCTGATGATTCGGGGTAGATCATTTAGGATGGAGATAAGGAGACATTTCTTTACCCAAAAAGTGGTGAGTCTGTGGAATTCATTCCCACAGGAAGTAGTTGATGCCCAAACATTGAATGTATTCAAGAGGCAGCTAGATATAGCACTTGGGGCAAATGGGATCAAAGATTATGGAAAGAAAGCAGGATTAGGCTATTGAGTTGAATGATCAGCCATGATCATGATGAATAGCAGAGCAGACTCAAAGGGCTGAATGGCCTCCTCCTGCTGCTATCTTCTATGTTTCTACATTTAAGAACTCATGGTATCCAGAGAAATTTGTCAAACTGGATCCAAAATTGACTCACTGTCAAAAAGGGTGATGGTCAAGGGGTGTTTGTGGCTGGAAGCCTGAGTCCAGTGGGTATGGTGCTGGGCCATTTGCAATTTGTTGTGTACATTAATGTTCTTGACATGAACCTAGGAGATATAATCAGTAAGTTTGCAGTTGGCATGAAAACTGCTGGTGTGGTAAACAAGCAATAAGGAAAGCCTTAGGCCACAGGACAACATAGATGGTCTGGTCAGATGGGCTGAATAGGGAAAAATTTAATTTCATCAAAATTAGAATCATAGAATCCCTAGAGTGTGTGTGGAGGCCGTCTGGCCCATCAGGTTCTGCACAACCCTCCAAAGATCATTCCACTCAGACCCAGCCACCACAACCTATCCCTGTAACCCAACATTTACTATGATTAATCCACCGAGTTTGCACATTCCTGGACACTATGGCGCAATTTACCATAGCCAATCCTGAAAAATTTGAGGAGATACATTTTGAAAGGTCTAACAAAGCAAGGGATTACATCATGAAAGATAGGACCCTAGGAAATACACAGAATCCGGGGAAGGGGCTTAGTGTGCACGTCCTTACATCATTGAAGGCAGCAAGATATGTAGAAAAGGTGGTTAAGAAAGCATATGGGATACTTGCCTATCTTAGTAAAGACCCAGAATACAAGGGCAAGAGGGTAATATAGAAGTTCATACAATGTTAGTTCGGCTGTAGCTGGAGTATTGTGTGCCATGCTGTTCACCATACCATCGGAAGGATGTGACTGCACTCAGAGTGTGCAGAAGAGATTCACCTGGACGTTGCTTGGGCTAGGGTGATTTAGCTATGAAGAGTAACTGTGCAGGCTGGGTTTTGTTCCTTAAAGCAGAGAACCTGAGAGGTTGCAGAGCTCTGAGATGCAGAGAGATCTGGGTATCCTAGTAGCAAGAAAGGTTAGAAAATATGTGCAGCAAGTAATCAGGAAAGCTAATAGAACATTATGGTTGATTGTGATGGGAATTCGCATAGGATGGGCCAAAGGGCTAAAAGTTAATGATGATATTCCACAGCGGCATGAGAAGATAGATTGTATAGGATGGGCTGAAGGGCTAAAATTGTTGATGATACTTGACAAGCTGCATGAGCTTGGATGAGACCTGTGAACATTCCATTATGTGTCGAAGATGACACCCGCAGCTTGTTTTCCCATCCTCTGTTTTTTGTGGTCGCCAGCAGTTTTGTCTTTCTGTATTTGCTTTCTTTGTGCTGGCTGTTTGTTACACTGTATAAGGGAGAGAGAGTTTCATTCAAAGTTGTGGGATTTCACCTCGGACCAGGATCACCAATAGTGCCAGGAACCACCTCAGCCTCCAGACTGACAGTTGATCCAGGGGATCCCGACAGACAGAAGGATGTGAAACTTATTGTCTTTTGCCTCTCTTTTTCAATCTTTTTACTTACTAATTAAATGTTCCTTTCTTTTATCGTCTTTTATTCTTACTCAATAAATGTTCATATTTAAGCAAATTGCTGTTGTCGAGCCTTCTCTTAACTACACTTAACCAAATCTGAAACGAACCGTTCGGTTTCACACTGTGATCCAAGACATTTTTGGCGATGAGGATGGGATTCGGGAGAATGTGTAAGAGAAGGGAAAAGCAACCTGATGCTCTGGAGACTTTGCGTATTCCAGGGTGGAATGCAGCAGACTCTGGATTTGGGCCTGTAGCTATCCTATTAGCTTAATTAGGACCCCCAAAAGGATGGGGCGGTTATAACCAGAGGAAGAAAGATAACAAGAGGTCAGGTTTCTGTGCTGTGCAAGTGCATTGAACCTTGTAAGAGTGTTAACTCTTTGTGATATGATTTGAATGCACCTTTGTTTGTTGATTGCTAAATGTCATTCTGTACAATTTGTGTCTTTATGTTCCCTGGAGCTTGTGGTATTGAAGTTTTAGTTTGTATTTTGGGAATGTCTGGTGACTTGAAAGCGTGTTGTGCCCATTAACGTGGGGCACGTACGGTTAATGTAATGTCCTTTTAAGAAACCATCAGTGGTTCTGTAAAGCAAAAATCTGTGGAATGTTGATTCAAAACTTTGGTTTGTAACGCTTGTTAAAAATTTACCTTTCAGAACAAGCTCCATGCTGTGTTTGAAATAACACAGTGCAGAGCTGGAGGAACACAGCAGGCCAGGCAGCGTTTTTTTCTGAAAAAGCGTCCCAACCCGAAAAGTCCGCTTTCCTGCTCCTCTGATGCTGCCTGGCCTGCTGTGTTCCTCCAACTCCACACTGTGTTATCTCTGACTCCAGCATCTGCAGTTCT
>JAHRHZ010000248.1:29977296-30036144 GCA_024137785.1 Ginglymostoma cirratum | reverse complement strand
TTAACACAAGTGAATCATTAATTCCCAACGATAAGAATGACTCATTGTTAATATCAACCTGGTCGAGACATTGGAATGTTGAAAATGCAACTGCCTGTGCGCAAGGAGTTTTGGAAAGGCAAATTTGACAAGGGGCTGGGCTTTTCCTTCCCTCAAGGAGGAAGAGAAATGGATGATGTAATTACATGTAGTAATTACACCCTACCCCCGCCTTTTTGAATCTGTAGTAGGTTAATATTAATTAACCTGTTCTGCTTGATGAGGAATGGACGGAGCTTGTTTGTTTTTTTAGAAATTGGAGACACTGAAAGCTGAACCCATTTGCAGAATTTTAATGTCGCAATTCAGTGACGGATGGGGCACCCGCCACCCATCAAGCCATTCATCCATGACACACTTAAGTGTTGAGGAAGTACTGGGGAAATATTAATTGCGGTGAGTGTCAGAAAATTCAAAACCGCTGAGCCTGGGTACAACTTAAGCACTTCATGACAAAAACTATATCAAGACTCACATGCTGTGGTATTCTAAAACATTTAAATGGGACAGTTACAGAAAATTTAAAGGGATTCCTGGAAATGATGAACCGCATGCGCGCAGTCTCAATGGTTTCAATGCATGACAATAGTTAGTGACTTTAAGGGAGTAAATAGAATATTGAGGTTGGACAAATTTACATAGAGATACATCAAATATTTGGAATGAGTCATCAAGTAACTTTAAAAAAGTGGGTTATCTTAGAAAAAGAACAAACAAAGTATGCTGTGCCTGAATCAAACAGAACTGTTTAACTTCTGTTTTTAAAATACTATAAGAGTATGCTCCATGGACTATCAAATCTCTACAGATCTCTGGAATTAGATATGATAGTAACAGTAAAACTGCAAAACTGGGTGAGATGAAGTTATTAGGGGTGGAGACTGGTGGCAGAAAACAAAAAAAAATTAGAATAATAGGTTGAAGCGGCAATTCAGGTTAAAATGTTACAGTAGTGAAAAGGAGGTTTAGATAACAGTACAAAGCTGATAGATTTCTCTTGGTGATGTTTGTGTCCTTGTCTTTCCTTTTAAGAGAATTTAATTGATGATCAAGCATCGGGAACATATGCGGAGAGATAAGTAAAACCTCATAGATCATTTGATAAGATCATTTGAGAGTCAAGAATGTGTGACATGGGGTTGGGATACCGATGTAAGTGTGCAAAAGTGAATATTACTTGGGGATAACAAACATAAGACAGTAAAAAAAATGAAGAATGGACCTCAGACGTGTACACCTACTTGACAAAAGGATCGGTGTGGCTTGGGAGGGTGCAAAAACATAAATTAAACAAAGTGACACTGACACAAAATCCATAGAGGAACTGTCTTTATAAAAATGAAAGTAGTATTATTGAAAGGGATATAAAACAAATTATAACCAAAATAACAAGTATGATTGACTATTATGTCAAAATGTTACAGAAATTAAAAAAAATAGATTCTGGGAGGAGTAATAGTGGACTGAGTGAAAGGGCCATTGGATGACATACAGATGCCCCGTCCTGGGCGTTTGTACGATGCATGTACTCCAGTGTTTACCATGTATATTATAGCTCAAAACGGGGTACCCACATTTGGAGATTGGTACCACCTAATGATGCAATCATTCATAAAGTTGGCAAGGAGGGAAACATATTGAAGAAGTATCCTCAAGATGGATGCAGATGAAGAGAGCTGGGAGAAATTTTGACTCCATGTATGATGTTATTTTACTGTTATTGGGTGAGGATAGGGAACTGGAGGATAAAAAACCCCAGAAATTAAGGAACCTGAATCCAGAATATACTGAATTTTGGAGCAAATTATGTAAATAGATTAACTGATAAAGAATGTAGACGATATTCTGGTCACCTCAATCAGGTGGCATGACTTGCTGGTTCCATCATGGCCTTGACCGTACATCAGGGGTGTTATGTATATATTTAAGGGTCAGTCCCCAAAGCCCACTTTGATCACTAGTTTCGTGATACACCCCTATTGTTCTATTCTTTGTATTGATGCTAATTATTTTCGTTGTAGTTTTAATCTCCTAGTGCAGGTTACATACTCTTATACGTTCTTATGCGGCTGTCACTGATTTGCAACTATAACATGTGCTGTCAAATATCATCAGGGTGGAATGTATAGGATGGGCCGAAGGGCTAAAAGTTAATATGATATTCCACAGCTGCATGAGAAGATAGATTGTATAGGATGGGCTGAAGGGCTAAAATTGTTGATGATACTCAACAAGCTGCATGGCCTTGGATGAGACCTGTGAACCTTCCTTTACGAGTTGAAGATGACTCCTGCAGCTTGTTTTCCCATCCTCTGTTTTCTGTACCAGCCAGCAGCTTTGTCTTTCTGTATTTGCTTTCTTTGTGCTGGCTGTTTGTTACACTGTATAAGGGAGAGAGAGTTTCGTTCAAAGTTGTGGAATGTTACCTCGGACCAGGATCGCCAATAGTGCCAGGAACAAGCTCAGCCTCCAGAGCAGCCATCGAGTGAGGGGTCCCCAGCATGCAGAAGGGCATGAGGTTTATTGTTTTTTCCCTCTCTTTTTCATTCTTTTCATTTACTTAACAAATATTCCTTCCTTTTGTCTTTTCTAATTACTCAGTAAATGTTCAGCTTTAAGCAAATTGCTGTTGTTGAGCCTTCTCTTGACTACATTTAACCAAATCTGAAAAGAACTGCTTGGATACACACTGTGATCCAAGACAGAATTGAATGCAAGAGTCGGGAGGTTTTGCTTCAGTTATACTGCGCATCTGTGACACTGTGTCTGGTGTTCTGTATACAGTATTGGTCACTGTACTTTCGGAAAGGTAGGAATATGTTGGAAGCAGTTCAAAGAAGGTTGGACTAATACCCAGAATCAGTGGATTTCCTTTTGAGGAAAAGCTAGACCTGTACCAACTGGAGTTTATAAGAGTCAGAGGTGACTCATTGAAACATATAACATCTTGAGGGGACTTGACTGAATAGATATTGAAAGGGTGTTTCCTCTTGTGGGAGAATATCGAGTGAGGAGTCATAGTTTAAAAACAAGGAAGCAGCCATTTAAAACATGAGATTAGGAAACACTTTTTCTCTCAGAGGCTTCACACTCTTTGGAAATCCTTTCTTCAAAAAGCCATGGATACAGAAATTTTAAATATTTTTCAGGTAGGATTAGATAGATTCTTGATTACCAAGGAGATCAAAGATTATTGGGGTAATGCAGGAATGTGAATTGAGCTTAAAATCAGATCAACCATGATATTATTGAATGGCAGAACAAGCTTGAAGGGCTAAGTGGCCTACTTGTTTCTTGTTGCGTGTTCATAAGGCTGAACAGGTTTTGTTTATGGTGTACAAATTTCACAGGGGCATAGATAGGGAGCAACTTTCCCTTTAGTAGATGAGTCAATATTGAGGCGGCACAATTTTAGGGTAAGGAGTACAAGGTTTAGAGGGGATTCAAGGAAAGCTTTTCACCCAGAGCTTTGTGACCATCTGGAACTCACTGCCTGAAATGGTAAACAAGCAGGAATGTTCAAGAAATTTAAGAATTAATTAGATGTACACTTGAAATGCTTCAGCATACAAGGTTATGGCCAAGTGGTGGAAAATGGGAGTAGAAAAGGTGGATGTTTGCTGACTGGTGTGGTATGGTGGCTCAGTGGTTAGCACTGTTGCTTCACAGGGCCAGGGATTTGGGTACTTAGTTCCACCCTCGATGACTGTTCGTATGGAGTTTGCATGTTCTGCCCCTGTCTGTGTAAGTTTCCTCTGGGTGCTCTGGTTTCCTCCCACAGTCCAAAAAATGTGGCAGTTAGGTGGTTTGGCCATGCTAAATTGCCTGTGTCAAGGGATGTGTAGACTAGGTGGATTAGACATGGGAAATGCAGGGTCACAGGGATAGGGTGGGGGATGTGGTTGGCTGCGATGCTCTTTGGAGGGTGGGCTTGATGGGTTGAAATAACCTGCTTCCACACTGAGGGGATTCTATGGTGTAGAGAAGATGGGCTGAACACCTCCTTCTGTACTGTAAGATCTCTATGACTCAATACAAGAACGTTGGATCATGAAAGACAAAATAAGTCATAGAGTTGTAGAGCGTGGAAACGGACCACAAAATTTTTTTATTTCATAAAGCCGCATTGAAGCTAATGATGTGAATCACTGACTGTAATCATACTCTGAAATCAGCTTATTTCATGAGCTAGCAAATTGAAATACTGTACAATCAAACGGCACATTCAAGTTAGTGTAATGTTGGATTTGAATGCCATAGATGTTATTACAGGAACTCCTGCTATGATTCTTGGTATCATGGTGATTTACGAGAACAAATTATAAACACAAACCTTGTTGTAATCTTATTTATATAATCAAAGATTGCACAGTGTGCAATATGCTGAATTTCTGTACAGCTGTTCCTTTACATTCAAAACATAGAGGAGGTGGACACACTCCATTCATCCCTTCTCTCTGGATGCTAAAATTAGATGTTTCAATTCTTATCCATTGTTAAAATTGTTCTGTTGCACTTATTCTGTACTCAGGACATTTTTTTCTTGTCAATTCTCTAATTTCTTAATAAAATGGCATGCCTTTCACAACCTTATATTTTATTAAATTATCTTCCAGTCAATTAAAGTGCAGTCATTGCTGTAAGGAGCCAATTTGTGCACAGCAAGCTGCCATGAGCAGCAAAGTGACAACGACCAGATAGTTCATTATTTTTAACGAACAGCACAATAGAACAGGCGCTGAAAAAACCATCAGGATACAAAATGTGGGAACAAGTGTAGATCATCAGCCCTTTGATTCTGCTCTGCCATTCAATGAGATCATTTCTGATCTGATAATGCTCACTGTCCTGCCTTTTCCCCATAACCCTTGGAATCCTGTACTAATTAAAACTCAATATCACGCTTGAATATGCTTAATGGCTCGGCTTTGACAGCACTCTGTGATAAAGAATTCCACAAATTTACTACCTTCTGAAAGAAGAAAATGCTCCTCATTTCTGTATTAAATCTGCAATCCCTGATTCTGAAATTATGCCCTCAGGTTCTAGACTCTCCACGAGGCGAAATGATCTTTCTGCACCTACCCTGTCAAGTCCCTAAAAGGTTTGTATGTTTCAATAAGATCTCCTATCATTCTTCTCAACTACAATGATTACAAGCCCAACCTACTCAAACTCTCCTCATAAGAAAATCCATCCATACCCACTATCAACCCAGTGAATGTTCTCTGGACTGCCTCCAATGCCAGCATATCATTCTTTGGATAAGGGGATCAGATCTGTTCAGAGTATTTTAGGAATGGTCTGACTACCATGTAGTTTATGTGGCTTTTAGCAAAATTTTATTATTTTTCTACTCTGATGTTGATTATTAGATAAATATTAGTCAGGGCAATGGGGTAAACTTCATGTTCTTGGGATATGCCTTGGAAACTTTCGGAGGTATGAGAGGATGAGGATTTGATTTAATATTTCATCCGAACAATTGCACGTCCTATAGTGCAGCACACTTTCAGTACAGCTTGGAGCGTCAACTTGGCTTATGTAATCAAATCTGTGGACTGTTAATCAAACCCATACAGGTAATTGTTAGTCCTCAATTCCAATCTTTAATAAATGTAATTTGGTTAATTTGATTTTCATTAGAGAATTGTATTTATGTGTCACACTTCTGGAAGTCTGACTATTTTACTCTGGAAGAACTTTGTATAGTTTTAATGAAACTTACACAGTATTGAGTTTAGCTATCAAGGGAATGAGTTTTCAGAACATGAATTGCCGTAAGAGTTATATTAGAATCAGATGAAGCCATGTGTGGAATGATGTTTCACACACTACACTAAAGTTTAAGGTAATGAATTTTGTTCAGAACTTCGGGTGAAACATTTAGACTTATTCATTTAAGATCTTCAGGCGATTGTTTCTTGGCATTCCTGCCTAGGAATGGGAAACAGTAAGGGATGGTACTTAGGTTAAAGAGCTTGCTGGGAGGCAGAACTTCAGTCATGTTACGTTGAGATTTTAGGGTCTTATGTTCAGAATTAGAACAGTACGGAACAGGAACGGGCCCTTCAGCCCACAATGATGTGCGCAGCAAGTTGCCAAATTAAACTAATCCCTTCTGCTTGCCCTTGGTCCATATCCCTCCTTGCATATTCATGTTCTTATCTAAAAGTACCTTAAATGTCCCTATCGTATCTGCCTCCACCACTACCCCGGCAGTGTATTCCAGACTCCTAACACTCTCCATGTAAAAAAAATTGCTCCTCACAGCTCATTTGACTTTTCCCCCTCTCAACTTAAATGCATGCCCCCTAGACTTTGGATATTTCAACACTGGGAAGAAGATTCTGACTGTCAATCCTATCTATGCATCTCATATATTTGTAGACTTTTATCAAGTCTCCCCTCAGCCTCTGCTGCTTCAGAGAAAACAACCCAGGCTTTTCTAGCCTCTCCTTATAGCTTATACCCTCTAACCCAGGCACCATCCTAGTAAATCTGGTAGCTCCATGGTTAGCACTGCTACCTCACAACACCAGGACCAGGGTGCAATTCCAGCCTCAGGTGACTGTCAGTAAGGAGTTTGTATGTTCTCCCTGTGTCTGCATGAGTTTCCTCCGGGTGCTCCGATTTCCTCCCGCAGACCAAAGATGTGGAGTTTAGGAGAATTGGCCATGCCAAATTGCCCACAGTGTCCAGGGATGTGCAGGTTAGGGAAGTGCAGGGTTACAGGGATAGGGTGGGTCTGGATGGGATGCTCTTTGGAGGATCGGTGTGGACTCGATGGGCTGAATGGGCTGCTCCCACACTGTAAGGATTCCATGAAACATCTTCTGCACCCTTTCCGAAACCTCCACATCCTTCTCGTAATGTGGCCACCAGAATTAAAAACAATACCCTAAGTATGGCCTAACCAAAGTCTTCCAAAAATTACAGTAATGATTGAGATTTTCGGACCCTGTGTTCAGAATTAGATATATTGTGAATTGCAGAAATGGTTGCAACAGAGTCGAGTATTTGTGGGTTCTATGAAATAAACAATAACACAGCTTCACTTGAATGAAGCATCTTTTTGTCATCTTAAATTAATTATTTAAGATTAGCCTGGTCCTATGCCAAAATATTTTGATTGTGGGATTGAGATTTGAGAATGGAGAAAACTAGTGGAAATGGATACTTTTGGAGTTACTTTACTCAAGACTTAAAGAGTGGTGTCATGATTCTTTGGTTAAATTGTAGATGGGCTGCATGTAGCTTCAGTGTTCATACCTTATGACCATGGTTGTAATGTGGAGTGAGCAATTTCCTCAATGCTGGGATCCTCTTTGCCTTGTTGGCTGCCTCTATGTTCAGCAGAGAAGCTAACTGCTGAGCTGAGAGCACATAAGGTGCCACAGTTCTTCCATTTTTCCTTTTCATTAATGGGACAAGGGCATCGCTGGCTTGGCAGCATTTATTGCCCATCTCCAGATGGGCCAGAGGCCAGTTCAGAGTCAACCACATTACTGTGGTTCTGGAGTCACATGTAGGCCAGACCAGGTAAGGAGGACAGTTTCCTTCCCTAAAGGACATTAGTGAACCACACGGGTTTTCGGATTCGTGGTCATCATTAGATTCTTAATTCCAGATATTTATCGAATTCAAATTCCACCATCTGCCATGGCAGGATTCGAACCTGGGTCCCCAGAACATTATCGAGGTCTATGAAATAACAGTCCAGCAGTAACACCATTAGGCTATTGCCTCCCCTCCTAATGGTATATTATCTGCCTTAAAGGCACACTGCAACAAAAGATACTTATAGAATGGTAAACATGAAAAATGGAGCAGTGGAACTAGGAGAAGATTCCAGTTTGAAGGAAGGAGTACTGGAATGTTTGGGGTGGAGTTGGTGGAGGTGAAGTGAAGCCAAGGTTCCACGGGTGGTCAGGAACACTGCAGCACCCACCATGAGAAAAGAGTCGGAGCAGTGCACATGAATGGTCAAAACCAGTGCACAAAACCATTCCCCACAATTTATTTTATCCTTCTCTCACTGGTCACTGCACTCCATCCCCAACTCTTATTGTGAGCATTTCCTGATATTGAGGATATGTACCTAACATCAGGATAGTTCACCTCGCCCACCCGCACCTTAGTCTAACATTCACACCTCTAACATTCACATGTGCCACAGCTTCCCCATAGCTTCAGCTATTCATTTCTTTTCAAGATGGCGGAGGAGTAGCAACGCAAAGCGTTGGTTCCTCCGCCCAGGAGCCCAGAACCTGTCTACTCTGTCTGCTTTACTTCTTTTTCTCTTTCTACACTTTTTTTGGTAATGTTTCCATTTATTACGGTACCTAACCTTCTTTTAACAACTTTGGTGGAAGGTGTCTTCTCCCGGCCCAGGCCGAGTGACGAGGTAGCTTCCTGCAGCCCGGAATGGCAGTATTAGTCTGGTGACTGGTGGTGCGGTCTCCTGGTGTGGTGGTCTCATCCAGGAGAGGCCATCTTGACCTAGAATGACTTTCTAGTCTGGGCGTGGAGGTTTCATCCTGTTGTGGACGTCCATTTCAACTGCTTGCAGGTAATCCGCCTGCCCAGTGTGAAGTGCTACTCCCAGTGTGGAAGTCACTTCCTTGTTTTGGAGGCAGCTCCCGAGTCTCCCGGTGGCCCAGTGTGGAGGTCTCATCTTGGCATGGCGGGGCAGTCTCAACTCAGCCCTGCATGGCAGTTTTGGCCTGGTTTTCCAGCAAACCCCGAATCCAAGGGTCATTAATTGATCTGTGCTAAACTTTTACTTTTATATTCTTCTTTTTAATGAATTCTGTCGTTAATTTAGGCATCATGGTATGGTGACATATAAAACGTTTCACTGTATTTTTTTGTAAAAATACACATGAAAATAAATTGCCATTTTATCGATCAAATACAGCATGACACAAAAATTGACACTCTGTCCTCTCTCCAGCAGACCAAAATGGCACCTGGGGCAGAGCAGAGGAAATTGTGTACTAGCCACCCACATCTTCTGAGAACAACAAAGTAGTCTCTCAGCATCATCAAGGCAGCTATGACAGAGATCATGGAGGTCTTTTTAAAATAATTTATTCTTGGAATGTGTGCATCACTGACAAGGCCAACATTTATTTTCTACCTCTAATTAGCTTGACAATGTCGAAGTGAGTCATCATTTTGACGCATAGGCACACTCATTGTATTTTATTTTGTGCTGAAGTTTGATATGGCTGAATGGCTTGTGAGGCTACCTCAGTGGGCAGGTAGACATTGTTATGGGTTAGACCAAACACCCTCAAAATATCCAGAAGTTAGTCGAGAACCTAACTTTTTCTTCTTTTAAAGGTAAATGTAAAGTGTTGCATTCTAGAAACAACTCGATTAGTCAAACTACTGGATTTAAAGCAAAACACACTTTATTCATCCACTATAATTAAAATACAACAAAAGAATGAAGCAATTGGCATAATTTAACTCTATTGGAAGATTTAACAAGATAATAGATACAGTAACTCTGACTAATTAACTGTTCCAATATAGTAGCATTCCATGAACACAACCTTGGCAGAATGCAGATTAAGAACACAGATGATCTCACATACAACACCCATAGTGGGTAAAGAACTGACCCCCCCACCCGCTTTTGGTTGTAACTAAGACAGAGGGAAGAAGAGCTTTAACTTTTTCAAGAGCCCAACAGCAACTGCTAAAAGCTAAAGTGAAAATCCCTGGTTCTGTGGGAGTCTGAACCTAGTCATTCAGGCTGCTTCTGTTGTTCCAACTTTAAACAAAAATACCCAAGGCCTCACAAGCTATTTACTGTAGTGGCCCTGTAGACTACTTGACACCTCTGCCTTAAAACCTCTCTTCAAAAAAAAACCCAGGACAAAATAACCTCTTCAAGCCACACTATCATCGCAACATATTGCTGAGATTGTGGGTGCTTATTGGCCAGATTGAATTAATGGGTAAGATTTTCACCCTGAAGAATGATAGCAAACCAGATGGGACTTTTTCAACAATCCATGAGACATTTCACGATTGTGATTAATGAGGCTAACATTTCCGTTGCTAATTGTTGAATTCATAATTCAACTTTCCATTACCACCTTGTGGGTACATGAGTTCATTACTGGAACAGGCCTCTGGTTTATTTGGCATGAAGGAAGCTCTGTGCTGCAGTTGTGACCATGGACTTCCCACTTTCCAACCACAGCCCTTTCCCTCCAGCCAGAGCTTTCTGCATTTATCCCCTTTTTATTCCTTGCTTTCAGACATGCAAACATTGCCAACTACCAAACAGAAAGACAGAGTGACAGCATTCATAAAGAGATCTTACCAATTGTTCTGACACTTGCAGCCAATATTGGCAGTACAGTTTCTTAGCTGTAATTATAGAATTCAGATGGGAAGAAAGAGTCACCAGGCAAAAGCAGGCTGAAGTTAGGCCAAGGAAGAAGAACTATTCAGTAGCCAGCTAATCTGAGGATGAGGACAGAGATGAGCTCCATTGCAGGGGACTCAAATGAGGATCTCAATCAAGTATCTATGACGAGAGCACTGACGGGCACTCACCCAAGATGCTGTATGCATGCTGGCCTCCCAAGCAGTCTTCTGTTACTGTCATGTGGAGTGGAGTCTGACTCCAAGTAGGCAGAGGGTACTGCATAGAGCATGCTTCTCCCAAAGACTCTGCTCCACCTTCCTGCCATGCTGTAGTCCTACTACCACTGCTAACCCATACCTGTTACAGCCTTAGTGTTGGCCAGTTACATACTCCTCTGTTCTCCCTTTGTGGATGCAGTAGCACTCACTGTCAAATCCAGCAACTCACCACAAAACTTCCACGGTAAAGCTCTACAAAGTGCATGAATGGTATCTGAATATTTAAGAGAACAAAACATTTGGGATTGACAGGAATCTAAGAAAAGGTGAAGGGATGACTTTGTGAATTAATGATGGTATTGGCACAATAGAAAGGGATGCCCTAAGTTCAGGATACCAGGATGCAACAACAGTTTGGGTAAAAGATGAGAAATGATAAAGGTAAGAAGTCACTTGTGGGAGTGATTTACAGGCCTTGACAGGAACCACACAATAGGGTGGAGCAGAAAGGAAGAAATAATGGGATTTTGTTCGAATGGCATGGTGATAATCATGGAAGATTTTAATGAGCATATTGACCGGAAATGTCAGATAGGCAAATGTAGCTTAGATGATGAGTCCGTAGAATGTTTTCAAGGTAGGTTCTTAGAACAGTTAATCAGGAAACAGGTTATCCTAGATCTGGCATTGTGCAATGAGATAGAATTACTGAATGATCTCAGACTGAACTCATCTCTTGGTTGCAGTTACCACAGTATGATTAAATTTTCCATTCAGTTTGAGGAAGAGTGGGCTTAAGGCTACTTTTCAAAATTTAGATAATGGTAATTATGATGGTTGAAAAGGGGAACTGGCTGAAATGAATTGCCAAATTAAGTTGTAAGAGTCAATACAGATGCAGGGGCAGACGTTTAAGGGAATATTTCGGAATGTCATTCCAACAAGAAGGAAAAAAATTCCAATGAACTGACCCATCACCTCTGATTAACTGGAAAGATTAAAATTAGTTTAAAACCAGAAGAAAAAGTGTGTTGGTTCTGTAGTAAGTGAGACCAGAGAATTAATAATGGCAAATAAGGAGATGACAGATGAATTGAATGGGCATTTTTTATATTATTCTTCATGGCAGAGAAGACAAGTAACATGCTGGAAGCAGTGATAAATCAGGAGATGGAAGGAACTCATAAAGATCACACAAACAACAGAGAAGTGATATTGAGTAAGTTATTGGAGCTGCAGTCTGATAAGTGCTGGGTTATGATGGACTTCATCCCACAGTTTTAAAAGAAGTGGCAAGTGAGATATTTGATGCATTGGTTTTAATTTTCCAAACTCTTTTGATTCTGAAGGTCCCATTAGATTGGAAGATGGCGAATGTACTTTATTCATTCAAAAAGAAACAGAAACAAAAAGCAGGAAACCTCAAGCCATTTAACTTAAAATATTACAGCAAAATGTTAGAAGCTATTGTCAAAGAAGTTAGAGCAGAACACTGCTCTGTGGTGTGAAGGCAGACATGCTTGTACAGCATAAAAGCTATGCTGACGGGGACATCCGGCTACTCTGGTGAGTCAACTGGAACTGGAGAAAATCTGGCACAGTTGGCTTCCTGGTATTAGAATTAGTTTTGCTTCACTGCTCAGTAAGGAAGTTGACATATAGCTATCCTAGGAGTCTTTCCCATGCTACTCTGCTACTTGCATAGTGACGTGCCTCAGCACTCACACTTATTCGTGGAAGAGTACTAGATTTGTGAAATTGCCAAGGTAAGTATCCTTGCTTTCATGCAAAGTGTGGAAACCTGTGGAGATCATGAAACCCTGACTCTGTGTAGAGGTGACTTCAACTGAAACTGTCGGAGTTGTTTGTGAGAGGCCTACTGCAGTATTCTTAAGCACCTCACTGATATGCCATAAGTAGCCAGTCCGGAGAGAATAATGAGGTCTTTTCCAGACAGTTTGTCAGGATTTGGAGATTACTGATGGACCATCCAATGCACTAAACAATTCCTTATTCATAGTTATCAGTTCCACTTTCACAGCTTGACCCAGGACTAATTGTCGATGACTGACATAACAGAGTTAGAACACAAGTCTGTCCTCTGTCAAAGATAATAGGAACTGCAGATGCTGGAGCATCCGAGATAACAAGGTGTAGAGCTGGATGAACACAGCAGGCCAAGCAGCATCAGAGGAGCAGGAAAGCTTGACGTTTCGGGCTTAGACCCTTCATCAGAAATGGGGGAGGGGAAGACGGTTCTGAAATAAATAGGGAGAGAGGGGGAGGCGGATAGAAGATGGATAGAGGAGAGGATAGGTGGAGAGGAGACAGACAAGTCAAAGAGGCGGGGATGGAGCCAGTAAAGGTGAGTGTCAGTGGGGAGGTAGGGAGGAGATAGGTCAGTCCAGGGAGGACGGACAGGTCAAGGGGGCGGGATGTGGTTAGTAGGTAGGAAATGGGGATGTGGCTTGAGGTGGGAGGAGGGGATAGGTGAGAGGAAGAACGGGTTAGGGAGGCGGGCATGAGCTGGGCTGGTTCTGGGATGTGGTATGGGGAGGGGAGATTTTGAAGCTTGTGAAATCCACATTGATACCATTGGGCTGCAGGGTTCCCAAGCGGAATATGAATTGCTGTTCCTGAAGCCTTCGGGTGGCATCATGATTTCACAAACTTCAAAAACTCCTCTCCCCATACCGCATCCCAGAACCAGCCCAGCTCGTCCCCGCCTCCCTAACCCGTTCTTCCTCTCACCTATCCCCTCCTCCCACCTCAAGCCACATCCCCATTTCCTACCTACTAACCACATCCCACCCCCTTGACCTGTCCGTCCTCCCTGGACTGACCTATTTCCACCCTACCTCCCCACTGACACTCACCTTTACTGGCTCCATCCCCGCATCTTTGACTTGTCTGTCTCCTCTCCACCTATCTTCTCCTATATCCATCTTTTATCCGCCTCCCCCTCTCTCCCTATTTATTTCAGAACCCCCTTCCCCTCCCCCATTTCTGATGAAGGGTCTAGGCCTGAAACGTCAAGCTTTCCTGCTCCTATGATGCTGCTTGGCCTGCTGTGTTCATCCAGCTCTACACCTTGTTATCTCTGTCCTCAGTCAAGATGGGTCCTGAATCATCCTTTTACCCTTGCTGCTATTGTGTGTGCTGTATCTCCCAGCACATGTACTGTAGGCAGCATGCTAATTTCTGAAGTGTTCCTGCATGGTGTGAGTCACTTAAAACCCCTGCTTTCTTTCCTCTTGAAGCTGGATTAAAGACTTGCAAAAGACCAAGAAAGAGAAGATAGACTTGGGGCATTTTAGAAACTACCAAATGTGACAGCAGATAAGTAACCATTCTTTGGGCCATCAAGTTGAGAAGGCTTAATCTTCTATCTAGACATTGGTCAGTAAAGCAGTAAATTAATATAGTTATTTCCTCTCTGGATGAAGATCTGATTCAAAGATCTCATATTACTCCAGCTCATTGTGGACAACAGGTCCAGTGTGCTTTGGACGGATGTTTATGAACTTGCTGATCCCCTCCTTATCTTCTCCATCATGTGGTTTAAGTTGTAAGATGTACTGTAAACCACTGTGAATCACAGAACGTGCACACAGAAATGAGTTGTTAGCCTAACTGATCCACAACTGATTATTTTCCATACAAAACTCCTCCATCCCTTTTCATCAAACTGAATCAGCATAACATTCTATTTCTCAAGTGTTTAACTTGCCTTTAAATGCATCTAAGTCATTCAATGAGAAGTTTCTCAGTATAGCATAAATGTTAGTCAGTTCCACCGCCAGCCTCACTTCAGTTTTCACTCAAAATGCATCAAGTGATCTGGCCTCTGGCGAAACAGGTACAGCTACAAAGTGCAGAACAGATTGATCAGTATCTGAAAGACAAATACAGGGAAAAACGTCAAAGAAGATTCTGAAAGAGGAGCTATGGATGGTTTGTGCACGCTTAGAAGAATTGGAGGAACCAAAGATTGACGTGAAGAGTTAGTTTGCCAGGTTTTATATACCATGGGGACCATGGAGATTAGGAATGCTATACAGTCTGGTGTTGATAACACTCTCAAAAATGACAAGGATATTGGAACAGACATATAGATATCTATGGCTTTTGTCCAACAGCTGTGAATAAATGTAATATTTTGAATCTGGTCAGGATAACGTTAAGAATATAGTTACTATGCTGCATTCGGAATTATGTTCAGTACTGCTATAGTGAAAACTGCTCTAGTAATGGTGTAGACCTTAAATTAATCTCATCTCTTACTTGTCTGACACTTGCTCCACTTCTTTGTTTCTTGAAAGTACTCCTTAAACGTTGCCTCTTTTACTAACTTTTCAGTCATTGCTTATAATAGAACAACAAAGGACAAAGAAAATACAGCACAGGAATAGGCCCTTTGGCCCTCCAAGCCTGCACTGACATGCTGCCGATCACAACTAAAACCCCCTCCCCTTCTGGGGACCGTATCCCTCTATTCCCATTCAATTCATGTATCTGTCAAGATGCCCTTTAAAAGTCACGATAGTATCTGCTTCCATTACCTTCCCGGCAGCGAGTTCCCGGCCTCCACCAACCTCTGTGTAAAAAACTTGTCTCATACATCACCTTTAAACCTTGTCCCTTGCACTTTAAACCCATGGCCCCTGGGAACTGATTCTTCCACCCTGGAAAAAAGCTTCTGACTGTCCACTCTGTCCATGCCCTTCATAATCCTATAGACCTCTATCAGGTTGCCCCTCAACCTCCGTCGTTCCAGTGAGAACAATCCAAGTTTGTCTAAACTCTCCTCGTAGCTAATGCCTCCTGTACCAGACAACGTCCTGGTAAATCTTTTCTGTGCCTTCTGCAAAGCCACTATATCCTTCTGGTAGTGGATGTGACCAGAAATGAACACAATATTCCAAATACGGCCTAACAAATATTCTATAAAGCTGCAACGTTACCTGCCAATTTTTAAACTCAATGCCCCGGCCAACGAAGGCAAGCATGCCATATGCCTGGTTGACTACCTTCTCCACCTGCGTTGCCACTTTCAGTGACCTGTGTTCCTGTGCACCCAGATCCCTCTGCCTATAAGTACTCTTAAGGGTTCTGCCATTTACTGTATATTTTCCATCTGGATTAGACCTTCCAAAATGCATTACCTTACAATTTTCTGAATTAAACTCCATCCGCCATCTCTCTGCCCAGGTCACCAACTGATCTATATCCAGCCGTATCCTCTGACGGTCCTCATCGCTATCCGCAATTCTACCTTTGCGTCATTGGTAAACTTACTAATCAGACCAGTTACATTCTCCTCCAAATCATTTATATATATATATTACAAACAGCAAAGGTCCCAACACTCATCCCTGGGGAACACCACTAGTCACAGCCCTCCATTCAGAAACGCACCCTTCCACGGCGACCTTTTGTCTTCTATGACCGAACCAGTTTTTTATCCATTTGGCAAGGTCACTTCTGACCCCATGCGACTTTACCTTCTGTATCAGCCTGCCATGAGGGACCTTGTCAAAGGCCTTACTGAAGTCCATGTAGACCATATCCACTGCCCTACCCTCATCGATGATCTTCATCACTTCCTCAAAAAACTCAACCAACTTAGTGAGACATGACCTCCCCTTCACAAAACCATGTTGCCTCTCGCTAATCTGCCCACTGATTTCCAGAAGGGAGTAAATCCTGTCTCAAAGAATCTTCTCTTCTTCATGTTGAAGTGAATTTTCACCTGATTCCACTTCTCTGAAGTAGTTTGAGACGTTAAAGATGAAACATAAATGCAAGTTTTTAATGTTGTTCTGGAGTCCCTACAGGCCAAACACTAGTTCAAGAGGCGATAGCAAAAAGACATGTAGGATTATGGTGTACAGCTAAGTTTACCTGGAAAAGAAACAATAAGTATCATCATGCTGTAAACATTCTGTGATTTTAATAGTGCGCCAGGACATGATCATGATTAAGCTTCATTCACAATACGTCTCCCAGTTTTGATCCTTTCATGTGGTGGGAGATTAGATGCTCCAGAAAGCATTCAAAGGACTGCCCCATTCAATTAATACCTCATTTTAAAAGGTATTATCACCATGACTGAGAAACTCCATCTGTCCTCTCCAACAAATATAAAAGATTCTATGATATTATTTCACAGAAGAGAGGAGAGATATACCTGGCCAATATCTATCCCCCAAACCAGGCCACAGAAATAGATGATTAAATTATCACATTTCTGTTCATGACAGCATGCTGTGTGAAAGTTAGTTGTTTGGTTGCCATGTCTCCCGCATCACAACAGAGATAATGGCCTAGATCTTCCTATCCTTAGTCCTGGTCGGACAATAAAATGCATGTTCACCATTAGAGGAGCTCTCAATGACAGCCTCTGGGTCCGGAGCCTACTCAGCTGAAGTTGTCTTGTTCAGTAATCCATGCAGCCAGAAGCAGGCTGGATTGATGATGAAACCATGCCTTCTTTCAATTCCTGTCATTTTCAAACTATAAACTCAATATACCACTTTCACAGTGACAGAAAGAAGGTAAGAGTGTAAGTTGCATGAAAGGCAGGGTGCCAATTGGGTGGAGGTAAGGTTTTCTGGTGAGTAATGGGGTTGGGGTGGCAGGTGAGTACAGGGGTAAGAGTGCCAGGTAGGTGAGTGAATTCTGAAGTGGGTCAGTCAGGTTAATGTTGGGCAGGTAAAGGGACTGTCAGAACTGGCGTTGTCCGAGGGTTGGACTTCGGGATATGGAGATATGGGTGGGATTGGTGGGTCAGGTCAAGTTAGGAATATTTGGACCCGAAACAATATCTTCCCATTAGCTGACCTCTTTTACTAAAATAGTTAAGAAGTACTTCATTGGGATGCCCAGTGTCTGTGAATGTCACTCATAAATATAAATATTGCGTTTTGTCCATGGCAAATGCACATCTTATACTTATAATTTAACCTTTTACATCCCAGTATCATTCTTGTGAATCTGCATTGTACCCTTTCAAGACAAAATATTCTTCCTGCAGAAAAGTGTCCAGAACTGGATAAAGTAGATGGATCTAACCAGAGCTTTATTTGACTCTAACATAGCCCAACGTCTCTGTAATCCAGCCCTTTCTTGACATAAAGGACAACATTCCATTAACCTTTTTAATTTTTTACGTATGTGCCCAGATGACTTTATGTGATGAAAATGAGCTGAGCAAATAAGACAGAGCCGACATAGATAAAGAACTTAGTAGATTGTGATCCCGGGCAGCAGGTGCTGCATGGTTATATTTACTGTAATCTGCACATGAAGTAATATTTGAGATGGCATCAATGCATTGCAGTATGAGTAAGTTTACATGGTGATAATACAGTGATGTTGATGACAAAGTAATGATGTTTGGAAGGGGTTAGGTGCTTCAATATCCTTTCAACCTATAAATCTGAGAGGTCTGTGAAATTTAGTTTTGCCATGAAAAGTATCTCTGCTTACTATTGCTATTTCTTTGTGTCAGAATAACAATTATTGTAATTTGGCACTTTAAGCAAAAGCATACGCTGTCTGCCTTAAACAATTCAGCCACATTCTGCGCTGCCAATCCATGGATTAGAAAAAAATCCGACAGAAATTGACAGTAAGCACAGGTGTCACCTGCAGTACTACAATCAAACTCAGTGCCAAATTAACTTTCAACCAATAGTTGTGATTTATTTGCTTGGAAAATTGAAATATCTGCAGAACTGCACTGCTTGTTGGGCCATATTAAGGGCAAATCATGTTTAAATAAATTTCTTGAATTTTAAAAATACGTATGAATGAGTTATATGCAGCTCTGCAGCTATGTTTTCAGAAAAGAAAGACAAAAAGGAAATTATTAGCAAGGGTCAAGGGACAAAGGTCAAAGGTCAAAACTCAAAGGATAAAATGGGATGACTTCTTACATTTCCCTGTGATTCCTGTTACTGACATTAAAGTGCTCAGCACCATTGATTAATGGGAAATCTTTGGTTCAAATGGAAAGTCAGTTGGGCTTTAGTCTTGAACAGAAATAACATTTCAGCTTTCAGAATCTGAGGTCAGCGATAGTGGTAATTTCTCAGTTGCTTCGGCTAGAGAGAGAGAGGTCTTTTCAACTGACCTGCATTCTGTATCTTCTTTTGATAGAAAGTCTCATTTTCTGCTGCAATCTTCCCAAAGTCACACAGGTGTACAGGAAAACGGCAGCTCCTGTCCAGAAGATGTTGCTTCAATACAGGGCCTCTGCCAAACCTGTTTGTCCAACTATTAAAACCACAAAACCTATTCCTTATCTCTCTCTCTTAAAAATTTTGCTTGACTTCTTTCCCCAAACTCACTTGACACTTTGCAACTATTAGGTGAACAACAACATGACTTGACTTTTAATTATCATAAATATCATAGAATCCCTACAGTATGGAAGCAGGTCATTAAGCCCATCGAGTTCACATTGATCCTCCGAACAGCTTCCCACCCAGACACACACCCCTGCTCTATCCTTGTAACTCTGCATTTCCCATGACTAATCCACCTAGCCTGCACATCCTTGTACATAATGAACAATTTATCATGGCCAATCTACCCAACCTGCCTAGCTTTGGATTGAGGGAGGAAACTGGAGCTCCTGGAGGAATCGTATGCTGGTATGGGGTGAATAATCAAACTCCACACAGACAGTCGCCCCAGGGTGAAATCAAACCTGGGTCCCTCTGTTAGTTCCAAGAAGTCACATGGTAAGTCTTATTCAACCCACAAGTTACCAAGTAGTTCCAGTTCTTTCCAGTTTCCTTCACATAATTGATTTTTAAGAACTAAATATTCCCAAAACAATTTATTCACCAAACCAGAGGGTGGTGACTTTAGAACTCATTGCCAAAGAAGGGCAATACTTCAACATTCCATTGGTATGTTCTCTCAATCTCCTAGTGATCATGAGAGCCTCAGCATATTACAGTCCAGCTATAAAAACTGTATCGAGAAAGGTTTAAATCTAGCTTGAAGAAGAAATTTACTCATCTCTAGTCTTCTTGTCTATTTAAAATAATGGTTGCATGATAGATTGACATGAAGTGCAGGTCTCACAACTGCTGTCAGATTTGCAGTTATTCATATGCATAAATTAGTGCATAAGTGGTGCTGGTGATGGATGCAGGATTCACAGCAAGGAGCTAATGGTGCAATGTATCTCTTCAAAATGACATTACACGTTACAAAAAACATGCTATATTGAGACAAAATAATGTTGTTAAGTAACATGGGTTGATCTCTGTGGGAAAGTGATGAATGAGTTTGATTTAGCAAACAAGGCATATGTCACCAGTAATGATCATTGGTGTATTGATGATTGAGAAATCTGTCACGTAAGCATTTCTGTTGCTTGAAAGGATACAGTAACATAAATTTTTAAAGATGTAATCATATTGGTAGTATTAGATTTGTAGTCAAAAGAAAGTACTGTTGTTCTCGTCCTGCTACTCCAAGGGTTGCAAATTAAACAAAATACTTTGTTCCAGTTCCCAACATGTCCAGTTAACTACCTTATAGTGTGTTAAGCAAGAAAAAAGCTATCAACCAGGTTTTTAGAAAATACTTATGGGTTTATTATCAAAAAAGTCACTCCACAGAAGCTCAGTATTTTGTTAACAAGAATAGATATGGTAATATAGAAGTGTAATAAACACAGGGAATGTAGGAGAAATTCAGCAAGTCTTGCACCAGCTGTTCAGAGAGAAACAAAGTTTTGAATCCTTTATCACCCTTCTTCAGATCAGTTCAGAAGAAATCATATTGTACTAAAATCTATAACTCTGTTTCTCTCTCCGCAGATGGTCCCAGACTTGCTGAGTTTCCTCAACATTCTCAGCATTTGTTTCAGACTTCCAATAACCACAACATTTTGCTTTTAATGCAGAAGTGTAAGCGCTTATCCCTCTAAATATCCCCCAAAACACACACTCAGGCACCCAGAGGTACTTTCTTCTTTTCAGGAAAAGAGAGAAAGAACAGATTTATCTAAAAAGATTTGTTTTCTGAAGAAAAAGACACTTCGCCAACTCTTGAAGTTAAAAGGATAAAGCCCATGTGTTCAGGAGTCTGATGTTCTGGCACACATGGCCAATCATGCATGATTATCTTTTAAAAGTTGCAACAACAGCTTGCTTAGGAAATATAATCTTTATATGTTATTTCAATTGGTTTTTCAAGAGTACAAATGGATTTCACCCTGACTAAAGCTCCACTTTCAACACCAACGTGAATCTTGTTCACACATGTATTCAAACTTTTACATCTTCTACCCGATGGAAGAGGGTGGAAGAGAGTATACTGGATGGGAGGGTCTTTGATAATGTTGGTTGCTTTCCCGAGGCAGTGGGAAATGTAGAAGGGGTCAGAGAGTCACAGAGATCCCTCTAAACCCTTCCTATTCATATGCCCATCCAGATGCTTTTTAAATGTTGTAATTCTACCAACCTCCACCACTTCTTCTGGCAGTTCATTCTCTACAGGCTCCACTCTCTGCATGGAAAAGTTACTCCTTAGGTCTCTTTTAAATCCTTCCCCTCTCACCTTAACCTTATGCCCTCTAGTTTTGGATGCCCCTACCCTGTAGAAAAGACCTTGACTATTCACCCTATCCATGACCCCCATGATTTTATAAACTTCTGTAAGGTCACCTCTCAGCTTCCAACGCTCCAGGGAAAATAGCCTCAGTCTATTCACCCTCTCCCTATCGTTCAAAGACTTTAACCCTGGCAACATCCTTGTACATCTTTTCTGAACCATTTCAAGTTTAACACCATCTTTCCTCTAGCCAGGATTCCAGAGTTGAACACAGTGTTCCAAAAGTGGCCTAACAAATGTCCTGTACTGCCGTAACATAACCTCCCAACTTCCAAACTCAATGAAAACCAAAAGAACTGCGGATGCTGTAAATCAGGAACAAGAATAGAAGTTGCTGGAAAAGCTCAGCAGGTCAGACAGCATCTATGAAGAAAAAAATCAGAGTTAACGTTTTGGGTCACTGGACACTGTGCTGCCAGAACTGCTGAGCTTTTCTAGCAACTTCTGCTTTTGTCCTATAGTCAATGAACTATGGAATAAGTGCCAAGAATATCAAACACCTTTTTCACTACCCCGTTTACCTGTGACTCCACTATCAAGGAACTATGAACCTGCATTCCAAGGTCTCTTTGTTCAGCAACATTCCCCAGGACCTTGCCGTTAAGTGTGTACGTCCTGCCCTGATTTGCTATACCAAAAGTGATTCAATGGATGGAAGGCTGGTTTGTGTGATGGACTGGGCTGTGTTCATGACACTATGTTGTTTCTTGTGGTCCTGGGAAGAGCAGTTGCCATACCATGCTGTGATGCATCCAGATAGGATGCTTTCTATGGTACATCTATAAAAATTGGTAAGACTCTTTACCGACATGCTGAATTTCCTTATCCTCCTGAGGAGTAGAGACATTGTTCTGCTTTCTTGACCATCATGTTGATGTGGGCCATGGACAGATTATTGGTGATCATCACTCCCAGGAACTTGATACTCTCGACCATCTCCACTTCAGCACCATTGATGCAGAAAGGGGCATGCCCTCTATTCCACTTCATGAAGTCAATGACCAGTTCCTTTGTTTTGCTGACATTGATGGGGAGATTGGAGTCTCTACACCATGCCAGTAAGCACTCAGCCTCTTTTCTGTATCATGTCTTGTTTGAGATTGGACCTACAATGGTCGTGTCGTTAGTAAACTTGTAAGTGGAGTTGGGGCAGAATTTGGCCACACAGTTGTGAGTTTACATGGAGTATAGAAGGGGTGTGAGTACGCAGCCTTGTCAGGCACTGGTGTTGAGAACTATGATGGAGGAGGTTTTGTCACCTATTCTTACTGATTGTGGTCTGTGGCTCAGGAAATCAGGATTCAGTTACAGAGCGGGGAGCCGAGGCCTAGGTCTCAGAGTTTGGAGATGTGTTTGTTTGGAATTATGCTGTTGAATATGAAACTATAGTCAATAATTAGGAGCCTGACGTAGGTATCTTTGTTATTTCATGGATGAGTGTAGGGCCAGGGATGTCAAAATGACATCTACTGCAGACCTGTTACACCAGTAGGCAAATTGAAAAGGATCATGGCAATCTGGCAGGCTGGAGTTGATGTGAGCCGTGATTAACTTCTCGAAACGCTTCACAATGATGGAGATCAGACCCACCAGGCAGTGATCATTGAGGCACTCTGTATGATTTTTCTTTGGTACTGGGATGATGCTGGTCTTCTTGAAGCAGGTGGGGAACTTCAGATCACAGTGAGGAGCGGTTAAAGATGTCTGCGAATAGTTTGGTGTTTGTTGGTTGGATAGATATGGTGGACCAGAAGGCCTGTTTCAATGTTTTGTGACTCAATGATTCTCAATGACATTGTTAACAACTTTTCAATGTGCACAGTAAACTTTCAATGATCCCTTTTAAAGAATCAACTGCAGCTTTGTACGCAAAAATTGAAAAAAAATTCTTTCACAATCCTTCAAATCATGAGTTCCCCAAATGATATTAAATATGAAGCTTCTTTGTACCAGTGGTCACTGGTGGAGTCACCATGGTGTTGACTTTACCTGAAGAGCTTGCTTGAAGAGAAGGGAAAATTCTGTGCTTTTCTCATTGGAAAAGCATTAGCATTAGCATTGAAGTTGCCAACACATCTGAAATCTAAAACTTCCAAAATATAAATATCTTCAATTTAAACTGCAAGCCCATGTAATGGAAAAACTGAAAATACCTCGTTCAGAACTGATTGTTGCAGGAAACAACCTTCCGAGGTCCAAAATTACATTAATTAGCAATCCCTTGCTCAAAATGTCTGACTTTGTCTGGTGTCTGATTCAAATAACATCACTGCATTCCTAAAGAAGATGCTGGAAATAGCATTGCAAGATATTTTGAATTGAGGTGAATAATTTTCAAAGCCTCAAAGAGGACAATGATTGTTTTTCCCCTTCCCGTATTCCCTATCAGGCTGCCAATGCACCCAATCAAGGAATGAGTCCTTGGATATCTTTACATTCAATAGTCCGATGCTTTGCAATATTTTCCATCGAAAGAAGTGGGCAATCAAATTATTTTGTACCCAATGCAAGATACACTGCATCAGCTCACTCTGTCTCCAGCAACTTCCAAGCTAGAGATCTGTGTCACCCAGAAGAACAAGGGCAGGCAATACATGAGACCACCACCATCTCTCAGTCACCCTCCATATTGACTTGGAGCTCTATTGCCACTCTTTCACTATCACCATGTCAAAATAATGGAACTTCCTTCCTAATAGCACTGTGGCTCCACCTCACATTACGCAGTTCAAGAGAGCAGCTTATCCCACCTTCTCAAGAGGTGGCCTAGCCAGTGACATTTCAATCTGTAATATTAAAAAACATTTCGACTTATACTGGTTTGTAAGTGTGACCTGGTGCTGTAATGATCTATTTCCTTCAGTTTGTCATTCCGCCAGCATGACAGCAAGATTCAAAATTTGTTATAGGAGAATTTGCTCAGTCAAAATACGTTGCGGCATTTGTCCAACATTTTTCATTGAGCAAATAAGTTATTGACTAGACTACCTGCTTCATGAATTGGTCTCTGAAGAGAAATTATTTTTTGAATAGACATTCTCACTGAAAAGAACATTAATTAAAAGTTTTCAACTGGACTCTATTGATGACTCACCCTTAAAACTGACAGTCATACTGCATAAATAATATAATCTAAAACAACTTTTAAGAACAGTCTGTGGGGACTTCTGCATTGTTTAAGATGTTGTCTTTGGATGAGATCCTAAACACAGGCCCATATTTGCCTGTTTAGGTTGTTGTGTAGAAGAAAAATGTGAATGCTTCTGATGTTTTGATCAATATTTACTCCTTAAACATTACCAGCCTACAGAAAAAAAACAATTTATTGCATTGATGTTTGAGGGACCTGACTGTGTACTTTCTACAAATTTGCTGACTTCATATCTGTAATAAAGCTACGTAAGTGGTGAATATTAGTAGTTCTCATCTCTACACAATTGAGTAATTATTTTATGTGTGTGAGAGAGGGAAGGTGCACTTTTTTATTCACTTGTGGGACCTGAGTGTCACTGGCTGGCCAGCAGTTATTGAGCATCCCTAGCTGCTCTTGAGAAGGTGATGGTGAGCTGCCTTCTTGAACCGCTGCAGTCAATAAGTTGACCAACAATGCCATTAAGGGGACTTTTGACACAAAGACTGTGAAGGAATTACTGATATACTTCCAAGTCAGGATGGTGAGTGGCTTGGAGGGGAACTTGCATGGTAGTGTTCCCATGTATCTGCTGCCCTTGTCCTTTGAGATGTAAGTGGTCATGGGTTTGAAGGGTGCTACGTACCATGAAGGAAACAGCAAAAATGCAACAAAGAATCTTCATGTGGAACAAATAGCCTTGTAATGATAAGTACTTCTCCCGTCTCTCCTGTTGCATGCCTCAAGAGTATAACTGAGACAAGCATTTGAGTCGCAGAAAGAAAAATACAATTAAAGATACTCAATCAATGTTTCTTCAGTGATTCAAAATAAATTCATAAATGTTCCCAGATTTGATCTCAAAACTGTGCAGAGACTGATAGCATTGCGTTAAGATTTTAGCAATTGATTTCATAGGAGTCTGGGCTAAAGATGAAAAAAATCAGTCACAGTTTTGCCTGTTAGATAATGATTGAGTGACTCATATAGGGAAATGTGCCAGGCGTGGGAAGTGAGGTGCAAGCTGAGCTGTAATGCCTCTAGCAGTCAAATAGCCTGCCAGTTTTTGTGTACTGACTTGCACAGGAAAGATTCCGTTTGATTTAGGTGCTCGAGGGTGGCCAGAGGCTATGGACTAACTCTGGTATTAATCAATACTCTTAGAATAAGGAAGGACAAAAGCTGGATAGAGAAAAACAATCACCTTTCAATATTCCACAAAACACATGAGAAAATATTATACCGATCAAAGACATTCATTTTAGAAGAATGAGTGATATTGTGGTGTAAAAGTTTGAAACAACAATACTATTTTGAAAGAAACTGTATAGATTTATATTGACTGTAAAACCATTTTGATATTGCTTTAGATACTATATTTTAACTTTGAAAAAAGTTATTGTTTTTCATGTTGGACATTGTCAATACAAAACATTTCCTACAACATTTTAAAATACATTTTGCCATCGTAAGATTATTGGACGAGTGATCCAGAACCCCAGGTCAAATTTCTGGGGACATGAGTTGAATCGCACCATGGTGAATGGTGAACTTTGTATTCAATAAGCATGTAAAAAAAAACAGAAAAACAGAACGGAACTAAATGATGCAACACTTTGAGCCTGCCATTCAATATGATCGTGACTGATCATCCAACTCAATACCCGTTCCCACTTTCAACCAATACCTTTTGATCCCTTTAGCCCTAAGAACTAATATTAAGGCTTAAGATGTAAAATAAACTGGCAAGCAGCGTTGAAAGGCTGCAGTAAGGACACTTTGCACATAGGGAAGGGCACCCAGCTTACAGATCAGACCGGGCTGCTTCTCTGGGCTGCTCTCTCTCACTTCTGCGATGTTTGCTTATTCAACACCTACCAGCATGCTTACACCATCCATACTCTGCCTTGCCTTGCAAATTAGTACAGCCACAAAACCAGACGGTGGGCCTTTCTTGTCAGCAGTCATCAGCCAAGGAGGAAATACTGTCCACCAGGTTTGTCCTCAGAATTTAAGGGGAAGGGAGGCTGGAGGAGACAAGTGAGGAGGGGGCTCTGCTGCAGGAGAAATACTGGTGACATATACTTCAGGGCTGCGGGGGCTGCAGGCTTGGGGCAAGATGACAGTTCTGAAAGGGATAGCATTATACTCAAAGTGGGATTGCAGTAAAGAATAAATGGGACACTGTCACACTGGAGGGGGATTTATCCATGATCAAGAGCACCCTGGTTTCAAGGAGTTGGCGGGGGTCGGGGGGTCATAGTGTCTGACAACACCTGGCATGGTCTTCTCAGAAACTAGGGGCTGTGGGTGGGGGAAGGTGCAGACTCAAATCAACAGGTTAGGTGGGGATCTGGGGTTGTGTGAAACCCATGGGTGTACCAATGAGGGCTACCAGGAATGGGATCTGGATCTAACTGACATTAGAGGCAGAGGCTGCAAGTCACTGGCCAAAGATGCTCACGGTCACTTTCCATCTCACTATAAATCAATAACATGGAATTGAAAACAAAATGGCTGCAACCAGACTTAGAATGGGCAGGATAAGAGTCTTACCTTTTGTCCCCTATATGCTTTGATCATCTTGTTTCCAGATGCTGCAGCAGGATTTCTGCACAGAAATCAATCTCCAGCATATTCCGTGTGACCCTGAAATTAGGCATCAAGCTGGCACAGTTACAATCAGGCCATGGGGAGACAAGTAGGGTCAAAACAGTGCCATTTATAGAAATATACCAAATAATGTACATTGCACTGTCACTCATACCACCAAGTCATGTTAATAAGTATTTATCTTCCTTTCCGTCCCACTGTATCTCAATGTACTCCCTGGTTCCGCAGCTGGAGGGGAGACAGTTTACTTGGCAGTGGTGCCTATTGTTCCTGAAGGTTTGTTTGGGCAACTCTGGGGTGCTTATGCCTGGACAGGCCAGGCATCCCAAGGGTCTTCTTCTCAGAGACAAGTGGACCCTCCTTGACGTGAACTTTCAAGGTTTGGAGTGGGGGTGGAGGTGGACAGATTAGCACCTCTGGAGAATCCTAACAGGAGGCTTCTCAGGGGCCTGTGTGTGCCTCCTCCTCTGGCTAGGTGCCTTCTAGCATTGCCCGGTGTCTATGTGAAGAAGTGGATTCCTGTGCCCTGTCGCCATGCCTCCAGTCCTGAGGATCAATGGCTGGGCTTCTGGAGTACAGGGTGTATGCACCTCTCCAGCAGACCCTGAAGGTGCTGGACCTGGCTTCCCATGACAACCACCAAGCTATCCATGGAGGCAGACAGATGATTGCATGACTCACTTCTGGCAATGAAGCTATTGTCTCCCATATACCTCGCTGCCTTGTTTCTCTCTGGGCATATGGATGAAGTCTCCTGTTTGCTAGCATCACAGAGTCCTCTCCTCTCCTGCCTGGTTCTGAGTCGGTGCCTGGTCCCTATAAATCCGACAAATGCCAGTGGCCTGGAGGGTTTATTCCTTGACCAGCTGCAGAGCTGTCACAGTGAGTTGCTCACAAGATTGTGCCCACAACCTTCTAAGGAAAATGTGAGGTGTCAGTATATATTGGTGGGGAGTGCTGGACATAGCCTTGATGACCCTTACTCTTTTGTCTCTGTAGTGTTGATCTCAGAGGTGCAGGAGGTGGCTTCTGGGGGAGCCAGCCATTTCATTGTGGAGGTGCTTGACATACCAGCTATAACTGCAAGACAGAGAGAGAAGGCATAATGTCCAATGATTAGAAGTGCTGGGCAATGAATGACATGGGCTGTAGGGTTACTTTGAGAGTTACAGTGGAATGAAAAGTGGTACTCACTCTGTTGGTGGGACATTGATACCTTGGTATCACCACAGAAGCAGGCCTGGTCTTCTCCTACGAGAATTAAGAATCTTCATTTGTAGGGGCTGAGGATTCGAATATTGGGCACTCTTTCACCCAGGCAGGCTCTTTCTGCCCTGCTTTGGACTGTTTTCTCCTGTAATGAGAGGAAAGGAGGAATTGAGTGTGATCAAAGTGGCTGTTAGTTGTTGGTGTAGGTGGTGGAAAAGTGAATAAGAGTTACAGGGAAGTGAGGAGAAGTATAGAGGGCCGTACAAGATTAATGGTTAGGGTGGTTGGGGGATGGGGGCTGTGTAGTAAACACGGTTGGCTGAAGATGTTGCAGGCAATAGTGAGAGTGGCAGAGCATGCAACTTGTTGCAAGTGGGTGCAGAAGCAAAGATAGAGTGAGTCTAAGTTAACAGAGAGAAGTATGGAACTTGCTGGCACAGTGCAGAGAAGGCTGCCTCCTGCTGGTTGTTCCTCTCTGCATGTCAAGACAGCACTGACCCGGGCAACAACTACCGTGGTTGCCCGGGGCTGATGGCATTGTCTCCTCTGAGGTTCATCCGTAAGGAGGACTCTCCTTTGCACTACTTCCTTGACCAGCATGTGCAGGTCCCTTTCAAAGAATCACAGTGCCAGCTTCCCCTTCTGTAATTCTATTCTTGACTGAGCTGGGCAGTGCCAGAATGCCAGTGTTTGTCTGGGCACACAGCAGCCTTTTAAGTATGCTCTAGGCACCAGGTACATTCGGCTTTTGATGGATATCCATTGACTGGTGAGTTATTCCAGGAATAACGTGTTGTATGTGAGGGATGCAACAGGGGCAGGATAGACAGTTACTCAGGTGAGTTTAGGAAGATATGACAAGACATTCCACTGGGCTTCATGGTGAGAATCCCTCCAAAAATCTTAATGCAACTGGCACTCAGCAAAACAACATAAGATTCAGCCCAGTGACATTTCAAGAATCATTACAACTGCAACATACATTGATTCCCGTAACACTTGAATCTTCTATTTCTGTTCTGCAAAGCTGAATTCCTCATCTTTTCCCACCAATTCTTTCCTGTCCTTGAAGATTCTCTTGAATGTTTACACCTTTGGATCACTGTTGCACCTTCCTCACTGTATTGTCCTTCTTCATCTATCCTCAATTTCGGTACTGAGGCTCACTTATTGTGATTTCAACTTCTACTCGAATGCAACAAAATTGAATTCTTTGATTTAGAGTCATAGAGTCATTGAGTAATACAGCGTGGAAACAGGCCCTTCAGCTCAAACTGCTCCATGCTGACCATGGTGCCCACTCAGCTAGTTTCAATTGCATGCATTTGGTTCCTATCCCTCTCAACCCTTCCCATCACTGTACCTATCCAAATGTTTTTAATATTGCTATTGTGCCTGCCTCAACCACTTTCCCTGGCAGCCCATTCCATATATGCACCACTCTCTGTGTGAAGAAATTGCCTCTCAGGTCCTTCTTAAATCTTTCCCCTCTCACCTTAAACCAATGCCCTCTGGTTTTCAATTCCCCATCCAGGGGAAAAAGATTATATGCATTCATCCTATCTATGCTCCTCATGATTTTATACACTTCAATATGGTCATTCCCCCATTCTCCTACATTCCATGGAATAAAGTCCTGTCCTGGTCAACCTCTCCCAAAACTCAAGCCTACTAGTGCTGGTAACATCCTCGTAAATCTTCTTTGCACATTTTCCAGTTTAACAATGTCTTTCCTATTACAGGGTGTTCAAAAATGTACACAATGCTCCAAGTGCAGCCTTACCAATGACTTACACAACTGTAACATAAAGTCCCAATTCCTATACTCAGTACCTCGACTGACGAAGGCCAGCATGCTAAATGCCTTTTTCACCACCCTGTCTACTTGTGACACTGCTTTGAACAAACTCTGATCTTGTGCTTTGAGGTCCCTCTGTTCCACAACACTCCTCAGGACCTTACAGCTTATTGTATAAATCCTACCTTGATTTGACTTTCCAAAGTGCAATGCCTCACACTTATCTGTACTGAATTGCATTTGCCGATCCTTAGCCCACCTCTCCATTTGATCAAGATCCCTCTGTAATTTTTGATAACCTTCCTCACTATCAACGATACCTCCTAATTTTGTATCATCCGCAAACTTACTAATCATGGCTTCTACATTCACAGCCAGATCATTTATGTAAATAACAAAACAAAGGTCTCAGCACTGACCCATGTGGCACACCACTCGTCACAGGCCTCCAATCTGAGAAACAACCTTCAACCATCACCCTCTGCTTCCTACCATCAAGTCAATGTTGAATCCAATTAACTAGCTTTCCCTGGATCTCATGTGACCAAATCTTCATGACTAGCCTGCCGTGCAGGACCTTGTCAAAGACCTTACTAAAGTCTGTATGGACAACATCCACTGCCCGACCCTCATCTTTCCTGCTGGTTACCTCTTCGAAAAACTTTTAAAGATTTGTCAGACATGACTTCCCATGCTCAAATCCACGCTGGCTATCCCTAATCAGATCTTAACTATCCAAATGTTGGTTGAGCCTGTCCGTCAGTATTCCCTCCAGTAAATTGCCTATCACTGATGTCACGTTTACTGGCCTGTAGTTCCCTGGCTTGTCTTTGCCACCTTTCTTAAACAATGGAACAACATTAGCCACCCTCTAGATCATAGATCATAGAATCCATACAGTGTGGAAACAGGCCATTCAACCCAACAGGTCCACACCGCCCTCCAAAGAGCATCCCACCCAGACCCATTCCCCTAACCCTGCAATTCCCATGTCTAACACACTTAACCTAAACATCCCTGGACAATATGGACAATTTAGTATGGCCAATCCGCTTAACCTGCACATCTTTGGACCGTGGGAGGAAACCAGAACACCCAGAGAAAAACCACACAGACACAGGGAGAATGTGCAAACTCCATACAGACAGTCGCCCGAAGCTGGAATCAAACCCGGGTCTTTGGTGCTGTGACGCAGCAGTGCTAACCACTGAGGCACCTAGTCTTCTGGAACTTTACCAGTCTCTAAAGATGAAACAAAAATCTCTGCAAGGTCCTCTGCAATTTCTTTCCTAGCCTCCCACAACATCCAAGGATGGACTTGATCAGGCCCAGGGGATTTATTCACCCAGGGGACTTCTCCACCTCCTCAAACTAGCTGGCAATCAATTCTTTCAATTATAAAAATGTACAACTCACCTTTTTATTTCTTGGTTTTGCACAAAATTTTTGACAATTCAGAGCTCTGTTAAGAGGAGAATTATCAAGCCCTTTGTCATTTCCCTTCTCTGAGGTATCTGTCTGCTATCCTCCCACTTGATCTGCCTGTTCACTGGTTCAGTCAAAGAGGCTGTCTGACGCTTCCATTCAAACCATGCCTGACCCCTGATTTAGACTTAAGCCTCAGCTCAATGAAAACTGCTACAACTGTCAACAACAAAATCAGAAGTTGCTGGAAAAGCTCAACAGGTCTGGCAACATCTGTGAAGAAAAAAAATCAGAGTTAATGTTTTGGCTTCAGTGACCCTTCATCAGAACTGGACTCAGAACTCAGACCTAGTTTTAAGGAAGGGTCACCGGACCCAAAATGTTAACTCTGATTTTTTTCTTCAGAGATGCTACCAGACCTGCTGAGCTTTTCCAGCAACTTCTGTTTTTGCTCCTGATTTACAGCATCCAAAATTCTTTCAGTTTTTACGTGCTACATTTGTCAATTATCACTGACAGCAAAGCCGATTTTGATGCACATCATATTTTACCTCCCAAATATCAAATATTGCAGGAATCCCCAAAGTTCTGGAAGACATTTGCTTGCCATCTGTATCCGTGAACACAGTCTTGGGCCCCTTATGAGCCAAATGGAAATCCAGAACTACAATATACAGACGAGTCTGAGAAAGAATAGTTGTGAAGCCACAATTAATGTCAATACTATTTCATAAAGGTATAGGAAAAGATCAGTTTCCCATTGATTTCTGACAGAACATATGTATCTTTGACACAAATAACCTGATGCAACAAATAGCTTGTTTACTCCCTGTCGACATTCATGCATGAGTAATGGTTATTGGAAATACCATGACTTGCATGAGTTCACCCATACGTGGGGAGAAATGTTTGGGAGAACAGATTGTCTCTGAACAATTCATCAACAAAGAGTTAAACAGAAATGTCACTGACAATGATTAAAAATGAGAGTATAGATAATGAAGAATTTGCAGTAGTGCAGTTATTCCGTGAATTAGTGTTTCAACACAATTTCTGCATGACAGAATGTAAGGAAATTAGTTCGCACTAATTATCGCCCACACAATTACTTTCTTTTTTCATCCAGCCTCTTCTTCTTTCCATATTTTTCTCCTCCTCTCTTGAAGGTGAGAACTTTGCCAGACTACAGTGGGAGATGAGTGACATTGGTACACAGGCGTATCAACAAAATGGCTCTGTGCATAACAAGAACAAGAAGTGATGGAAAAATCAGCAGGTCAGGCAGAACCTACGTCGAGAAACAGAGTTAACTTTTCAGGTTGGTGACCTTTCATCAGAACAGAAGAGAAATAGAAATATAACGGTTTTTAAGTCAGTTAAGGGGGAGGTACAGGAAGAACAAAGGAGAGGTTCGGTGATAGGGGGATGACCAGGGATGCTGGCGTCTTCTGCAATGGGAACACCACATGCAAAAGCGCTTTTCAGATCATGCCTGAACGTAAATTTCCATTTGCTTGCCATTTCAATTCTCCACCTTTTTTCCATTCTGACATTTCCATCAATAGCCTGCTACAACGTTGAGTGTAGCTTAACACCAGTTTGAGGAATAATACCTTATCATAGAATTCCTGCAGTAGGGAAAGAGGCCATTCAACCCATTGAGTCTGTACCAACCCTCCAAAAAGCATCCCATCCAGACCTAGCCCTCAACCTTATGCCCGTATTTACCATGGGGGTAATCCACCTGGCCTATACACCCATGAATGCTACAGGGCAATCTAACATGGCCAATCCACCTAGCCTGCACGCCATTGGACAGTGGGAGGAAACCAGAGCACCCGGAGGAAACCCGTGCAGTCACAGGGAGAATGTGCAAACTCCACACAGACAGTTATCCAAGTCTGCAGAACCCAGGTCCCTGGCACCCTGAGGCAGCCATGCTAACCACTGAGCCACCGTGCCACCCTTATCTTTCAGTTAGGCACTCTACACTCTTCTGGGATCAATACTAAGCTCAACAATTTTAGATTATAACCTCTGCCACCATCTTGTTCTAATTTTTTTCCTCCTTCTTTGGGTTTACTTGGCTTGTCTTCATTGCTTCTCTTTGAAGTTGCATTCAGATGGTTTTTATGAAGCAATTCATGCCACATTCAAACAGAAGCTTTGTTTATTCATTTTCTCATGACGACCATTTTTTGACTATTAGACACAAAATATTCTGTTATTTAAATTCACCTGATCTTGACAGTATCACCTTTTCTCTGTCTTTTCCCTTCCACTGGCTTAAAAATGCCTATATTTCTATTTCTCTTCAATTCTGATGAAAGTTGACCTGAAACATGAACTCTGTGTCTCCCCACAGATACCCTCTGACCTGCTCAATTTTTCCAGCTACTTTTGTCTTTTCTTGAAGATTTTTACTATCGGCAATATTTTGCATTTACATTTGTAAATCATTTTATCTTCTTGACGATGAGGATTTATGATACTTTTCATTTTTTCCAAAATTGACATCCAGGTACACCAAATCATCCTGGAGAGTATATATTGTAAAATTGAGTGGGCTGGCGTGCAGGTCCGTCTTAGAATCATGGGCTAATGTTTATCCCATGTGACCACAGATCATTTGTCCTCAACTTTTTCCAGCAACAATCAACCAAGCCAATCAACAAAGCAAAACTGCATTTCTAATTCCTTAATGTAATAAAACAGCCCCCCAGATCCTCATCTACGAATAGGACTTGATGTCAAAATACCTAATATTCCTTTAGAAGACACTTAAACTTTAGAAAGATCCTGTAACTGCCTTGCTAATGACAGTGTGGGTCTATCTACGGCAAGTGGACTGCAACGGCCCCAAAAGGCAGCTCACCACAAAAATAGCCAGCGACGGCCAAGAAATGCTGTCCCAGCCAGTGACACACAAATCCCATGAATGAATAACAACAAAAAAAAATTCCATTGGCTGACTGGAAGGCAAGATTTCAACTTTTAAGGATTCTACATTGACAGTCAAACTAACAGCAGCATTGTGTAAACTCTCAATTCATTAGGCAACTTGTACTCTAAACTACAGGAAAGCTCCTCTATTTAACTTAGAAGTCAATAGAAAATCTGCCTTCATGGCCATACTTTACTTTACCCCTTCAGTAAGCATGTAATTCTCCAGAAATCAGCCCAACGTGACTTTTTAGCTCTAAAGTACTTGCTGTCTTCTTTTCCCTTTCCGGCTGGGAGTCTCCTGATCACATAACTAGGTTAAATGCTGAGGGAAGAATTGGAGTCTCTCCTACTAGCTAAGCTAGATGAATCCTCCAGTCTCATTTAAATCCTCATATTCCTCTCACTTCAATTTGAACATGAGCTCCCATTCACTTTTCACATGTGACAAACAGGGCCTGCATTCTCTTTTCTAAAGGTATAGGACTTGTTTTTGTGCCTATTGATTGGTTGTGGACATTCCTTGGTGTGTCAGCATTTAGAATTGTAGAATACCTATAGTTTGGAAGCAGGCCATTTGGCCCATCGATCCATAACGACCCTCTGAAAAGCATACCACCCAGACCCAACCCCTTTAACGTCTCCCAGTAATCTTGCATTTCCCATGGCCAATCCACCTAACCTGCACATCTTAATTTGTGGGAGGAAAGTGGAGCACCTGAAGGAAACCCACGCAGACACAGGGAGAATGTGCAAACTCTACATCATCACTTGAGGGTTTTTTGCACATCCTTACTTGACCTGGATAAGGTGCTGGTGGGCTGCCTTCTTAAATTGCTGCAGCCCATGTGATGCAGGTGTACACATCATGTCGTCAGGAGCAGAAAGGGCACGTGATATTGGTATTCTTGCTAGACTATTAATCTGTAAACCCAGGTAATGTTCTGGGGTTTATCCATAATGTTGGGTTTGAATCCTGCCATGGCAGATGGTAGAATTTGAATTCAATAAAAATCTAGAATCAAAAGTTTAATGATGACCATGAAACCATTGCCAATTGTCAGAACAATGTTGTCTGGCTGACTAAGGTCCTTTAGGGAAGGAAAATGCTATCCCCTTACCTAGCCTGGCTTCCATGTGACTCAAGACCCACAGCAATGCAGTTGACTCTCAACTGTTTGCCGTGCAATTGGGATAGGCAAAGAATGCTGGCCTAGCCAGCAAGCCCAGCACCCACTGAATGAATAAATTATATACTTCCAACTCAGGTTGGTGTGTGGCTTATAGAATCCATACAGCAGGGAAGCAGGACATTTGGCCCATTTAATCCTCACTCATCCCCTTATTCTATCCCTGTAACCCTGCATTTCCCACGGCTAATCCACCTAGCCTAGACACCTCCAGATACTGCAGACAATTTAACATGACCAATCCATCTAAACTGCTCATCTTTGGACTTTAGTAGGAAAACAGAGCACCCAGAGCAAACCCATGAAGACATAGTGAGAATGTGCAAACTCAACACAGACTGTCACCTGAGGCAGGAATTGAACTTGGGTCCTTGACACTGTGAGGCAGCAGTGTTAACCACTGAGCCGCCCACCATGCCAGCTTGCAGGGGAACTTGCAGGGATTGGCATTCCAATGTATCTGCCATCTGTGTTCTTCTAGGCAATAGACCAATCCTTCACCACGACACCTCAGTGAGAACTGTTAGAATGAGAGGACAGCCATACTGCTGTTTTAACTTAGTCAGAGCTCCACAGGGGCCATTGCTGCATCAGAACCTAAGACGCTAGAATTTCAGCTCACGACCCCACACTTGGGAAGCCCGATAGAAGAGGGTTTTGGAGGTGCAGTTGGAAGTGAGTTGGCGGGTTACTGTTGTGCGTCTTGTAGATGGCATGCAGTGTTGCCACTGTGTGTGATGATGAATGGAATGAATGGTGAAGGTGGTAGATGGGGTACAAATCAAGCAGGCTTTGTCCTGGACAGTGTCGAGGATTGGCACTCATCCAGGCAAGTGCAGAATTTTTTTTTAGCTTGTGGCTTGTAGATGGTGGACAGGCTCTGGAGAGTTAGGCATTGCATTATACACCACAGAACTCTCAGCCTATGACCAGCTCTTATAGCAAGAGCATGTCTTTAGCTAGTTGATGGATAATTGGCACTTCTGCCTAAGGATCAATGCAAATATTTCAGCTTTGTCTTTTTGCACAGATTTGCTGAGCTCCCGCATCATTGAGGATCAGACTGTTTGTAGAACCTTCACCTCCTGTCAGTTTCTAATTCTCCAACATCATGCACAACTGGTTGTCACAAAACTGCAGAGCTTAGATTTAATCTGTTGGTTGTGGGATCGCTTCATTCTGTCTATTGTGTGCTGTTTACATTACTTGGCATGCATTGTAGTTTCACTGGGGTGAAGTCTCATTTTTAGGTAAACCTGGTGTTGCTCCTGGCAAACCCGCAGTCAATTTTTAATTAAATGCTGTACTTATATTATTTTCTGCCCTACCACTCTCCCACTTTTCCTCTCAGAATTTTGCAGACTAAATATATCTCTAAGGTTCAGGGATAAGACCATAAGACCATAGGAATTAAGAACAGGTGCCTCAAGCCTTCTCCGCCATCCAATAGGATCATGGCTGATACATCGTCCCTCACATCGCTTTCCTGACTTTCCTCGTAACCTTGATTCCTCTACTGATTAAAAATCTATATACCTCAGCCTTAAATATATGGAAGGTCTCTCCTCTCACAGCTCTCTGTGGCAAGTACTTCCAAAGGCTCGTAGCCCTCTGAGGGAAAAAGAAATCCCTCCTCATCTCAGTCTTAAATTGGCACCACTTTATTTTGAGACTACACTCTCATGTCCTAGACTCTCCCAGGAGGGGAACCAACCTCTCAGCATTTACCCTGTCAAGCCCCCTAAGAATCCTACATGTTTAATGACATCACTTATCATTCAATGAGCCTTTGCACATACGACTATCCCTCCAATAGCAGATTTCATCCAAGTGAACCTTCTCTGAATTGCCTCTAGCAAAACCATATCTTTCCTTAAATAAGAGGACTAAAACTGCTCACACCACTCCAGATTTGGCCTCATCACCACCTTGTACAGTTGCAGTAAGACTTCGCTACTCTTACACTCCAACCCCCTTGAAATAAGGGCCAACATTCCATTAGCCTTCCTGATTAAGATCTTTTATGAAGACCTACAATTTGATCCTACAATGGTTTCCTATGGATATTCCTTCTGACAGCACATCCCCATGACTAGCACTGCTCATGGCATACTGTCATGGACTTTTCATTGAACTACATTTGGTCCTTTGCTCCGTAGTAATGCTAGAGTGGGGAAAATGGGGAAACCCATGAGGTACAGCTTGTGATTGAATCCAATTCTACTATTGATGGGCCAGGGAGACTCATGGATGCCCAGATTTGAATCACCTAATCCACTCTAATTCTCATTTGGCATGGTGATAGTGCCACACAGCATGGTGGAAGGTATCTCAATGTGAGGATAGAATTTTATCTCCGCAAGGACTCCCAATCACCCTTATCAACACTGCCATGGACAAAGGCATCCATGATATGGAATTTTTCTTTTATTCATTCATGGGATGTAGGCATCATTGGCTAGGCTATCTTTTATTGCCCATGTAGACCAGAGTAGGTAAGGATGGCAGTTTCCTTCCCTAAAAGACATTAGGATTCATAGTCATCATTAGACTCCTAATTACAGACTTGTTTAAAAATTGAATTCAAACTCCACCATCTGCTGTGGCAGGATTTGAGCCCAAGCTGCAGAACATTACCTGGGTCTCTGGATAAGCAGCCCACCAAAAATGTCACTCGATCATTGCCCTCCCTATGCCTACCCCAAGAACTTTGGCAAAAGTGAGGTCAAATATGATAATTCCTCTTGTTGGTTCCCTTACCAACTGCCAGAGATCCAATCTAGCAGCTATGCCCGTCAGCACTAAACTGGGTAGGTCAGCTAATCTTGATGATGAACATTGATTTCCCCCACCCACAGTACATTCTGTGCCCTTGCCACCCTCAGTGCTTCTTCCAAAAAGTGTTCAGCATAAGGAGTGATTCATCAGTCACATTGAGGCTTGGAGGGCTGTATAGGTGGTAAGCAGCACAAGACTTTCTTGTCCATTTTCGATCCGATGCCATGAGACTTGATGGGGCCTGGTCAATGTCGAGGACTCCCAAAGCAACTCCTCCCAATTGTATTCCACTGTGATGCCTCCTCTGTCAGGTCAGTAACTTCTGGTGGGATTGAACACATCTGAGGATGCTGATGAAGGCCAAAACCTGTTAGTAAGGAAGAATTCGTAGAGTCAACAGCTGTCTTATCCCATTTGCTGAATGCCTAGTTCAAATCCAGGTGGTTTGTTTGGTTTCGTTTCTTGCTTTGGGCTTTCTAGCAATTTTGATATGAACGTTTTCCAAGCCTATTTCAAAGAGCAGTTGAGAGTCAACAATGCAGACCAGGCCAGGTAAGGATGGCAGGATTCCTTCCCCAAACAGCTTTAATGAATGAAATGGGCTTTTATGACAATCGACCAAAGTTTTGTTTTTAATTCCACGATTATTGGATTACAATTCTCATTACTGTGCCATTACCACCTAACAAAACTTCAACAGCCTGGCCTTTAGAAGGAGGATGGTTTTCAGCTTGAGATTATTGGAGGTGTTGTCCGTAGTGTCTAATGGATTTCACTTAGGTTTCCAACGGAATCAACTGAAAAGATTGGATTCTTCTGCTGCCTTTCAAGATGTAGCAAAATAATTCGCAGCTACTGACATGCTTGCAAAGTGCATTTACGGTTGTTTTATTGGGAAGCACAGAGCCACAACCAGCAATCGAATAAACAAGCAACCGAGCTATTTTGATGGATGTTGATATTGTTCCAAGTGAGCTGGCTACCAGCAGTACCTTACTCATGTGGCCAATCATTTTTGTTACTTTCTAGATAGTGAGGGTCAGTAACCCACATTCACAGACATGCTCTTTCCAACTAGAGTCACTTGATGAGAGCCAAGAGCTGTTGCCAAGCATCCTTCCCCCATTTTTATGTTAAAGACACCAAGGTCACATATAACACAGCGATTATTGTTTCCGTGCAGATTATCTAACTCAGCACAAAGGAGCAATGGAGCCTGAGACAGAATTTTGGGGCCCTGACTCATTCGTGAAGTATTTGAGTGACAACAATTATGAGATAGCTGAAAGGTGAATTTCTCATGTTTTTACCTTATTGAGTGATGGACTGTTTTATCTTACACTTACCAATGAAATTCCATGGCTAATGTATTGTCCTGTTGGATCCTATTAAAACTTATGACTGTATTTCAAGTACAATACTGGCAACAGGAATTTGTTTTGCTCAATGTCAATTTGACCTGCAAAAATCATAGTGTAAAATTTTGCCAGCTAACTTAAATTAAAATCATAGAGGTCTACAATTCAGAAAAAAAGCCCTTCAGCACATTGAGACTGCATCAGTCAGAAGCAACCAACTAGCTATTCTAATCCATTTTCCAGCATTTGTCCACAGCCGTGTATGCCTTGGCATCGCAAGTGTAGACCTAAATATTCTTATATGTTTCTGCTTGAACCATCGTTACATCAATGAGTTCCAGATTTCCTCCAATCTCTGAGTGAAACCATTTTCCTTCATATCCCCTTGAAATTTTCTGTACTTAACTTAAATCTATGCACCCCAAGTCATTGATCCCTCCACCAAGAGGAAAGCTTTCTTCCTGTCTACCCTATCTATGATCTTCATATTTTATATATCTCAATCATGTCCCCTAAGGAAAGCAACCCCAATCTATCCAAGATAACAAGGTGTAGAGCTGGATGAACACAGCAGGCCAAGCAGCATCAGAGGACCAGGAAAGCTAACGTTTCGGGTCTGGACCCATCTTCAGAAGGGTCCTTCTCCAGGCCCAAAACATCAGCTTTCCTGCTCCTCTGATGCTGCTTGCCCTGCTGTGTTCATCAGTTCTACACCTTGTTATCTCAGATTCTCCAGCATCAGCAGTTCCCATTATCCCCCAATCTATCCAATCGCCCTTCATAACCAAAACTTTCTAGCTTAGGCAATATCTTCGTAAATCACCTCAGCACTATCTCCAGTTCTATGACATCCTTCCTATAATGTAGATTCCAGAACTGTATACAATACTCTTGCAGTGGCCTAACCAACTTTTTATATAGTTCCAGCATAATGTCCCTGCTCTTAAACCCTATGCCTTGTCTAATAAAGGCAAGTATCCAATTTGTCTACTTAACTACTTGATCTACCTGTCCCACTGTCTTTAGGGACCAGTGGACATTCACACCAAGGTCTATCTGATCCTCAGTACTTCCTGGGGTCCTACCATTTATCAGGTATTCTCCTGCCTTGTTTATTCTGCCCCAGGAATTCCTTTTGCCGCTGATCATCATGTCTGACCAATCCATTATATCCTGGTGTAATCTAAGGCTATCTTCCTCACTATTTAACACCCCTTCATGTGGTAGCATTGGTGGTTCAGTGGTCAAATTTTTGCCTCCCACGCGGGAAGCCCGGGCTCAATACCTGGCCAATGCATACCAATTTTTTTTAGGGCAGTATGGTGGCTCAGTGGTTAGCACTGCTGCCTCACAGCACAAGGGACCCGGGTTCAATTCCACCCTTGGGTGACTGTCTGTGTGGAGTTTGCACGTTCTCCCCTTGTCTGTGTGGGTTTCCTCCCACAGTCCAAATATGTGCGAAGTAGGCCATGCTAAATTGCCTGTAGTGTCCAGGGATGTTTAGGTTAGGTGGTTTAGACATGGGGAAATGCAGGCGTAGGGGAATGAGTTAGGGTGGGATGCTCTTTGGAGGGGCAGTATGGACTTGTTGGGCTGAATGGCCCGTTTCCACACTGTAGGAATTCTATGAATTTTAATATCATTCACAAACCTACTGGACAGCCCTCCTACGTTGAAGGTCTGAATCATGTATATATACAATGAACAGCAAGGGCAGCAATGCTGGTTCCTGTGGAATCCCACTGGACATAGGGTTCCAGTCACAGAAACACCACTCAAGCATCTCTGCCTGTATTCCTGCCACTCAGCCAATTCTGGATCCAATTAGCCAATTTCCTGAACCCCACAGACTTTTACCTTTGCTATCAGTCTCACATGCAGATCCTTACCAAAAGCCTTGCTAAAGTCCAAGGAAACTACATCAAATGCATTTTCCTCATCTACATACCTCTTTACCCCTTTGAACAATTTAATCAAGTTGGTCAGACATGACCTCCCCTTTTCAAAAGCACGTTTACCATTCTTGATTGATCTCTACCTCTCCAAGTGCAGATAAATTCAATCTCTTAGAATTGCTTCCAAGACTTTCCTTAACACTGAAGTTAGACTGACCAGCCTGGAGTTTCCTAGTTTATCCCTTGCACCCTTCTTGAATGATGGTATCATTTTGGCTGCTCTCCAGTCCTTTGACATCTCTCCTGTGACCAAAGAGGAATGAAAGGTTTTTGTCAGTGCCGCTGCTATTTCCTCCTTTGCCTCACTCAACAAGTTGGGAAACATTTCACCTGGCCCTGGAGATTCATCTACTTTTAAGCCTACAAAGTCACTCCGAACTTTACACTAATTTCTTTAAGTATATAAAAAAAATCACATTCCTTCTCCCTGATTTATCTCCCCACATTGTTCATCTCACTTGTGAACACTGACACAAAGTGTCCAATTATGACACTAGAATTAAGAACTGTAGTTAGAGAAATATTTTGAATTTTAAAAGTAATTTGAATTACAGTCCTGTCAGTGATGGTAAGAGTACATTGTCATGAAAAATCAAGAGCAGCAAACAAATTTTACTATGGCAATGAAAATTAAGTGCTTGGCCTCTAGAACAAGGATGCAAAGGATGGACATATTTTATCTCAGGTTTACTTATAAAAATGAAATTTTGCCTTTTTTCAAGTGTGTACATGCCACATTCCTGTGATTATTCTGAATGGCATGGGTACAATAGAAAAAGTGTTTTTTTGGTCTATTCTGTCAGTAGGTTGTTTACATCCAATATTACTTGCTATCAGTTGATATATTTCATGGCCATGAGCATTGTTAGCTCAGCTTCTATTTATTGCCTATTCCTAATTGCCTTTGAGAAAATACTGGTGTACTGCTTCTTGAAAAGTGTGTTCAGCTCCTTGGGTTGCCTCTGCCATCCTAGAATGTGCCAAACAGCATAAGTAGCAAGTGACAGATAGACCTATGTGACTCAGCAACCAACAGCTCAATCTGAGTACTGCCAATCTGCCACATCCAGTCATGAATGGTGATAAAAAATTAAACAACTCACTGAAGAAAGAGGATCCAGAAATATTTCTATTCTCAGCACGTCAGTGCAAAAGATAAAACTGAAGCGTTTGCATCCATTTTCAGTCAAATGTGTGCAGTAGATGATCCAGCTTAGCCTCTTCTTGCACACAGGTGCCTGTCTTCAGCTAATTCAATTCACTAAGTGTGATATTAATAAGTGACTGAAAGCATTGGATATTGCGAAGGCTACCACAAAAGGACTGAAGACAAGCTTCAGAACTATCCACAGCCCTCAATAAGCTGTTCCAGTACAGCTACCACACTGGCATCCACTCAACAATATAAAAATTGCCCTAGTGTGTCCAGTCTGCAAAAAGTGGAGATCCAAACTGGCCAATTTCCATCTCATTGTCAGCAAAGTTGTCAACAATGTTATCAAAGGATGTTATCAACAATGTTAACAAAGTTGTCAAAGGAGTTGTCAACAATGCTATCAAGTGACTCTTGCTCAGCAACAACCTGGTCACTGATCCTTAGTTTGTGTTCTTTCAGGGTCACTCAACTTCTTCCCTCATTACAGACCTCAGTCCAAACATGGACAAAAGAGCAGAATTTAAGAAGTAAGGTCAAATGAGTGTGGCTGTCCTTGATATTGTGGCAGCACTTGGCTAAGTGTGACATCAAGAAGCCCTCACAAAACTGGAGTCAATGAGAATCAGTGGAATACTCATGGCTGGTTAGAGTCATACCTAGCACAAAGGAAGCTAATTATGGATTCTGAAGGTCAGAGATAACAAGCATGGGGCTGGATGAACACAGCAGGTCAAGCAGCATCATAGGAGCAGGAAAACTTGACGTTTCGGGCCTAAACCCTTCATCAGAAATGGGGGAGGGGAAGAGGGTTCTGAAATAAATAGGGAGAGAGGGGGAGGCGGATAGAGGATGGATAGAGGAGAGGATAGGTGGAGAGGAGGCAGACAAGTCGAGGAGGCGGGGATGGAGCCAGTAAAGGTGAGTGTAGGTAGGGGGGTAGGGAGGAGATAGGTCAGTCCAGGGAGGACGGACAGGTCAAGGGGGCGGGATGATGTTAGTAGATAGGAGATGGGGGTATGGCTTGGGGTCAGAGGAAAAACCGGTTAGGGAGGTGGAGATGAGCTGGGCTGGTTTTGGGATGCGGTTGGTGGAGGGGAGATTTTGAAGCTTGTGAAATCCACATTGATGCCCCGCCCCCTCGACTTGTCTGCCTCCTCTCCACCTATCCTCTCCTCTATCCATCCTCTATCCGCCTCCCCCTCTCTCCCTATTTATTTCAGAACCCTCTTCCCCTCCCCCATTTCTGATGAAGGGTTTAGGCCCGAAACGTCAAGTTTTCCTGCTCCTATGATGCTGCTTGACCTGCTGTGTTCATCCAGCCCCACACCTTGTTATCTCGGATTCTCCAGCATCTGCAGTACCTTTTATCTCTGATACATTCTGAAGGTCAGTCATCTTAGCTCCAAGACATCTCTGCTTGAGTTCCTCAGAGTAATGCCCTAGACCTAACTATCTCCTGTTGCTTCATGAATGACCTTACGTCTATAATCTGGTCAGTATTGGTGGATGTTTGCTGATGACTGCACAATGCTCAGTACCATTTGTAACTTCTCAAATCCTGAAGCACCGTATGTTCAAATGCATCATGACTTGGACACCATCCAGGCTTGGGCTGATAAGTGCCAATTAACATTCGCATCACAAATGTACCAGACAGTGACTTTCTCCAACAAGAAAGAACCTACCCTTCTCTCCTTGACATTCACTGTGTCACGATCACTGAATCACCTCACTAACAACATCCTGGTGATCGCCATTTATCAGAAACTAAACTGGACTACCCAGATAAACAGAATGGCTCCAAAAACATGTCTAAGCCTAAGAATTCTGCAGTGAGTAGCTCACTCTTGACTCCTCAAAGCCTGTCCATCACTATAAAGAACAAGTCAGGTTTGCGATGGAGTACATTCTCCTTGCCTGGAGGGTGCCAGTCTGACAACATTCAAGAAACATGAGTTCATCCAGGACAAATCAGCATGTTTGACTGGCGCCACATCATCCGTCTTCAACATTCATTCACTTCGCCATTGATGCACAGTGGCAGCAGCCTGTGTAATTCACAAGATGCACTGTAACAGTGTACCTATATAAAGGCAAAATACTGCAGAGGTTGGAAATCTGACACAGACACAGAGCATGCTGGAGAAACTCAGCAGGCCTGGCAGCGTCAATGGGGAGCAAAAGTGTTTCGGTTTTTCACCCAGTATAGGTCTACTTCAGGACGTCAGCTAACCATTTCTTGACAGCACAAACTGAACCATGCCTTTACTACCTAGAAGGAACACACCACCTGCAACTTCCTTTCAAGTGACAGAGCTGTTCCTTCACTATCGCTGGGTAAAATTCCTGGAACTTCCTTCCAAACAGCAGGAGCACAGCAATACAAGAAGGCAGCTCATAACCACTTCCTCAAGGGCAGTCAGAAAGGGGCAGTATATGGCCCAGTTGGCAACACTACATCCTTTGAAGGATCAGATTTTTTAAAAAAATCACTGTTTTTGCTGTTTGCTTTTGCTCAATTGTGTCCAGTAGATTACATTCTGTGTTCATCAACTCATTGTGAGCCACCACACAGAATGATTATGCTGGGTGCAAAACAATAACACTTGTTATGGTTAGTCAGTTTGAGGGTGACACCAAAATTAGTGGTAAAGTGGACAGTGGAGAAGATTATCTAAGAGTACAACAGAATCTTAATCAACTGGGCCAATGGGCCGAGGAATGGCAGATGGACTTTAATTTAGATAAATGCGAGGTGTTGCATTTTGGTAAGAGAAACCAGGGCAGGACTTACACAGTCAATGGTAGAGCCCTGGGGAGTGTTGCTGAACAAAGAGACCAAAGAAACATTGTTGTTTGAAAGTGGCATCAGAGGTAGACAGGCTGTGAAGAAGGCATTTGGCATGCTTGCCTTCATTGGTCAAAGCATTGAGTACAGGAGTTGGAATGTCATGTTGGGGCTGTACCTGACATTGCCACATTTCGAGTATTTTGTACAATTCTGGTCACCCTGCTGTGGGAAGGATATTATTAAACTGGAAAGGGTGCAAAAATGATTTACAACAATGTTAGTGAGACAAGAGATTTTGAGTTATAAGGAGAGGCTGGATAGGCTGTTTTTTTTTCACTGGAGCTTGGGAGCTTGAGGGGTGACCTTACAGAGGTTTATAAAAACATGAGGGGCATACATAAGGTGAATAGCAGAGGTCTTTTCCTTGGGGTAGGGGAGTCCAACACTAGAGGATGTAGGTTTAAGGTGAGCCGGAAGAGATTTAAAAGTGACCTGAGGAGAAAGATTTAAAAGCGACCTGAGGAGCAACTTTTTCACACTGACAAGAGTGTGTAAATAGAATGAGCTGCCAGGGGATTTGGTCAAGGTGAGTACAATTACAACATTTAAAAAGGCATTTGGACAGGTATATGAATAAGAAAGTTCTTGGAAATGGGCAAAATGCAGGCAAATGGGACTAGTTCAGTTATGGAAACCAGGTCGACATGGACAAGTTGGGCTGAAGGGTCTGTTTCCGTGCTTTTTGACTCTATAACTAAGGCATTAAGCACAAAACTGATGCTCTTGTTGGATGTATTGTTAGAAACATTCATCTGAGTTCCCACATACACTCTGAGATGGACATAAGAGACGACGTAGATCTACTTCAAATAAGTGCAGCCGAGCTATTTCAGGTATCCTGGCCAACAGTTGACCTGTAATCAACAGCACAATAATAGATGATCTGGTCATTATCACATTGTTTTTATAGAAGTTTTTGGATGAAAACTGTCTGAGGTGTTTCTTACATTGGAATTGTGACAATCCTTTATTCAATTCGAGTGCCAGAGGCTTCTTTTGATCATGCAAAGCTCCCTCCAAATATAGTCCACATAAAGTCTTTTTTTTTAAGCTGTATTGGGTTGTCACGGGTAAAAGGGAAAGCCAAACATAAATGTGGCAAATTCCTCATTCTTGACCGATGCGTATCTATTGGAAGCTTCAAAAGAAATTATTTGCGGAGTTCAGTATGATATTCCACTGCGTTTAACAAGCAGAGATGTGAATTAGATGGGCTGTGTTGCTGCAGGCAAGCACAGATTCCCTGCACTGTCTCCCACTGGTTCGATAGTAGCAAATTAAAAATCAACCCATTGAGGCCTGTGGTGTGTTATCAACAAATTAAATGTCAGGTATTCCTTGATGGAAAGGGAGAAAAAAAAATAAGAGGATGAGTTCTATCTACTTCATTGGTCAAATCTTCAATTATTTCTGGTCAAATAAAAGATATGAGATAAAGAGCCTGGAGTGCAGCAAAATAAAACAAATCTGAAATGGAAATTAAAATGTATATAACACATAGTGATTCTAAAGAAAGGAATGGACTTTTCACACTATCTTGCTTGCTGGATTGAGTCCAAACAGAGCAAGAAATGATTAAAATACGCTCTCACACCAGCATATTTTCATCACAACTTTGCACATGTTCATGAAAGGAATGGTACAACAATGATTTTTCATGCTCTGGTTGAAATTATTGTTAGATCTGCACGAGCCAGCCAAACACCAGAAACATGATGTCAAAACACCATATGTTGTTTCTGATGGTTGATGATTTTATATGCCTTATTATAAATGATGCTGAGCCACACACTGGAAACCAAATCAGCCAAATGCATATTCATTGGATTATATCACTGCTGCCAGAACCTTCTTCATTGTATACAAATTATGAGTAAAATGGCATGATGACTTGCAAATAATTTGAAACAAAATTATATATCATGAATGTATAGCAGAAATATGTGAAATGAAATGTTATGCCAGATCATTTTTTCTCATAGGGAGCACTGGATTAATTGTGACTTGGAGGTTTGAAAATTTCTCCATCAGCCCACACCATTTGGATGTTTTGTGTCTGATTTACATGGAACACGGAAACGTTCAGAACCAGGAAAGATGATGCAATCTGTCTGATCAGTTTCAAAAAATGACATCTAGCTAATTCTCTTTCAAGTATAATTTCGCACATTGCTGCACATTCCTGTGTTCCCATATGGATCTCCATTTTACTTTGATGTGTATATGAAGTAAATAAGTCTGATTTTTAATTTTGGCACAGAGTAACCATTAACAGTAGGAAAAACATTTTAATTTTGGAAATTCTGTCAAGTCCCCTAGCAACGTGGATGTCAGAGACGGATAGATTGCCTTTGTACTCAATCTGCTATCAGACAACACTCTGTCATTCAGCCTTCATTATCTGTGGTTTGTTGGATCAATCTTAATTTCTTTTTAAGAGGGGGGAATGGTGTTTTTTTCAACTCCTTTCCAACCCTTGGGCATTATTCTATTACCATGATGCCGTGAAGGTATTGGCAAGCACGTGACCAATAATATTGACACTGATTCAAGTACCAATGTGTGACATCCATCCTGAATGAGTGTCTTGTCTTCATTTACTTCAACCTATCTTTGACTTTCTTAGTTGAAACTCCTACTTCTTTTAAAGAAATATTGTGAAGGATTGATATATGATGTTCCAAATTCTCAGGACATCTAAAACATTTTGCAGCAAGTTAGCTGTTTTAGAAATGTAGTCACTGTTGAAACAGAGAAAATTCAACAGCCAAATGCACACAGGTAATTTCCATAAACAGTAATGAGATGTTGATCAGATAAAGTGTTTTAACAATGTTGATTCATTATAAATATTGGCCAGGGAAACTCCTCTGCCCTTCTTGCAAGCGTGCTGTGGAACCCATCATATGAATCTGTCATGATAGATAAGGACTCAGTTGAGCATTGAAAGATGGCACATCCATCAGTGAGCTGCACTGAATGCCAGTCTGGATTTCAGCGCTCAAACCTTTCTCCACACATCTGAGTGGGCGCAGTTCCAACAATACTCAGGAAGCTCGATACTATCCAAGACCAAGTGGTCTGTTCGATCAACTTTCCAGACACCATGTTAAGGATTTACTCATGCCACTACTGACACACAGTGGCAACAGTGTGCAGTATCTGCAAAATGCACTGCAGCAGTTCTCTGAGTCTCCATCAATAGCACCGCTCAAACCTAATACCTAGAAAGATAAGGGCAGCAGAAGTGTGGAAACACCACCAACTGCTAGTTCCTGTCTAAGCCACCCACCATCCTGACTTGGAAATATGTTGTTGGTCCTTCACTATCATTCCATTTGTGGGTCAAAATCAAAGAAATCCCTTCCAAACAGCATTGTGAATGTGCGTGACCCAATGGACAGCAGTGCATCAAGAGGGTAGCTCATCACCCCTTCTCTAGGGCAATTAGTGATGGGCACAGGTGGCATAATGATAACATCAGTGGACTTATAATCCACAACCACAAGGTTTTATTCTGAGTTTAAATCCCACTTAAGTAGTTACTGAAATTTGAGTTCATAAAAAAAGCTTTCTTAACAATGAATGTGCCAATAATGCCCTTTAGGGATGGAAGGGAAATCTGCCATCCTTACCTTCCCTGGCTTCTGCAAGACCCCAGCAATGTACTATTAACTGGGCAACTAGGGATGGGAATTAAATGCTGGCCTAGCCAGAGACACCCACATCCCACAAATGAATAAAATACAAAGATCAGGGTACCACAGTTTGTCAATTTTCATACACGCCAGTGACACAAAATTACAGTTAATAGTAGGGCCCCGGGTAGTGTTGTCGAACAAGGAGACCTAGGGTTCAGGTACATAGTTCTTTGACAGTTGCAACACAGGTAGGCAGGGTGGTTAAGAAAGCATTCAGCACGCCTGCTTTCAGACCAACGAGTACAGGATTTGGACATCATGTTGAGGTTTTACAGGACATTGGTGAGGCCACTTTTGGAGTACTATGTACAATTCTGGTCATCCTGCTATAGGAAGGATATTATTAACTTGAAGAGGGTTCAGAAAAGATTTACCAGGATGATGCCAGGACGAGGGGGTTTGAGTTATAAGGATAGGCAAAAGTACACCTTGAGACCCTGCACATATACATTAGAGACTGTCTATGAGCTGGAGACAATAGCATATTGCCACTATACCAAGGGTGCCAATAGGAAACTGAACTTTACACCTGGGAACTTAAATGTAACTCTATGTTCTTACAATACTGCAGGGTGATGTGATGTGTGTGTTCCAGCTACCCCTTCAACAGTCATTCACATTAAGGTCGTACAGTCATGGAGTGAAACAGCATGAAAACAGATCCTTTGGTGCAATTCATCCATGCTGACCATGTTTCCCAAACTAAATTAGTCCCATTTGCCTGCACTTGGCCCCTATCCCTCTAAACATTTCTTAATCATGTACCTGTCCAAATGTCTTTTAAATGTTGCAACTGTACCTGTATCTACCAGCTACTGCAGCAATTCATTCCAGTGTGCAATATCTGCAACATGCAGTAATGCCAAAGAACTCAGCTTCCTTTAAGAACACACCACCGAGAAGACAAAGGCTTCTAATCTAGTCAGAAGAGTACACAAACATGCTTCACTTGAGTACAAGGTACCTTGACAAGTGGAAAATCCACTGGAGTAACTAAGTAAAACTTTGAAACAATGCTTGTGATTGAAGTGCACCTGACAAAATGGATCTGAAATTTTGAGTCTGATCATTAATTCCCTCTTTGTTGTGTTGTGCCAATGTGACTAAACTAGTCTCAGTGCTATTTACAAGGCATGGTAATGCAGAACACCTTCTGGAATCTTATTCCAAAATCAGGTTTTTACATGATCTGATATGACTGTGGCATAGCTCCTTACACACATAGCAGCTTGCCATAGAACAAAATTATAGTTAACCCTTTGCTCCACATCTTATCCTAAATCCTTTCACGGTATCCCCTTACATCATCAACATCCAGAAGAACAAAACCAAGGTTGCTGGAAAAACCCAGCAGGTCTGGCAGTGTCTGTGAAGGAAAAGACAGAGTTAATGTTTCCGGTCCGGTGACCCTTCCTCAGAACAGTTCTGAGGAAGGGTCACCGGACCTGAAATGTTAATTATGTTTTTTCCTTCGCAGATGCTGCCAGACCTGCTGGGCTTTTCCAGCAACTTTGGTTTTGTTCCTGATTTACAGCATCCGCAGTTCTTCTGTTTCTTAACATCCAAAAGAAAATACTTATTACTTTATTCACCCTACCAGCCAAAAAAGCCTCATTCTTGAGGGTATTAATCTCCAACAGCATTCTCAGCTCTCTTGAAGGACATATAATTGCTCCTTTATTGTTGCCTGGGAAAATGATTGGAGGGGAGGGAAGAATGCCAGCTCTCCAAAACCAACTGAATGGACACGCTGAGGTCAGGAAGCAAATTCGATTTGTAAGGTGACAAGGTGCCAAGGGGAGTCCTACACCAAAGCACAACTATCTCAGAACAACGCACCAACCTAAAAGCAGAAAAACTGTCATAAAAAGGAATACAGATGCAGCATCCATCAATAGCACCTATTAAGCGTTATCAGTGTGCAGGGACAAATGCAGGCAGGTAACAGCTCTGCCAAGAGTTTTAACAGGCATTTATGCAAAAAGACGGGCCACTTCTGACCTGGTGCTATAGAAGGAAGCCAACACAGATTTTTGCAATGGGCAGTCATTGAATTGTGGCAAAATTCACAAAGTATATGATATCCATGATATTGAGATACCTTTCCTTGGAAAGATCCAGGAACCAAGCAGAAGCTACTAAATTCTGATATCTCAGTTGAAGAAAACAAGATGCACTTCAAGTTAAAGATAGGTGCAGCAGTTTGAGTTGTTTTTCATGCTAACTGTGATTGCAGAGCAGCTGTCATCAGCATCAAATAAAAACTACACAGACTGTAAGGGACAGAACTCAGCGTTATAGGAGAACTGAAAGCAACCTTCCAATATTAAGAGGAACAAATCATGGAAACTTTAACATGACTCAAAATCACAGTTACTGAATATTGAGCAGGAAAGACCATAGTGATTTGCAGAGAAGAGCAACTGAAAGGCAGAGAATATCAACCCAAATACTTCAAAGTTGAATTCCCACAGCTGTTTACAGGACCAGGAAAGCTGAAGGCACCATACATACATTCATACAGAATTAAAGCCTGTTTACACCCGGAAAAGTTCTTTGTCAAATCTTGCCCAAAGCAAAATGGGAAAATGGCTCTGTGCTGAACCTGTGACAGAACCAACCAGCTCAGAGATGATCTTGTTTCCAAATCAGAATTTGCATAAACTGAACAACTGCACAGCTGAGCAAAACATTTGAATAGGAAGTTTATCCTGTATCATCTGTGAACCCGAGATTAGCCAAAGATATAAAGCTAGATGGAACTAGTGCTTTTTTGTAATTATCTCTAAGGGTCCAAATTGCTCATAACCTTCATATCTCCACTTGGGTGATTTGATGTTATTATTATCACATACACCGAGATAAGAGTGAAAAGTATTGTTTTGCATGCTAACCAGAAAAATCATACCTGATGTAAGTATATCAGGGTAATAGAACAGAATGCAGAATATAGTGTTTACAGCTACAGAGAAGGTGCAGAGAAAGATCAAGTCTAATATAGGAGAGGTCTGTTCATAAGTCTGTTAACAACAGGGAAGAAGCTGTTCTTGAATCTGTTAAAACATGTTTTCAAACCTTTATATCTTCTGCCCAAAGGAAGAGATGATGTGGAGATGTGGAGTTGGACTGGGGTGGACAAGGTAAAAAAATCACATGACACCAGGTTATAGTCCAACAGGTTTATTTGAAGACACAAGCTTTCAGTGTCTCCTTCAGTGACACCTGAAGAAGGAGTAAGACTCCGAAAGCTTGTGTCTTCAAATAAACCTGTTGGGCTATAACCTGGTGTTGTGTGATTTTTGACCAAAGGAAGAGAGTGGAAGAGAGTATAATCAGGATAGGAGGGGTCTTTGAGTATTTTGGCTGTTTTTCCAAGGCAGCAGGAAGTGTAGACGGAGTCAATGGAATGAAGGCTGGTTTCCATGATAGACTGGGCTGCATTCATAACTCTTGTCAATTTCTTGTGGTCTTGGGCAGAACAGTTGCCATACCAAGTTCTGATGCATCGAGGTAGGATGCTGTCGATGGTGCTTGGTAAGAGTCATTGTGGGCATGCCGAATTTCCTTAGCCTGTTGAAGAAGTAGAGGTGTTGGTCTGCTTTCTTGACTGCAGCATCAATGTGAATGGATCAGGATAGATTGTTGGTGATATTAACTCCTAGGAACCTGCAGTTTTTGACCACCTCGGTGTCATTAATACAGATAGGGGCATGTCATCCATTCTGCTTCCGGAAGTGGAAGACCAGCTCCTTCATTTTGTTGATATTGAGGGAGAGCTTATTGTCTTTACATTATGTCACTACATCATACAGCACAGAAACAGACCCTTCGGTGCAACTCCTTCCTGCCAACCAAGTTTCCCAAACTAAACTAGCCCACTTGCCTGCGTTTGACCCATATTCCTCTAAACCTTTCCTATTCATGTACCTGTCCAAATGTCTTTTAAATGTTGTAACTGTACCTGCATCTACCACTTCCTCTGGCAGTTTACTCCACATACGAACCACCCTCTGTATGAAAAAGTTGCCCCCTTGTTTTGAATTCCCCCAGCTTAGGGAAAAGACATTTGCTACTCACCTTGTCTGATTTTATAAAACCCTCCTGATTTTATAAACGTCTACAAAGTCACCGCTCCACCTCCTATGCGCCAATGAAAAAAGTATCAGACAATCCTTATAACTCGAAACCTCCAGCTACCCATCTCCTTCCTGTACTCTGTCTTGTCATTGTTTGAGATCTGACTGACTACAGTGGTGTCATCAGAAAATTTGTAAATGGAGTTAGAGCTGAATTTGGTCACACAGTCATGAATCTATAAGGAGAAAAGTAAGGTGCAACTCAACATATTGAGCCAGAGCAAGATATTCTGTTTGGTGCTCAGATCTCTCAAACTTGCTGTGCTACTTGAGCTATTCATTATCAGGAAACAAAAGAACAATTAATATCATCTTCCTTTTCATTATAACCATGGGAATATCTTGGAATGGACGTCCTTGAACACAAAAAATGAAATTTAACTTGCACTTCTGAACTATTTTTGAACTCCTCTCCAAAATGGTTAAGAAAGATTTGAACTGCTCATACAAAGAAGGCAGAGGACTCAACTTTCTACACTCTTCCTACAAAAACTGTTGTCATTTGTATGAGGTATGATTTGGACAAAGTGTGAGAGAAAGAGGATAAATTTCAATCCAGCCTGATATGGAGCCTTGACAAACATTAAAAGACACACAAGCTGGCAGATCGCCAATCAGGAAGAGCTAGTTTGGATCTAGGGCCAAGCCCGCTGGGACAAACACCATATCCACGATCTGACTACATCCAAACAAAGCAAAGTATGGTGAGCCAACACTGGCAAAATCAATTCCTTTTCACACACATTTCGTCCATAACCTTTTCTCATCAAAACTTGACATCATTGTTGTTGGCACCTCTTCAAAAATGGGTTGATCTTCCTGGATAAAATCAGGCCGGTACGATTGCGTGGTTTGCTGAAACTATAGACCAGTTGTTGTAATATCAAACTATCAGGCACAGGTAGCCAGTGAGAGGCTACAGACAGCCTACCGCACAGCTGTCAGTTTTCTAGTCTGGAGAAGGGGCATAGCACAGGAGACACCATAAGTGGAATAGAGATTTTGGGATAAAGTGCCCAGATTATTCTCTACATGTTTAGATGGTCTCCTCTTCAGCACTATTTCTGAATCGGGACAACACTTCTGGAATCAAACTTCATTGAAGTAGAATTTGGGGAGCCAAAGGAGCTAACACAAAACAAACATTCAAGTTCCCAGTCTCCTTTATGCTTGTTGCTTACAAGAGGGTACTCGGAACACTTTAGGTAGACCTAAGGTCTGCAGTGTTAGTGAGTGAGAAGCACATTGTGCCTGCCCATTTATTGTCAAACATACCCTGCAGTGATTCTCAAGGGTCAAGAGTGTCTCAATAGAAAACATTATTACACACAACAAGAATTCACCTGATGACGCATTTGATATTCCCAATGACCTTTTCAGGAAATTTCTGAAATTGCATAATAAGTAAACATCATCCAGTTAATTTAGTGCATTTTGAAGTTGAAATAAAACAGTTTCATGAGTACAATCTTACACCAGCACACAGGGTATAGGTGACACCTAATTCTTGATCAAGACCAATTTGTTTCACTTGCTTCCTTTTGGAAACATTAACTGACGAGTAACTCATTTTGTCCACCTTTTAGAGGAGAATACAATTCGTTATTATTGTGTCACACGAACAGCTTGCAATCAAACATGAACAAGATTTCAAAGTTACCTATCATTTGTTTTCTTTTAACATAATATTCTTTCAATGTGCTTCAAACAATATTGATGACGTAGAGAAGAAAACGGAAATCTAGAGCCACCAATACAGTGAAAATGATGTAAAGCAGAAATATAGATGCACAGAATTCCTTTACAACAGCATGTTTGCACAGAATTTTCCCCACACCCTTATACATCGTTCCTATTTAAGCAATCGTTCAATGCCCTACTGAACCTGCCACCACCATCTTCTAGGCAGAGCATCCCGGATCTGAGCCATCTGTTGTATGAAAAATGCTTCTTCTTACCCGCTTAGTTCCTGCAAAGTTCAGCAGACTCAAAGGCTGATCCTTAACAAGTTTAATTGCCTTAAGAATAGATATGGGTCTGTTCCCAATCAGTGCCCTTTCCTGCATAGCTGAAAATGACTGGTGCCAGAAATAGAGCTGGAACCCCTGTTTGCACTGCTTGATGATCATCTTTGTTTCCATCCCACTTCGGCAAAATCCATCCCTCATGGAGTATATTTTACCAAGAAGCACAACAAGGACATGTGAATAATGGCCACTCAGGTGAGGGACTGGAGGCAATGAGACAGTTGTGTTCAACTTTGGGTAGCAAGTGGAGTATTGAGCAGAAAATGAAATACTTAACGCTTTAAAAGTCAGTCAGACTTTATTCTGAGAAGGGCAAATTCAGCCTGAAAGAATAACTAAGTCTTTTGCACATTTTTGAATTATATTCTCCACTGATTATTTCATGAGTGACAGAGGTGGCTGCTGTTGTACAAGGCTGTGCTGTGGACCCAATCCTACTCTCAGCTTATTTTCACAGTCATGCTTTTTCCAGCAGAGGTCTCTTAGGGATCAGAAAATGCATTTCTGGCTAACTTATTCCTGAACATTCAACAAACTCTGGAAACATTTCTTGGGTCTTGCCGTTGTAGGTGATGACGTAGTGGTGTTGTTGATGGTAATCCAGAGACCCAGGAAATTTTCTGGGGTCATAGGTTCAAATCCCACCACTGCAGATTGTGGAATTTGAAATCAATAAATACCTAGAACTAAAAGTCTAACGATCACCATTAAACAATTGACAATTGTTATTAAAAACCAGCTTGTTCACATTATGGTTGGCTCTTAACTGCCCTCTGGGTGATGGGCAATAAATGCTGGCCTAGGCAGCGATGCCCAAATCCAATGAATGATTATGAAAAAAACACATAGTTGACTCTTAACTACCAGTTGTATCAACTGTGAGAAAGTCTCCAAAAAGGAATGAAACCAGATGGACCACCTGGCATTAAAATGTCAAGGCAAGGAAATGACAATGAGAAAAATCAGCCCTGAAGCCCTGCAAAATGCTCCTTCCCGCAACGAAAGCATATGTAACATGATTTGGAGAGCTGTCCCACACAGGAGTCCTGCAAACTCCTGACATTGTTATACTCACAGGATCATTCCTTACAGACAATGCCCCAACATCACAATGTGATAACATCACTACCACCCCTTGGGTATGTCCTGTCTCACTGACAGAACAGACTCAGCAGAAGTGGGGCACAGTGTAGGTCAGATGGGTGGCAGTTGCCCTGGGAGTCCTCTTCATGAAGTCTCATGGCATTAGGTCCAATAGATCAAAGAAAGCTCCTTCAGTGGGGGCTTCAATGTCCATCACCAAGAGTGGCTGGACAGCACCATTAGTAAGTGAGCTGTTCAAGTCCTAAAGGACATAGCTGCTAGGTGGTATCTGCAGCAAGAGTTAAGGGAGCCAGTAAGAAAGAAAACACAGTGCACCTGTAACAAAATTTTTGGTACAAATGACCACTGACAGTTTTTGTGGAAATGAAATCCCATCTTCACATTGAAGATACCCTACTTTGTGTTGTGTGTCACTATCACTGCACTAAATCAGACAGACTGAACAGATCCAGCAACTGAAGCCTGGGCATCCATGACATGATGTAGGCAATCAGCTGCTGCAGAATTGTATTCAAGGACAGTCTATAACCTCATAGCCTGACATATTCCCTACTCTACCATTCCCATCAAACCTAGTTTAACAAAGACTGAGTTGGTAGCTTATTAAATAACTCACTGGAGAAGGAGGAACTGCAAACAACTCGCGCCACAATGATGGGAAATCCCAGCACATCAGTACAGAAGGCTGAAGCCTTTACAGCAATCATCAGCCAGAAGTGCTGAGTAGATGATCCATCTCAGCTTCATCCAGATGTTCCCAGCATCACAGATGTCACTCTTAAGCAAATTGATTCACTCCATGTGGTATCAAGAAATGGCTGGAGGCAATGGATACTACAAAGGCTATGACCCTGACAAAATTATAGCGATAGTACTAAAGACTTGTGTTTTGCCACTATCCAAGCTGTTCCAGTACATCTACAACTGTGGCACCTGTCCAATAATATGTACAGATGTGCCCAGGTATGTCCTGTGCTCAAAAGGCTGGACCAATTCAAACTGGCCAACTACCATCCTATAGCAGCCTGTGACAGCTCAAGTAAATAGAACCATTAGAAGGGAACCAAGTACAACAACCACAAAGCCAGAAATACAAGCAGAACAGCTGAAATAAAGACAGGGCACACAAATTGGCCAGAAAGCAGAAGTACTGGGAATACCACAGTCCAAGACGCACAGATACACAGAGACAATTTCACCTGGAAACAGCTTTTGCAAGATCCAAGGTCAAACAATTAAAAACCAGAGATTCACCAGAACATATTAGCAAGTGTAAAAGGGCAGTTCGACATTTCCTGATAAACAAATCACCACTAGATACATTGGGCAGACGTGCCTCAGTAAAACAAAATACCAGGTATATATTCTGGACCAAAACTAGACACCCTGGCACCAAATCAGACACATACAAAGGGTTCACAATTAGCAAGCCATTGAAAACTATTAACGACGTTTCAAGATAATAAAACCAATTAACTCAATGTCTGTATTCTGCATGTTCTGGGGAAGAGTCATTTAACCCAAAATGTTAATTCTGATTTCTCTCTACAGATGCTGCCAGACCTGCTTAGTTTTTCTAGCAATTTCTATTTTTAACTCCATGCCCCTGCTTGGTCAAGTTCTTGGAAAGGTCAAGAAGCTGGCCAGAACCCAGTTCTTGCAGAGATCAAGAGATCGACCTGATCCCACTCTCCAGCTGACCTAGAGACCCATCTAGACACAGCAAAGACCAGAGCAGCTCGCCCTCTGACCGACGAGAGAGAGAGAAAATCAACCCATGAAAAGAGACAGAGAAAGGAACAGACCAAAGAATTGAACAAAAGTTATGAGGATCAGGAAGTTCTTAAGTTTCTAAAAGAATTAGTTGGTTTGGAGTAGAATTGTTAAAGTTAAAATTGTAAAGTTTAACTCTTATCTTTGTTGTCTTCAAATTAATTTGCAACTATTTCACTAACTGCTGACTCATGTGTACAGTTATTTTCGCCTGGCAAACACAGAAGTATTTGGGTAAGAGATAAAAGGTACTGCAGATGCTGGAGAATCCGAGATAACAAGCATGGGGCTGGATGAACACAGCAGGTCAAGCAGCATCATAGGAGCAGGAAAACTTGACGTTTCGGGCCTAAACCCTTCATCAGAAATGGGGGAGGGGAAGAGGGTTCTGAAATAAATAGGGAGAGAGGGGGAGG
>JAHRHZ010000248.1:29950386-29972296 GCA_024137785.1 Ginglymostoma cirratum | reverse complement strand
TTTCTGAAGAAGGGTCTAGGCTCGAAACGTCAGCTTCCCTGCTCCTTTGATGCTGCTTGGCCTGCTGTGCTCATCCAGCTCTACACCTTGTTATCTCAGATTCTCCAGCATCTGTAGTTCCTACTATCTCTTTCTCATCCTCATTGGTTAAGTGGGAAACACTTCTCCCAATTTTGTCACTGCCATCACTTGAGTTTTTTTCAGAAGTGTAATTATTCAGTGTAAAAAATTCACATTGCAGAAATGAAGGACGAGTGTGAATTTTCTATGGTGCGAGATTACCTGCTCCAGGTCTAACACAAACTCCACATACAGGTACAATTGCAATTCTCTCAGGCCTGCTTTGCAGCAGCAGAGAAAGATGCTGCAGAACTTCACCCTCTGATATGAATCAAAGTTTCTAAAATCCTTAAAGTTTTTGGTAATCTGATATATTTCAATGGTTCACAACAAGGAATGAGCATATGCAGGTGGTGATAAAAATCTGATAATCTCGGTATGTTAAGAATGTATTTTACTGTGAAAGTGTTCATTGGATGTACATGCCTGAACGGCTGTGCAAGTAAATAGGAATGACTTCTTCTGGGAGATGATAAATAGTTGTAAATATTTTGCTTTAATACCAGAAAAATGTATTCAAAAAGTATGAATGACACAAAGTAAAAACTGGAATCCTTGGGTCCCAAGTGATCCATGAAATTCTCAGATTTACTTTCTTTCATGATTGTGGTATAAAAGGTCAATTGTACATTCATTTTTAAGAATAACTACTGAGCATAGGCATAACATGCCATGACTTAGTGACATCAAATCACACGGTACTGGAGCCTGAGCCAGGAGAGTTCTGGATATGCCTTCCCCTATCATCCCTTGTATTTAGTTATAGCTAATAAAACATGTTTATTTTCACTTGCTCGAGTGTGGACCCTCATCTTATTAGATGATGGCAGATCCACAGAGCTGGAGGCAAGCAGCTAGGAGCACTGGAACTGAAATCCATAGACAGCACAGCGCCGTGGGTGATGAATGAAACCAGCTGAGAAATCCAACCCCAGGTATGGTTGAAAAACCTGAAGGAAAGTCAGGAGCTACAGGAAACCAAGAGCAACAGACTTCAAGGCCTATCTGAGCACTGAAACATGGAGAGGGAAAGCATGCATAAGTTGGAGAAGCTCAGGAGAAACGCAGCAGAGGACATGTGAACAACAGGAAAAGGTAAATCAGCAACCACGAGTATTCCTGCAGCTCGGAAAACTTACAGAATTGGATAACTGCAACAGAGGAGTTTCACAGTTGCATCAGGGAGGAGTTCCCTTTGTGGAAAGGGAAAGCCTATATAAAAGCTGACTAAATATGGGAAAGAAGGATGCATCTCAGTAATCATAGCTTACTTAGCAAAGACACCAGAAATGGAAACGCTTTGTCCGTACCAAACCTTTGGAGAACCCAGAGGGGCTTCACCAGGCAATGTATTAACTACAATGGCACCAATGGCTTAGCAGGTATCAGGCCTCAATGAAAAGCCAAGCTAATATGAAGAGATCTTAAGCCCGCTGGAGAGATCAAAATAAAGTACATATACTGATTTTGTGCAAAGAATTTATTAGCTTCCTCAGTCTCACCCTTCTCATTCCCAGCCCAGTGTTTTCAGTGTCCCCTACATACCCATGATCAAACATCTAGTAGCCGCCACTAGTTTCTTCTTAACCTTCAGGAAATACATTAACATTAACATTTGTAACAATTTGATTAACCAGGCATTAACACTTTTCTTCAAAGTCAAAGTTTTGATAGAAATCCTTCGAAATTTAATCAAAGATTTTTAATTCCATGTCACACATTATAATTAAACCAACAATTAATAGATCCCATATTCCCCATTCTTTTAAAAATTCATTTTCCACTGTGTAGTTAACTACAAAACAATTAAAGAAAAATAATCCTGTCTATATTCTCATAACACAATATTCCATGTTTTCATCCAAACAAAATATATAAATTGACCCACGATGTAAAATTGTCTAACAATTGTTGACTTTCATCAATTTATTTCATTTTACAAGGCTCTTTCGACATCAAGATCATCCCACTCCATCTTTCATGTTTTTACAAGTGATGTAGCACGATTCTGGGCTATGCAGTGGTGAGGTGCAAACTGATAGGAATTCACACTTATTAAATGGTTTATCAATGGCACAACTCACCTAGAGTTATAGAGTCATACAGTCCTACAGCAAGGAGACAGGCCCTTTGGCTCAAACTGGTCCATGTCGACCAAGATGTCCATCCACGCTAACCCCATTTCCTTGCATTTGGCCCATATCCTTGTAAACCTTTCCTATCCACGTATACATCCAAATGCCTTTTAAATGTTGTTAATCTACTCGCCTCAACCACTTCCATTGGCAGCTCATTCCATATGCGTACAACCGTCTGTGTAAAAATTTTGCCCTCAGATTTCCATATATTCTTTCCCCTCTTACCTTAAATGGATGCCCTTGAGTCCTCAATTCCCCAACCCTGGTAAAAAGACTGAGTGCATTCACCCTATCCATGTCTCTCATGATCTTATACACTTCCTTAAGATCCCCCTTCAGTCTCCTATGCTCTAACGAAAATGTCCTAGCTTGTCCAACCTCTCCCTATAACTCACTTACTTGAGTCCTGGCAACATCCTTACAAATTTCTTCTGCACTCTTTCCAGTTTAATAACATCCTTCCTATTGCAAGGTGACCAAACTAAATACAATATTCCAACTGTGGCCTCACCAATGTCCTGTACAGCTGCAACATAACTTGCCAACTTCTGTACTCAATACCCTGACTGATGAATGCCAGTGTGCCAAAAGCCTTCTTCACTGCCCTGTCTGTCTGTGACTCCACTTTCAGAGAACCATGCATCTGAACTCCCGGGTCTCTGTGTTCCACTATATTCATTAAGCCCCTACCAGTCATCATGAAACTCCGACTTTGATTTTATTTTCCAAAATGCAACACCTCACACTTGTGATTTGTCATTTCTCAGCCCACTTCCCCAGGTGATCAAGATCCTGCTGCAATTTCCGATAACCTTCCTCAATTTCCACGATACTGCCTATTTTAGGATCATCCGCAAAATTACTAATCATGCCTTGTACATTCTCATTCAAATCATTGATGTAGATAACAAACAGCAATGGGCCCAGCACTGACCCCTGAGGCACACCACTGGTCACAGGCCTCCAGTCTGACAAGCATCCTTCCACTATTGCTCTCTGCTGGTCAATGGTAACCCAGTATGTTTATAGTCAGGGATTCAATGGTGGTGGCACTATTTAATGTCAAGGGACAGTGGTTAGATTGTCTCTAATTGGAGATGGTCATTGCTTTGCATTTGTGTGGCACAAATGTTTCTTGCCACTTGTCAGCCCAAACCTGGATATTGTCCTGAAGAAGGGCCTTACCCAAAATGTTGACTGCTCCTTTCCTCCAGATGCTGCCTGGCCTTCTGTGTTCTTCCAGCCTCCTGTTTTTCTACCTTGGATTCCAGCATCTGCAGTTTTTTTGTCTCTAACTAAATTGTCCAGATCTTATTGCGTTTGAACATGGACAGCTTCAGTACTTGACGAGTCATGAATGGTGCTGAACATTGTGGGATCATCAGTAAATATCCCTTCTTCTGACCTTATGATGGAGGGAAGGTCATTGATAAAGCAGTTGAAGATGGTCGGGCCTAGGACTCTACCCTGAGGAACTCCAGCTGAGCTGTCCTGGAGCTGAGATGATTGACCTCCCACAACCATGACCATTTTCCTATGTGCCAGGTATGACTCCAAACCAGCAGAGAGTTTGCCCCCAGTACCCCACTGATTGCAGTTTTGCTAGGGCTCCTTGATGCCATACTCGGTCGAATGCAGCCTTGATCTCAAGAGCTGCCACTCTCACCTCACCTCTGGAATTTAACTCTTTTGTCTATGTTTGAACCAAGGCAGTAATGAGGTCAGGAGCTGAGTGGCCCTGGATGAACCCAAACTGGGCGTCACTGAGCAGGTTATTGCTGAGCAGGTGCTGCTTGATAGCACTGTTGATGTCATCTTCCATCACTTTACCAATGATCGAGAAACTGAACTGGACTCATCTTAAAAGCATTGTGGCCAGGTCACAGGCTAGGACTCCTGCAGGTAATAACTCCTGATTCTCCAAAGCCTGTCCATCATTTACAAGGCATAAGTCAGGAAAGTGATGAAATACTCCCCCGGATGGGTGCAGCTTCAACAACACTCAAGATGCTTCACACCATCCAGGAGAAAGCAGTCCCGCTTGATTTGCAATACAACCAAAAACATTTACTCCCTCCAACACAAATGCTCACTAGCAACAGTGTGTACCTTGTGCAAACTGCACAGCGGAAATTCACTAAGCTCCTCAGGCTCCGTAACACTTCCAAACCCCATGGCCCCTTCCACCTAGAAGGAAAAAGTCAGCAGCTACATGGGAACACTGCCACCTGCAAATTTCCCTCCAAGTCACTCAGCAGCTAGACTTAGAAATAGGTCACCATTTCTTCAGTGCTTCTGGGTAAAGATCCTAGAAATCTGTCCCTAACAGCACTGTGGGTCTGTCTACACCAAATGGACACCAAAAGCGGTTCAAGAAAGCAGCTCACTACCACCTTCTCAAGGGTAACTTAGAATGGACAATAAATTCTGGTCCGGTCGGCAACATGCAAATCCCCTGAGTGAATAAAACAAAAGGTGTCAGACTTCCTTCTTGACATCTTCCTGCCTTTCCAGCCCATCACCAATGACCCTAGTTAAAGCCCAGCCACACTACATGTACACTTCTGGGGAACTGGCAGAGGTTGTGCTCACCAGGGTATTGCCTTTCAAGGTAAACATAATTAGTTGTCATGGAGGCATTACACAGTGATTGGGATTCAGAGCACCCCAATGGTCTGGTAAGACTACGGTGACTTTATGGTCACATTATGCATTGATCCTTCGCTTGTTCATTGAGCATGTACAAGTGTAGGATTTCTTACCATGGTGGCACAGCGCACCGTGAGAAAATATATAAATTCAGAGTTTTATGGCAGTTACTCACAATGGCTTTACTTCTTGATCAATGAAAAAATTAATTCTCCTCTACTTCGTCTCAGTTCCATGGCAAACAAATTATATTTACATTGATGCACATCCCACAGGGTGGGACCATCCCTGTCACCTTACATAAAACATAACGGTTTATATCAGAGAGAATGATATTTAATTTATTCACCAGCTGTAAAAGGGTGTAAGAGCTTCAGTCCAATGATGTTGGTGTCATGGAGGCTAAGTGGTCCCCACTGCTGCTTCATACTTCCAGGGATGCAGATTCGATTTCAGACTTGGGTGACTGTGTGGATTTTGCATGATTGCCCTGTATCTGCTTGGGCTTCTGCGGGCTGCTCCAATTTCCTCCCACAGCCCAAAGATGTACAGGCTTGGTGAATTAGACATGGTAAATGCAGGGTTATGAGGATAGATAAGGGGGAGGGGTGGTCTAGGTCTGGGTAGGATTCTCTCTAGAAGGTTAGTGCACACTAGATGGATTGACTGGCATCTTTACGTACTGTTGGGATTTCTAAGGTTTTCGAGTAGATCTGTAGCTCGGGTTGTGGATGTTGTGGTTGGTTGCCTCACTGAGCTGGTTCGTTGTTTCATAGACATTTCGTTACCCTGCTGGGTAACATCGTCAGTGCAGCCTCCAATGAAGTGCTGTTGTGATTTCCTGCCTGTTATTTAAGCTCTGGAGTCCGTTGAGCTGGATTACCTCAGTTCAGGTTTTCTGTCGCAGTGGAGCGTATCTGGGGTCAAGCTCTATGTGTTTGTTGATGGCTTTCTTCATGGAGTACCAGGCTTCTAGGAGTTCCCATGCTTGTCTCTGCTTTGGTTGTCCCAGGATCTTGGTGCTGTCCCAGTCAAATTGGTGGTTCTCCTTGACCATGTGGATACAGATGAGTGAGTATTGGTCGTGTCTTTTTGTAGCCAATTGATGTTCATTTAAATAACAGGCGGGAAAACACAACGGCGCTTCATCGGAGGCTGCACTGATGACGTTACCCAGCAGGGTAACAAAATGTCTGTGAAACAACGAACCAGCTTGGCAAGTCAACCAACCACAACACTGTAGGGAATCTATGATTCAATTCCACTGCAGATCCACATTTCCCTTGAGGAGTTGGTATTTGGAACAGTTCTCAGACCCGGCATTTCTTGGAAAGTTCAAGAGTAGTCCATAAACTATCACTAGAATCAACATGACGTGAGCAGCAGATGAGCATTGATAACAATTATAAATCATTAACTTTGCTCATATTTGTTCACCTATTGAAACTATTTTAACCATCTTTATTACTTTTATCTTTTCAATCTGTATTTCAAAACATATTTGAGTAAAATATTGACTATAACTCTGAATGACTGTTTGAATAAAACATGTCTGATGTATTCTTCGAAGCCTGGAGATACTTTTCAAAAAAGACTCATGGACAAAACTGGGTTGACTTTGTTATCCGAATAAACCATAATTTCAAATTAACTTTGAAGTGCAGGAGCATAAGTGAAATGTTATGGCTATTTTCAGCGTGTATGTGAACATTTACAATATGGTTTCCTCCTCCAATATTCTCCATTCCTCAACTAAAGATATTGAGTCACATTTCTGTATGCTTCCACAAGTCCTGGCACCTTTGGCATTGTAAGTGAAAACAGAAATTGTCATTGGTGAAGAATGGAAGGCTTATTGGAAATGGTTGAGGTGATAAAATTGTACCATTTATACCAAAAAAGCTTGATAAATAGGGAAAAATGAAAAACTATCCGAAAGACCATCAAGTTGTGAGATAGGCTTTGGGTTTCTTTCACAAAACCCCAGTGCACACAGAGTTGAATGGCCTCCTGCTGTACGTAATATCAGTTTCATTGTTCTACAGTTTCTTGCCATAAAGATTCGTTCCTTACATCTGAGTGTTCTTCAAATGAGAAAGTTATCGAGTCACTCAGCTATTTACAAATGGTGAGAGAGATAAACCAGGGAATTAAAGAACAAATTTTGTCAAAGAGATATTGTCAGTAAATTACTCATCCATAGTTAAAGTCCTTGTGATTGAACACTTAGAAAATTTTCCAAGCCAGCATAATTTGTAAAAGGTGAGTAATTCCTGTTGAATTTGATTGAATTTTTTTATGAGGTGGCTAAATCTTATTTACATGTATTCCCAAAAGATATATGATTTAAAGAAGACCTTGTAAGAGATTATTAGTCTAAATTTAAGAATTGAAGACAGATTAGTGATTTGATCAGGACATTGGATGGGCAGGAGACAGACGACACTAATGATGGGCAAGCATTTTAATTGGTAGGAGGTCATGACTGATGTCTTACGATGGCTTGACTGTTCATTAACAGAAATGGAGAATGGGATTCAAAGTCACTCAGCTAAATTTTCTGATAACACATTGATAGACAATATTATGTTTTTCATACGGGATGCAAATCCCCAAAGCCAAGTGATCAATTACCCATTTGTTGATTTTAAGATGATCGGTCTGCCACTTATTCTATAGAAAGGACATTGTTTGGTAACATGGCTCTTTGTATGTGCTGCTCAACAAATCCATTAGCCCTCAATGAAAGTTGGGTGCACAAGGCCCCTGAAGTATTTTGCAACCATCATTTTAGTCACGGGAGTTCAAAGTTTGCTCCTCAGCAGATAGAGTTTGACCTAAGAAACATGTTTATGATTTCCATAAGACGTTAAGGCATAGAGGAGAAATTAGGCCATTCAGCCCATCAAGTCTTCCCCACCATTCAATCATAGCTGATAAGTTTCTCAATCCCATTCTCCCACCTTCTCCCCATAACCTTTGATCCTATTAACAATCAAGAACCTACATATCTCTGTCTTAGATATACTCAATGACCTGGTCTCCACAGCCTTCTGTGGCAATGAATCCCATAGATTCACCTCTCTCCAGCTGAAGACATTTCTCCTCATCTCTGTTCTAGGGGGTCTTCCCTTTACTCTAAGGCTGTGCCCTCGGGTCCTAGTCTTCCTGCTAATGGAATATCTTCCCAATGTCCACTCTATCCAGGCCATTCAGTATTCTGTAAGTTTCAATTAGATTCCCCCCCTCATTGAGTATAGACCCAGATTCCTCAAACCTTCCTCATATGTTGAGCCTTTCATTCCTGGGATCATTCTTGCAAACATCCTCTGGACCTGCTCCAGAGCCAGCACATTCTTCCTGAGATATGGGGTCCAAAATTGCTCACAGTATTCTAAATATGGTCTGACCAAAGCCTTATAAAGCCTCAGAAGTACATCCCTGCTTCTCCCTGTGGAAGAATGTTGCAGGTTGCAGGGAGACTTGGATAAACTGCAGAATTGGGCTGAAAGGTGGCAAATGGAGTTCAATGCAGATAAATGTGAGGTGATGCACTTTGGGAAGAATAACAGGAAGGCAGAATACTGGGTCAATGGAAAGATTCTTGGTAGTGTGGATGTGCAGAGGGATCTTGGTGTCCAGGTACATAGATCCCTGAAAGTTGCCACCCAGGTTGATAGTGCTGTTAAGAAGGCATACGATGTGTTAGGTTTCATTGGTAGATGGATTGAGTTCCGGAGCCGTGATGTCATGCTGCAACTGTACAAAACGCTAGTGCGGCCTCACTTGGAATATAGCGTACAGTTCTGGTCACCCCATTACAGGAAGGATGTGGAAGCATTGGAAAAGGTGCAGAGGAGATTTACCAGGATGTTGCCTGGTCTGGAGCAAAGGTCTTATGAGGAAAGGCTGAGGGACTTGGGTCTGTTCTCATTGGAGAGAAGAAGGCTAAGACGGGATTTAATAGAGACCTACAAAATGATCAGAGGATTAGATAGGGTGGACAGTGAGAGTCTTTTTCCTAGGATGATGACGTCGGCTAGTACGAGGGGGCATAGCTGCAAATTGAGGGGTGATAGATTTAAGACAGATGTCAGAGGCAGGTTCTTTACTCAGAGAGTGGTAAGGGCGTGGAATGCCCTGCCTGCCAATGTAGTTAACTCAGCCACATTAGGGGCATTTAAACAGTCCTTGGATAAGCATATGGATGATGATGGGATAGTGTAGGGGGATGGGCTTAGATTAGTTCACAGGTCGGCGCAACATCGAGGGCTGAAGGGCCTGTTCTGCACTGTATTGTTCTATGTTCTATGTTCTATTCTAGTCTTCTCGAAAAAAATGCCAACATCGCATTTGCTTCACTAACTACCAACTCAGCCAACAAGTTAACTTTAAGAAAGTCTGGGAGGAGGGCTCCCAAGTACCTTTGCACTTCAGATTTCTGAACTTTCTCCCCATTTAGAAAATAGCCTGTGCCCCTACTCTTCCTACCAAGTGCATGACTTCATATTTTCTGTGTTTCCCACTGCTTGATTCAAAGATTGATTGATGAGTTTTAGGCAGGATGAGTCCTCTACCTGTCGTGTATGATGGAAGGTTCGAAAAAGCTAAATTGAGGAAGTTGAGTGGAGGGCTCCAGTTATCATGCAGATTGTCACAGCCCATTGATTTTCAACACATTGTGCCAGACAACTTCAAAGTAGGCCAATGTGAGGTAATTCACTTTGGACCTGAAAAGGGTGGAATTAGACATTTTATAAAATGACAAAATGTTAGCATGTGGGAGGTCTAAAAGAGTTGGGAGTCCAGATACATTAGTCATTAAAATATCACAAATACGCAGAGAAACTATCAAAGAGGCAAATGAAATGCTAAAATAAAACAAAGAATTGTAGATAGACTATAAGATTTAGGAGCAGAATTGGGCCATTCGACCCATCAAATCTGCTCCACTATTCGATCTTGGCTGATATGTTTCTCAACCCTATCTTCCCACCTTTTCCACATAACTGTTGATCCAATCATTAATCAAGAATCTATATATGTCTGTCTTAAATGCAATGACTTGGCCCCCACAGCCCTCTGTGACAATGAATTCCACAGATTAACCACACTCTGGCTAAAAAATTTCTTCCTCATCTCAGTTCCAAAGGTTGTTCCTTCATTTTGAAGCTGTGCCCTCGGGTCCTAATCTCTCCTACTAATGGAAACATCATCCATTCTATTCACGCCTCTCAGTATTCTGTAAGTTTCAATCAGATTCCCCCTTCATTCTTCTGAGCTCCAATGAGTACAGACCCAGAGTCCAAAACCACTCCTCATACAACAAGCTTTTCATCCCTGAGGTCATTATTGTAAACTTCCTCTCAACTTCCTCCAATACCAGCACATTATTCCTTAAATATGGGGCCCAAAACTGCTCACAATATTACAAATGCATTTTGACCAGATCCTTAACCAGCATCAGCAGTCCATCTTTGCTCTTGAATTCCAGCCCTCTTGAAATGAATGCTAACATTGCATTTGCCTTCCTAATTGCCAATTGAACTTGCATGTTAACCTTAAAGGAATCTAGATATAGCACTCATAAGTCCCTTTGTGCTTCAGATTTCCATAACCTTTCCCCATTTAGAAAATAGTCTACATCTCTATTCCTTCTACCAAAGTGCATAACTTCACACTTTCCTACATTATATTCCCTCTGAGACTTCTTTACCCATTCTGCTAGCCTGTCCAAGTCTATTCCCATTTCATCAACACTACGTGTCCCTCCACCTACGTGTCATCTGTTGGATACTGAAATTCTGAACAAAAACAGTAGTTGCTGCAGAAACTCAGCATGTCTGGCAGCAGCTGTGGAAATAAAACAGAATTAACATTTCAGGTCCAGTGTTCCTTCTTCAGGACTGTTCTGAGCTTCTTAACAAATCGTTAACCCTATTTTCTCTGCCCAGATGCTGCCAGATCTGCAGGTTCTCCAGCAATTTCTGTTTTTGTTTGAAATGAAATGCGACCTTTCTTTGCAGAGGGACAGAATACAACAGAAGTCATACTTTAACATATTTCAAAGCATTGTGAGGCATATCTGGAATCATGCTCTGGGTATCTTGGTCTTTGATGGAGTGCAGCTGTATTGCAATGATATCCGGACTTCCAAAGTTAAATTAAGGGGAGAATTTTAAGCAAATCGGGGTCATACTCTCTGTATTTTTGAGGTTGAAGGGATGATCTGAAGGGATGATTTAAGGAGATTAGGGGGAAAAGTTATGTAGATAGGGAGAAAACTTTCACTATTTGAGGAGTTAAAGTCTGGAAGATAGCCAGAAAATTAGAGACACACCAATCAGGAGTCAAATCAGGAAATGTCTCTTCACACATTTCAAACTCCTTTCAAATGCCCCGATGATACGAAGTTGGGTGGACAGGCAGGTAGTACAGAGGAGGTGGGGAGGCTGCAGAATGATTTAGACAGTTTAGGAGAGTGGTCCAGGAAATGGCTGATGAAATTCAACGTGAGCAAATGCGAGGTCTTGCACCTTGGAAAAAAGAATACAGGCATGGACTATTTTCTGAACGGTGAGAAATTCATAAAGCTGAAGTACAAAGGGATCTGGGAGTGCTAGTACAGGATTCTCTAAAGGTTAACTTGCAGGTTGAGTCCGTGATTAAGAAAGTGAATGGAATGTTGTCATTTATCTCAGGAGGGTTGGAATATAAAAGCAGCGATGTGCTTCCGAGACTTTATAAAGCTCTAGTTAGGCCCCATTTAGAATACTGTGTCCAATTTTGGGCCCCATACCTCAGGAAGGACATCCTGGCACTGGAGCGTGTCCAGCGGAGATTCACACGGATGATCCCTGGAATGGTAGGCCTAACATACGATGAACGGCTCAGGATCCTGGGATTGTATTCATTAGAGTTTAGAAGGTTGAGGGGAGATCTAATAGAAACTTACAAGATAATGCATGGCTTAGAAAGGGTGGACGCTGGGAAGTTGTTTCCGTTAGGCGGGGATACTAGGACCCGTAGGCACAGCCTTAGAATTAGAGGGGATCAATTTAGAACGGAAATGAGGAGACATTTCTTCAGCCAGAGAGTGGTGGGCCTGTGGAATTCATTGCCACGGAGCGCAGTGGAGGCCGCGACGTTGAATGTCTTCAAGGCAGAGATTGATAAATTCTTGATCTCGCAAGGAATCAAGGGCTACGGGGAGAGTGCGGGTAAGTGGAGTTGAAATGCCCATCAGCCATGATTAAATGGCGGAGTGGACTCGATGGGTCAAATGGCCTTACTTCCACTCCTATGTCTTATGGTCTTATGGTCAAATGGTACAGTTAGCTTTTGATGATGGTCCTGTTGTTATTTTTATATGTAATATGTTTTTTGGTACCATAGTTTCGGGAATATGGGGCAAAGATTGATATATAAAGTTAGGTGTCTGATCATGTTTAATCTCTTTGAGGGGCAGAAAGGACTTGAAGGGGTAAATTGCCTGTACCTGCACACTTATTCCAATTAATAGCAAAGCCTGGTGCTAGCTGTCCTCAGTTCATGTCCACATTGACTGTGTGAACATTTAAGCAAAAGGACACTGAATAATGAATAGTGAACTGGTGAAGGCAATTGTATGGCTCCGCCCAATAAACCAACTGAGGCTAGAAGCAGAATACTAGGAACCAAACCTGGGGCCTTCATTATCAAAATGGCTAGGTTTACACTGAATGATGCTTTTTCAACCTTTGCAAAGCTCATATGTAGATTAGTTCTGAACATAATCCTTGTTTCTTGACAATCCTATCACGGGAATATGTCTAAATTTGGGTGCGAAGCTGAAGTATGACCTATTCCAGGTGTTGGGCAGCTCCAACAAGCCTAAACCAGTGAAGAAATCTGATACTTTTCAGAGATACATATCAAAAAATATGTTTCATGTGAATGCAGAAAGAGAACAGGCCTGAGCAAGAGTTGTAATTTGATTCTTGATTAAACAGTCTTCCTGCTTATGCTAGCACAAGGAGATTTACAAGAATTGAGACAGCAGAAACCAGTTTCAGAATCAGACACAGGTAATGGTGAAGGGAAAGGCCTGGCAAAATAAATCTGAAATTTATATGTTTAGCAAAGGCGTAAATGATTTGTCAATTCTGAATTGGGTTTGTCACTTTATTTATATTTGTTCATTTCCTGCTTTCCCACCTCCCTCTTTTTTAGGAAAGTAAAATCTCCTTTCTGAAAGTTTTGACTCCCTTAGGTGTGTCACCCATTTGCTATTGAGAAATTGCCATAATACACAACGAAACTAGATGTCAATCCAGACCTATGACAAAGAAGGATGGGATTTACAAAAGTTGCTTTATTTGAAAAAAGTACACTTAGAAAGCCTCCCTAAATGAACATAAGTGTTCAGCTGTATCTGAAATGAACATACCAGCTGTATAGATATGGGATCGAAAACAATTGTCATTAATGATGACAATGAAACAATCATCCCATGCAAAAGCTAAAGATAAATGACGTCGTTCAATGGCTGAAGTTGTTATCATTGAAGTTGTGTACATAACTGAATAAACATTCTGGTGTCAGGCTCTAATCATGTCTGGCAGGCAAAGAGCAGGCCAAACAGAATTAAACCTCTGCATAAATATTAAACATGCTGCACTATAGCCTAGCTAATTGATATTGAAATGTATGTGGAAAACAGACCATGCAGGAATATGATTCTTGTGAGGGACATGAACAGTGGTGAATGAACATGTGGACATAATATTTAGGTGCACATAGCTAGGGCTCAGACTACTTGCAGTGCTAAATAAAATGAAACAAAATTGTAATGGGCCCATAACAGTTGGAACAAATGTAAGCCTGTTATGGTTGGAGACAGAATTTATGGTGGAAGACAGGGAAATAATGGAGAAAATAAACAATTGCTTTGTGTACATCTTCACAGAAGAGGATACAGAAATTCTTCCATAAATTCAAAGCAACCAAGGGACTCGTAAAATGTGGAACTTGAAAGAAATTAGTATTTAAAGAGGTAGTCCTTGAAAAATTGACTGAATTGAAGGTCGTTAAGTCTAATGGGCCGGAGTGTCGACTGAGATGTCTTAACAGATAACTTGTTCACTTTCAAAATTCTATAGATTCTGGAAAGTTCAGGCAGGGTGGGAAGTAGAAAATGTAGCCTCAATAGTTACAAAGTGAGGGAGAGGGAGAATTGAGGACCAATAGAGAACCAAGTTTTACAGCAGACTGGGAGAAATATGAGAATCTGTCAGAGAGAATCTGATAAATGGACACTCGGAAAAGAATCAGAGATAAAAGGTACTGCAGATGCTGGAGAATCCGAGATAACAAGCATGGGGCTGGATGAACACAGCAGGTCAAGCAGCATCATAGGAGCAGGAAAACTTGACGTTTCGGGCCTAAACCCTTCATCAGAAATCTGCAATGAATTGTAAGAAGAATCACTTGCCACTTTGATATGTGGAACTCATCACAGAATCAGTGAAATAAAGAAGTGGGGGCCTGAATATGGTTTATCCAGTATGGCCTGCAATCTCTCACAAATGGAATGAAAAACGCTGCTTGCTATCTTGTTTCGTTGCTGTGGTACGCACTTGGTGGCGCTGTCAATGATGTGATGACAACAAATTTCGATACCAGGATGTATAACATAAGCCCAGCCACGTGACTGGCAGTATAACAATGAATCCCTGTCCCTTTGAGGAGGCAAAGGCCTCGTGGTATTATCACTGGACTATTAAGTGAGAGACCCAAGTAATGTTCTGGGACAAAGGCTTGAATCAGGCCATGGCATCTGATGGAATTTGAATTCACAAAAAATCTGGAATTATATGTCTAATGATGGCCATGAATCAATTATCAATGTCGGGAAAAACCCATCTAGTTCACTAATGTCTTTAGGGAAGGAAACTGCCATCCTTACATAGTCTGGCCAACATGTGACTCCAGATCCACAACAATGTGGCTGACTCTTAACTGCCTTTTGGGAAATTAGGAATGAGCAATAAACGTTTTTCAACCCAGCGAGTGAATTTAAAAAATGTGACTCGGAGAGCAAGTGCTATTTATAAAACTCAAAATGTGCTCAGCCTCCAGGGGAATCTGGTATTAAGAAATGTAGAAACAACTCTGGGTGTTGTCAGTTTAAAAGGTAAAACTTGCAACCTCACCCTGACTAATTATTGGGAACTGGTCACACTGAGAATGAAGGCCTTGTAAATATGAAATATAAGGATAACATATGGAGAGATAGTCTTTGCGATATGATTGCTCAGGTTCCAATGAGTGCGAAATGACAATATGCCAGGGAATTGTTTTTCTGTTTTGAAGGCAAAGGCACTGCATTATTTAAATCAATATCGTTGTACAAGCAAAACGTGGCTGCCTGGAATTATAACAGGAACAGACATTAGTCTCCTTTGGAAATCAGTAGAAATAATATTCAGTTCAGTTCATTCCACCTTTCTCTCTTTATAGATGCTGCAAGACCTCTTGCATTTTCTGTTTTTATTTCAGATGACCAGCCACTGCAGTATTTCACTGTTTTACTAGAATAATGAAGTCTGGATGAGATTCAAGGAATTGACAGGGCAGATCTGGGTGGTGTGATGGAGTATGAACTTGTGGTACAGGTGTTGGAGTCAATTTGAGATTGTAAGTTCAGGTCAAAAATTACAGCATGACTCATTCATGGAGTAGGGGGTGCATAGTTGTAGATGGAGGCAGAGTCTGAAAACAGGGGTTTTGATCTTCCATATACTTACATGGAGAAGAGTTACATTCATCCAATGTCAGTCAAACGGTGTCTCAAATCATACCAAGGCAGTCACCAAAGGAATGATTCTCGATGTTATCAGTGTACTGGTGCAATCTAGTGTTGTTTCCAGATTAGAGATAATAGGTACTGCAGATGCTGGAGAATCCGAGATGTGGAGCAGGCCAAGCAGCATCATAGGAGCAGGAAAGCTTGACGTTTTGGGCCTAGACCCTTCATCAGAAATGGGGGAGGGGAAGAGGGTTCTGAAATAAATAGGGAGTGAGGGGGAGGTGGATAGAAGATGGATAGAGGAGAGGATAGGTGGAGAGGAGGCAGACAAGTCGAAGAGGCGGGGATGGAGCCAGTAAAGGTGAGTGTAGGTAGGGGGGTAGGGAGGAGATAGGTCAGTCCAGGGAGGACGGACAGGTCAAGGGGGTGGGATGAGGTTAGTAGGTAGGAGATGGGGGTGCAGCTTGAGGTGGGAGGAGGGGATAGGTGAGAGGAAGGACAGGTTAGGGAGGCGGGGATGAGCTGGGCTGGTTTTGAGATGCGGTTGGGGGAGGGGAGATTTTGAAGCTTGTGAAATCTACATTGATACCATTGGGCTGCAAGGCTCCCAAGCCGAATATGATTTGCTGTTCCTGCAGCCTTCGGGTGGCATCATTGTGGCATTGCAGGAGGCCCAGGATGGATATGTCGTCTGAGGAATGGGAGGGGGGAGTTGAAATGGCTCGCGACTGGGAGGTGCAGTTGTTTGTTGCGAACTGAGCGCAGGTGTTCTGCAAAGCGGTCCCCAAGCCTCCGCTTGGTTTCCCTGATGTAGAGGAAGCCACAACGGGTACAGCGGATGCAGTATACTACATTGGCAGATGTGCAGGTGAACATCTGCCTGATGTGGAAAGTCTTCTTGGGGCCTGGGATTGGGGTGAGGGAGGAGGTGTGGGGGCAGGTGTAGCACTTCCTGCGGTTGCAGGGAAAAGTGCCGGGTGTGGTGGGGCTGAAGGGGAGTGTGGAGCGGACAAGGGAGTCGCGGAGGGAGTGGTCCCTCCGGAAAGCAGATAAGGGTGGGGAGGGAAAAATGTCTTTGGTGGTGGGGTCAGATTGCAGATGGCGGAAGTGTCGGAGGATGATGCGTTGGATCCGGAGGTTGGTGGGGTGGTACGTGAGGATGAGGGGGATTTTTTTTTGGTTATCATTGCGGGGACGGGGTGTGAGGAATGAGTTGCGGGAAATGCGGGAGACACGGTCGAGGGCGTTCTCGACCACTGCGGGGGGGAAGTTGCGGTCCTTGAAGAATGAGGACATCTGAGATGTGCGGGAGTGGAATGCCTCATCCTGGGAGCAGATGCGGCGGAGGCGAAGGAATTGGGAATAGGGGATGGCATTTTTGCAAGAAGGTGGGTGGGAGGAGGTGTATTCCAGGTAGCTGTGGGAGTCAGTGGGCTTGAAGGCTTTTTTTTATATTCTCTTGTGGACATGGGCATCTGGCCAGCGATTTGTTGCCCATCTCTAGTTGCCTTCATTATGGTGGCGATGAGCTGCCTTCTTGAACTGCTGCACGCCATGTGCTATAAGTAGATCCAGTATGCCCTTAGGCAGGGAATTCCAGGATTTTGACTCAGGGATAATGAAGCAACAGCAACATATTTCCAAGTCAGGATGGTGTGTGGCTTGGAGGGGAACTTGCAGGTGGTGATGTTACCATGTTTCTGCTGCCCTTGTCCTTCTAGATTGAAGTAATTGCAGGCTCTGAAGGTGCTTTCTAACGATCTTGGAGAATTGCTGCAGTGCATTTTGTAGATAGTACACAAGCTGCTACTGAGCGTTGGTGATGGAGGGAGTGAATGCTTGTAGATGTAGTGGCAATCAGATTAGCTGCTTCGTTCTGGACAGTGTCAAGCTTCTTGAGTTTTGTCGGAGCTGCACTCATCCAGGCATGAGGAGAGTATTAAGACTTAAGATCATAAGGTACAGGATCCTAATTAGGCCATTCAATCCATTAAGTCTCCTCTGTCATCATTGAGAACACAGATAATCTGATAAATTCTCAACTCAGGATTACTTCCTGTGTCACATGCTAGGGAGGCCACGAATAGGAAGATTGTATAGTAAATATGTGACCAAATAACTGGAGTTGGAGTGAGGGTTACAGATATGTGGATCACTGGGAAGTCTTCTGGGATAGGTGGGACCTGTATAAGGACAGGTTGCACTTAAACTGCAGGGACACCGGCAGAGCTCAGGAATTGGAAGGGGGCAATCACTTTGATAGGATGTTACTGTAGGCTTCCCAACAACCAGAGCATGATGGAGGAATAGATGAGTTGGAAAGATGTAGAAACAGAATGTTGTGGTTGGTGATTTTAATTTCCCCCATATTGACTGGAATTGGGTGGAGGCGGAATGGTGGTGATAGGTGGGCACCGGTGGTAGGTATGACCTGCCTTATTGAAGGGAGGGATGAATCCGGTTGGTGGCTGGAAGGGAGAGTCAGAAGGTGGAATGGAAGTGAGGAGGTGGGGCTGGAAGGGGAGGCAGGGTGACAAGGTTATTTGAAATTGGAGAACTCAATGTTGAATCCTCCAGGATGTAGGGTGCCTGGGCGGAAGATAAGGTGTTGTTCTTTAGATTTGCTTTCTGAGTCACTGCGACACTGGAGGAGGCTGAGGACAGACATGTCAGAGGAGAAGTGGGAGTAGGAAGTTGAAAAGGGCTGTGACTGGGAGGTTAGGGTGGCTGTTACAGGCCAGGCAGAGATGATTGGCAAAACGGTCTTCTCGTCTACATTTGGCTTCAACGACAGACAGAAGACCACATCAGGAGCACTGGGTGCAATAGACGAGGCTGGAGGAGATGCAGGTGAAGCTCTGTCTCACTTGGAAGGGCTGTTTAGGGCCCTGAATGGAGGTGAGGGAGGTGGTGTGGGGGCCTATGGTTTTAGGGGAAGGTTGGTGGTGAGTATGGCATGAATTAAGAAGTGGCAAAGGGAATGGTCCTTGCAGAAGAAGTGGAAGATGTTCTGGGTGGTGGGGTCTAATTGGCGTTAGCAGAAGTATTTGAGAATGATATGTTGGATGCAGAAGCTGGTGGGTGGAAAGTGAGGACAAGGGAGATCCTATTTTTGTTGTGATTGGAGGGGGTTGGTGGTTTACAGCTGTGGAGCAGAAATGGAGAAGCCGTGGTGGAGGGCTGTCTGAATGACGGGGGGTAGTGGTGGTGGAAAGAACATAGTCTAGGTAGCTATGTGAGTCTGTGGGTTTATAGTAAATGTCGGTACGTAAGCTGTCACCAGAAAATGGAAACGGAGAGGTCAACAAAGGGGAGGAAGGTGTCTGAGATAGACCAAGTGAATTTGAGGGCAGGGTGGAAGTTGTTAGAGAAGTCGACGAACTGCTCCAGTTCAGGGTGGCACTCAGAGATGTAACGACAGAAGAACTGGGGAACAGTACCGGTGTATGTACTAAAGAGGGACTGTTTGACATTACCAAAAAACAGGCAGGAATAGCTGGGGCCCATGTGAATGCTCATGGCAACCCCCTGGGATTTGGAAGAAGTTGGAAGAATTGAAGGAAAAGTTGAGGGTGAGAACTAGGTCAGCGAGGTGGAAGATGGTATTGGTGTGGTGGGGGGGTGGACTGGATGGGTCTGCTGGAGAGCAAAAAACTGAGGACCTGTAGGCCATCCTTGTAAGGTATGGACATGTACAAGGATTGAACGTTCACAGTAAAGATGAAGCGCTAGAGGCCAGGGAACTGGAAGTTACAAAGAGGTGGAGGGCGTAGATTGTGTCCTGGATGTAGTAGGGGAGTGCCTGCGCCAAGGAGGAGAGAATGAATTCAAGGTAGGAAGAGATAAGTTCAGTGGGGCAGGAGCATGTAAAAATTATGGATCGGCTTGGGTGGTCGGGTTTGTGGATGTTGGGGAGCTGGTAGAAGCGGGCAGTGAGGGCCTGGGGGACTATAAGGCTGGAGGTGGTAGAGGGGAGGTTGTTGGAAGCGATGAGATCACGGACAGTATAGAAGATAGTGGCTTGATGGGCTATGGTGGGGTCGTGGTCAAGGAGAAGGTGGGACAGGGTGTCGGAGAGTTGGCGTTCAGCCTTTGCGATGTAGAAATGTGTTCTCCAGACTACTACCGCTCCACCTTTGTCGGCAGGTTTGATTGTGAAACAGGGATTGGTGTGGAGAGAATGGAGTGCAAGAGTAGGGGTGGCATGGTGGGCTCAGTGGTTAGCACTGCTTCCTCACAGCGCCAGGGACCTGAGTTCAATTACACCCTCAGGTGACTGTTTGTGTGGAGTTTGAACATTCTCCCTACGTCTCCTTGGGTTTACTCCAGGTGCTCTGGTATTCTCCTACAGTCCAAAAATGTGTGGGCTAGGTGAATTGGCTTGCTAAATTGCAGGGATGTGTAGGTTAGGGAGATGGGTCTGGGTGGGATGCTCTGAGGGTTGGTGTGGACTTGTTGGGCCGAAGAGCTGTTTCCACACTGTAGGGATTCTATGGACTATGGAGATGAGTTTGATTTGGTGGGGCAGGTGTGTCCAAAATAGCTTTTTTGAAACAATATGTAAACAGTCAAACTGGGGAAGGGGCCATACTAGACCTTGTGTTAGGGAATGAGCCTGGCCAAGCGATGGAAGTTTTAGTGGAGGTGTATTTTGGGAACAGTGACTGTGATTCTGTAAGTTTTAAGTTACTTATAGTAAAGGATAACAGTAGTCTTCAGTGGAAGTACTAAACTTGGGAAGAGACTTACTATCACAATATTAGGCAGGACCTGGGAAATGTAGATTGCAGACAGCTGTTTGGAGGTAAATCCACATCTGGCATGTGGGAACTTTTAAAGGCTAGTTAATTCGAGTTCAACACCAGCAGGTTCCAGTGAAAATGAAGGATTAAGATGGCAAGATATAAATTGTCCCATTAGGAAGACCCAGCATGGGTTCATGAAGGGTAGGTCATGTTTAACTAATTTGGTGGAATTATTTTATGACATTACTTGCATGGTAGACAATGGGGAACCTGTGGATGTTGTATATCTGGATTTCTAACGAAAGTTCAGTTAAAATGAAAGGTTATTACCTGAAACACAAACACTGTTCTTCCTTCCATAGACTCAGCCAGATCTGCGGAAGATGTCCTGATTTTTTTCAATTTTTAACCTTATTTTCCTACTGCCACGACAGGTACATGAATCTCATAGGTGGTGACAGAGCTTGGTATCACAAAGGAAATTAGGATCAATTTGCATTCATATCTAATTGAACCTTGTTGTTTTCAGGAGTTTTCAAAATTAAACAGATTTTCCTACTTTTACTCAACCTTTCAAAGGTGATTTCTTCACCTGGAATTCTTTTCCTAAACCTCTCTGCCTCTCAACTTCCTTAACTCTCTTTCCTCTTTTAAGATGCCTTTTAAAACCTATGTTGTGTAGTTAAACATTTGCTTACATCTCCTACTGTCTCCTTCATTTCACATTTTGCTCGATGATTGCTTCTATAAAGTGCCATGGGATGTTCTACTAAGTAAAGATGCGATACAAATACAACTTATTGCTGTTGTTGAGTTGAAAAGTTTTTTCACTCAAAGGGCTGTTCTTATATGGGATAAACTGCCAGAGGAAGTGGTAGAAGTGGTATGGCTACAATATTTAAAAGACATTTGGCCAGGTACATGAATAGGAAAGGTTTAGAGGAATATGGGCCAAATGCAGAAAAATGGGACTAGTTCAGTTTGGGAAAATTGGTTGCCGTGGACGAGTCGGACCGAAGGGTCTGTTTTTGTGCTGTATGACCCTATAATTATGACTTTATCACCAATGAAGACGTTGATTTCGGGTTAAAGCATCCCTGGAAATTTCCCCTTATCATCAATGGAACATGCTGTTAAATCAATATTGCGAGCTTTCTTGCTGTGTACACAGTTGTCTGAGCAACGTCATCATGATTGTTAAAATTGACTTGTTTCAATTATGTTCAGTTAGTTCTGCTAAATGATAATTACTGGATCACCTGGAGATCCAATTGCCTTCGTGTCAGTCAACAACTCTTTTCTGGCATGCGATCCACTAACCACAATCGCACGTGCAATTCACAAGAGAATAAACTGCTTGTTAATTTCTCATGATAACAAGCATGGGGCTGGATGAACACAGCAGGTCAAGCAGCATCATAGAATGGGGTGTGTAAACAAACTAGAAATTATAGAAGGGTAACCTGCTG
>JAHRHZ010000248.1:29925318-29949986 GCA_024137785.1 Ginglymostoma cirratum | reverse complement strand
CTCAGATTCTCCAGCATCTGCAGTTCCTACTATCTCTGAAATAACTAACAACTGCTTTAACAGAAAATCATTGAATTGAAATGTTAACTGTCTCTTTCTCCTCAGCCTGATTTGCTGAGCATTTCCAGGATTTTCATTTTCATTTCAGGTTTCCAGCATCCATTGTATTTTACATTTGCACAATGTGTATTGTATTGAGTTAATGTGACCAATATATTTTAAATTCACTAAGGATGAAGGAGACCACTTTACTATTCTTGATTGTACTTCAAATCTGCAGTAGAGGTAATAAAACAAATAAATGCCTGTTGAACATTCTAGAGCTTCTGCCTTTATAATCTATCAGGAACCATTCTTGATATCTACTATTCCTTTATTTTCAGGAATTATTTCCTGCCAGCTATACTGAACTTGCATTTTGATGGCCCCTGCTCATGTCTCCTTCTCCTGTAGTGATGACTTTGCTTGAATTTGTGCTCCAGTTAATCACTTCCTACGTCACATGAAGTATTTATTGACTGATTCGTATCTCATTTGCTGCCTTTCAAAATGGAATCGTACACATTTTTCTAACCATTGCTTGTGTTCAGTCATTCTGGCCACTCTTCACAGACTCCAAACTTAGACTCCTAGAGTTAATAGCACAGATTGCTGATGTACTACACTCAGCATTCACCCCAAAAGCAGGCCATTCAGCCCACTGAGTCCACACAGACTCTTAACAGCATCCCACCCAGACTCACCCCCTACACTATCGCTGTAAGCCGGCATACCCCATGGCTAACCCACCTAGCCTGCACATCCCTGGATACTATGGGAAACTTAGCATGGTCAGTAGAATCAGCTAAGGACAGTCTCACTTTGTTGAAGAATGGAAGCGATGTATCAGAGAAGAATGATGTGGGAAACTATATCAAAAGCTGCAAATTGGTTGAGTTGAATGAGAAGTGAGGGTGAGGGTGCCCCAGGGTCACATTTAGGACTAACATGAGGAGGAACTGCTTCAGGCAAAGGTTTTTGAATTGTTAGAATTCTCTATTTAAGGGCTGTGGATGTTCCATTGTTCTAATGTTCCATTGCAAGATATATTTAAGGTTGAATCAGACAGATTTTTGGTCCCTCAGGGAATCAAAGAACATTGGATTGGGCAAGAAAGTGGAGTTGAAACTCAAGGTCATTCTTGACAAGATTAAATGACGGCACAGGCTAAGATAGACAGGTTTTGGTCCCTCAGAAAATCAAGAATACGAGGAATGTGTGGGAAATTAGAGTTGAGGCAGAAGATCAGCCATAATTGTGTTAAATGAAAGACAAGGTCTACTTCTGTTCCATTTTCTATGTTCTCTCATCCTCTGCAAATACCTTGAAGATCTTATTGCTGCCCAAATTTATGCCTAGCTTTCCCACAACTCTATTTTTGAACTTCTGCCATCAGTTTTCTGCTGTAGTCTCATAATGGATATGACACTAGTCAAAGACACAAAGAACATTCCTTGAAAATGTGACCCTGGGGCACCCTCACTCCTCATTCAACTCAACCCCAAATTTGTAGCTTTTGACATAGTTTCCCACACCATTCTTCTCGGATACATCTCTTCTATTCTCCAACTAAGCGAGACTTTTCTGAGCTGATTCTAGCCGCAATCAGAGAGCTGCCTACAATTACCTGCCTTCTCCCCAGTACCCACACAACACCCCATTGTGTCACCTCGGAAACTGCCAAGCCAATGACCTTGTTGCACTTCCATTTCTTGTCTAGGTACTACCCCTTAACAACATCCTTCAAAGACATGACTCTATCCAGTTCTGACTCACTATTACTCTTACTAAGGTTCGGTTAGCTCAGTTGGCTGGGTAATTAGTTTGCAATGCAGACACGAACAGCACAAGTTCAACTCCTTTGTTGGCTGAGGTCACTGTGAAGGTCCACCTTCTCAGCCCTGCCCCTCACCTAACATGAGATAACCTTCAGGTTAAACCACCACCAGTCATATCTCTCTCTCATGAGAGAGAGCAGACCTATGGTCTTCTGGGACTATGCTGGCATTACCTTTCACCGATTCCTAATATTCCTTCCATTGCTAGTCCGAAATCCAGTCCTGCAAGAAAAGTAATTTCTTCCAATTAAACATTGCTAAAACTGAAGAAAATCTGTTTGGTAAATCACCACAAACTCCATTCCCATGCCACCAGTTCCATCAACTAGCTTGGCGTCAGTAGCAGGCTGAACCAGACCCTTATATGATGCTGATCTTCTATTTGACCATGAATTACTAACCCATCAATGATCTGCTCACTAACACTTAGTTTGCGGTGAACCAGGACTAATGAACTACTGACCTCATTACATAGAGTCATACAACACAGAAACAGACTCTTCAGTCCAACCAGTTCACGCCGAACATAATCCCAAACTAAACTAGTCCCACCTGCCTCCACCTCACCCATACCCCTCCAAACGTCTTCTATTCATGTACTTAGCCAAATGTCTTTTAAACATTGTAATTGTGCCCACATCCACCACTTCCTCAGGAAGTTCATTCCACACGCAATATCCCCTCTCCATGTAAGAAATTTGCCCCTTGTGTCTTTTTTAAATCTGTCTCCTCTCACCTTAAAAATGTGCCCCCTACTCTTGAAATTCCCCATCCTAGAGAAAAGACACCTACCATTAACCCCACCTATACCCCTCATGAGTTTACAAACTTCTATAAAGGTCACCTTTTCTTCAAACATGAAAAGAGCTAAATTTCAGAGGCAAGATGAAGTGACGATCTTTGATACCAAAACTACATTTGACTGTGGATGAAATCAATGGGAAACAAAGGGATATCTCTCAGCTCGTTGGAGTTATACCTTGCACAGGAAAGGAATCATCCAGGTCTTGTTGCATTTGGACACAGACTGCTTCAGTATCTGAGGAATTGCGAATGGTACTGCACAATGTGCAGTTATCAACAAATATCCTCACTCCTGAGTTTATGATGGAGGCAGGTCAATGATGAAGCAGCTGAAGGTAGCTGGGCCCAGGACATTACCTTAAGGAACTTCTGCAGAGATGTCGTCGAGCTGGGATAACTGACCTCTAACAACCATAACCATCTTGTTCTGTATTAGATATGACTCCAATTAGTGCAGAGTTTTACCACTGATTCCCATTGACTCCCGTTTTGCCAGAACTTCTTGGTGCCACAAAAGTGGCCTTAATGCCAAGAGTGACCACGCTGGCCTCATCTCAGGAGTTTAGACCTTACTTCTATGCTTGAACAAGGATGCAATGAGGTCAGGAACTGAGTCGCCCTGGTGGAACCCAAATTAAGCGTCAGAGAGCACACTATTGCAAAGTACCATTGATCAGCCCTTCTGCCACCTTCCTGATGACTGAGAGTGGACTGATGAGGTGGTAGTTAATTTGTGTTTAATTTGTCCTTTATTTATGTACAGAATATACCTGGATAATTTTCTGCATTATTTAGGGAAATGCCAGCGCTGTAGCTGTACTGGAACAGCTTGTTTAGAGGCACAACAAGTTCTACAGCTTGTCATGGAACTATTCCCAGAATATTGTGAGGGCCAATAGCCTTTGCAGGATCCAGTGCTTTTAGCTATTTCTTGCTGACATTGTGCAGTGAATCAAATTAGCTAAATACTGGCATCTGTGATATTGAGGATCTTAGAAGGAGATCAAAATAGATCACCTATTTGGCCCTTCTGGCTCAAGATGCAACCCTATTTCTCTCAACAACAACCTTTCTGATTTGCAAATATCAATAAAACTTCAGTTGTAAGGCAAAGTTCCTGGTTCGCTTGAACAGCTGCAAATGTTCTGCCTTCATTTGAAGATTATATCTTCTTGTCTTACACTCGCCTACGAATGAAAAATGTTTCTTTCAATACATCACATTAGTTCTATTCAAAATCTAAAAAAAGCTCAATCAAATTACTTCATAACCTTTTATAATCCAAGAATACAAACCAAGTGTATGTAATTTCTTTCCCTAATTTAGATATCGGAATAATTGTTATGATAGATGATATCAGCCAATCAGCCTCCCTCTTTTTAACACCTCAGCCGTCTGCAAAGAGTTTTAATTCCTTTGAGCAGGTATTTACATCACACGTCAATTCAAACATACTTCACTAGTTAAAATTAACCAGACAGTTGCTTGAGTAACAGAAGGGGGAAATATATTACTTGCTAACTCCTTGAAAAAAAAATGCAACTTCAAATACTGGCAGAGTTTTGAAAAGGCAACAGTGTCCAGTACAAAAATGAAGACAAAAGAATCTGCAGTTTAAATATCTTTAGAGTCCTTCAGATATTAGGTTTTAACTTGAGACCACTGTTGTTTAACTTTTAACTTGTATCCTCAGCAGCAGGAAACATTGGATATATTTTTGAGGTTTTGGTGAATAGATGTTTCTTCAATTCGCTTCATAACCAGATGCTGCCTTCTGAGAGGATGACAGAATACAAGGAGAGAGGGAATCTACCAATTCTGCTAAGACAAACCATTTTATTCCTCTCTATATACTTTTTGCCTAAAAACAGCTGCATGAAGTACAACTTATTTATGTGTGCCAATGTCTAAGCACATTGTTTTACATGCTGGATAATTTGCAGGCAACTCTTATCTCAAGACCTTTCTAACCTATGACATCTACCACCTAGAAGGATGAAAACAGTAGATGCATGGAGATAAACAAGTTCCCATCTAAGTGAGACACTGCTCTGAATTGAAACTATGGCATTGTTGTTTCACTGTTGCTGGATCAAAATCCTGGAACTTGCTTCCTAAAAGCAGCTGGGTCATCCGATATCACAGGGGCGGTAGGGATTTAATTAAGCCGGTCACAACACCCTTCTCTATGGATATTGGAGAATGATGCCCATTATACCGTGAATGAATCGAAAAATAGATTGTGATATAAATGAAAACTGGAGACAAAGATGTGTGTTTCAATGCTTTTTGATAATGAGATTAGAACATAGAACAAAGAACAAAGAACAAAGAAAATTACAGCACAGGAACAGGCCCTTCGGCCCTCCAAGACTGCGCCGATCAAGATCCTCTGTCTAAACCTGTCATCTATTTTCTAAGGGTCTGTCTCCCTTTGCTCCCTGTCCATCCATGTACCTGTCCAGATACATCTTAAAAGACACTAACGTGTCTGCGTCTACCACCTCCGCTGGCAATGTGTTCCAGGCACCCACTACCCCCTGCGTAAAGAACTTTCCACGCATATCTCCCATAAACTTTCCTCCTCTCACTTTGAAAAATTAGTTTCAGCTCAGACTAGTTCTTGATTAAAGATGGTTTCAGGAGTTTGCTCAGCCTGGTCAGCTGATTGCTGTAGCCACATTGTAATTTTTTCTTCTTTTTTAAAACCCCGCGTTCGCTGATGAATATCCCACGTGCAAGAATCAGATGGTGGAAATAAAAATGTATCATTCATATTTTACTATTATCATCATACCATCAAAACATTGCTGTGAATCTACACTGCAAATCTTTCAATGGCTGTGGTATTCTTTCTAAAATGCAGTGCCTCTAAAAATACTACACAGTGCAGCTGAAGTAGTCTAACCTGTCTTCTGAAAGGTTATTGACTGAAATGTCACCACCATTCCTCTATTCAAATGCTGCCTGATTTGCTCAATATAACCAAAATTCTTTATTTCAAATGTCCAGGGTGTTATGAAAGGTTTTCTATAAATAGTAAATGAAGTTGGCACAGTTCCAGAGGACACGGGGCTGCTCTTTCATTAGAAAGAGACAACTGGTTGTTGTTTGACCTCAGGGTCACCACACCTCAGATGAAGGTAGAGGTTGAGAAGAAGTGTCCTTCCTGGCAGCTCAGCTGGTGTGGAAATTGAACCCACACAGTTGATATCACTCTGCATTGCAAATGAGCCAAATCGAGCTAACCAATCCCCCAATTTCTGTACATAACTTGCACAGATATTCCCTTATTTACTATTTCAGTTACTAACTGAAACAAACAGCTTGAATCTCTTTAATTGCTCAGTCACCGTGTCCTTAATCAGAAATGTCAATAAACTTCCCCACAACAGATGGCAAAACAGCATCCATAACCTTTGGTTTCTCAGAATTGTAGAACAGTACAGCACAAAAGGAGATAATTTAGTGCAAAAAATAAACCGTGCTGGCTCTTTTGGACAGTGAGTCTGCCGTCCCATTTTTTCTCTTTTAACTATCCCTGCAGCTTATTTCTCCTTCAAATAATTATCCACTTCCTTTTTGATGGTCAAAGTTGAATCTTTATCCACACCCAAACAGACAGTGCACTTCAATCCAAAGCATGTGTTGTATAAAAAAGGTTTTCCTCACGTAGCATCAGGTGCATTTGTCGGTTGCTTTATATTCATGCTATTTGGTTATTGATTCTTCGGCCACTGATACAGTGGAAAACTAGTTTAGGATGAAATATTTTATTAGGATAGAGTATCTTAGGATAATTTTGGTCGCCTTTTCTCAGGAAGGATGCTCTTGCTCTCAAGGAAGTGCAGCAAAGGTTTACCAAGCTGATTCCGGGGATGGCTGGTCTGACATCAGAGGGAAGATTGACTAGGTTAGTATTGTTTTTGCTGGAGTTCAGACAAATGAGGCGGGGGGGGGGGGGGGGGGTGCGGAATCTCATAGAGACTTATAAAATTCCAACAGGGCTAGACAGGGTAGATGCAGGGACGATATTCTCAATGGTGGGTGTATCCAGACCCAGGGGTCACAGTCCAAGGATTCGGGGTAGACCATTTAGGATGGAGATGAGGAGACATTTCTTCACGCAAAGAGTGGTGAGCCTGTGGAATTCATTACCACAGGAAGCAGTTGATGCCAAAACATTGATTGTGTTCAAGAGGTAGCTAGATACAGCACGTGGGACAAATGGGAGCCAAGGTTTTGGAGGGAAAGTTCATAAGAAATATGGGCAGAATTTGGCCATTCAGCCCATCAGGTCTGCTCAGTCACTCAATCATGGTTGATATGCTCTTCACCCCCTTTTTCCTGCCTCCTCCCCATTTACCCTTTGACCCATTAAAAATCTGTCTAACTCTTCCTTAAATTTACTCATTGTCCCAGCATCGACCGCACTTTGGGGTAGCAAATTCCACAGATTCACCACCTTTTGGGAGAAAGCAGGATTAGGCTACTGAGTTGGGCAATCAGCCATGAACTTGATGAACAGTGGAGCAGGCTCGAAGGGCCAAATGGCCCACTCATGCTCCTCTTTCCAGTGTTTCTAAATAAGAAATCGACATGGAGATTGTAATGTTCCACGAGTCATGTACAATTTCTTCACCTGGTTTACTATTGTCTTCTTTTAACTGCAGCCTTTTTTAACCTTTCAAATACAATCAACGTCATAAAATGAGGGTAGTAATATGCTCGTTTATCAACAAAGTAGTTCCAGCGTTCCTCTGATCAGTGAAGTTATTTGATGAAATCTTAATCCTATTAGTTTGGCAAAGTTCAGAATACGGAGACTGACACCTTCGAAACTTGTTGAATAAATTTGACCCTATGGAGAAGGGTTTTGCTCAAAATATCTTCTTATGCACCTACTCCAGTGTTAGATGCAGTTTGTTTTGCTTTATTTTACCAGGAATAGGTGTGGCCTCTTTATGAATGCTCCTCCATTGAGGAGGACAATACTAAGATCCTGAGAGGAAAATCAAAAATTCACTATATGATATTCCATTACCAAAAGACAACCAATGAACTTTCATTTGCTGCACATGTGGTGCATATCAGAAACAACTACATATTTTCTTACCTACTAAGATATATGACCATTTCCCCACGGACAATCAATTATCCTGACAGCATTCTTTTCAGACTCTCACATGAAAACTAACAACTAAGGGTAAGCCATGGGATCACATTTTATGTGACCCACGCAAGGTTCTAACATTCGTTTGTTAATGTGATTGACTGAGTCATAGAGTTTAGAAGTGAAAAATCAAAGAAAAAAAACACATTGTCCTGACTTGACGCTATGTCACCATTTCTTCATGGTTGCTGGCTCATGAACTGCCTCCTAACAAAGTTGCGGGTATCTCTTCACCCAAGGACTGTAATGCTCTTAGGAAGGGAGTTTCTCGACTCAGCAACATTGAATGCAGTAATGCAGTATATTGTTAACATGATGTGTGATCTGAAGGGGAGTTTGCAGATAGTGATGTTTCCATAATGTCTGCTGCTCTTGTCCTTCTTAATGCCAGAGGTTGCAGGCTTAGGAGGTGCTATCAAAGTAATCTTGGTGAGTTCTTGTCGTGCATCCATTGGTTGGAGTCACACCTGGCACATAGCAAGATGGTTGTGGTTATTGGAGGTCAGTCATCTCGGCTCCAGGACATCTCCGCAGGAGTTCCTCTGAGGTGCAACAAGCTAACTGCCATCCTTTAAAATATATTAGTTTTACTATTGCTCTGACGATTATCATTGACCAAAAAGTAAACTAGATTCACCATATAAATATATTGGCTACAAAGGCAGGTCAAAAGCTTGGAACACTGTAGTGAGTAATTCACCTACTGACTGCCTAAAGTCTATCAACCATTTACAAGGCACAAGTCAGGAATGTGATGGAATGGTCTCCATCTGCCTGGATGAGTGCAGCCTCAACAACCCTCAAGAGGCTTGACAAAATCCAAGACAAAGCAGCCTGCTTGATTGGCATCACTTCCGCAAACATCCATTTTCCCTACCACTGACAGTCAGTAGCAGCCATGTGTACAAACTGTCAGAAGCATTTCATAAATTCTCCCAATGTCCATAGATAGCTCCTTTCAAATCTATAACCACCTCAATCTAGAAGGTCAAGGGCAGCAAATACATGGGGACACTACCATCTGCAAGTTCTCCTCCAAGCCACTCACCATCCTGACTTGGAAATATATCACTAGCATATATATTGTTGGGTCAAAATCCTGGAATTCCCTCTCTAAGGGTATTGTGGCTTAACCTACATCACATGCACAATAGCTGTTAAAGAAGGCAGCTCACTACCACCTTCTCAATGGCATCTCATGATGGCAATAAATACTGGATAGTCAGCGATGCCCACACCCCATGAGAGAATATGTAGGAAAGAAATGAGCAGGCAAATTGAAGAATTGATGTTGGCATGCAATCAATGGGCACAGGTTAATCACACAATGCAATCCTTATATTTTGGGTAGATAGCAAATATAGCTATTAATATCTTACCTCAATGAGCTGAGATTGCCTCTGTCTCCTTAATGAATTTTACCCACCCATCTGCATCTTCTGACACTCATCCTGTCAAAACTGTTGTGGTGGTGGTACAGCATTTATCACAGCATTACACATTGCTCAAATCTCCACTGCTTCGACTCTCTCCTCCTTTAGGCATCTGACCTTGTTCCACCACTCTCACGTTTCTTTGTTACCTTTCCAGCTAAAATCATTATTATCAGGATCTCTTCATTGCTTTCCTCCTTCAGTTTCTGCACCAAACAGCTGCTCTTCCTTGTTGCTTTCGACATCCATCTCAACTCATCCACTTTCCTCTGAGTTCACTGTATTCTCCTCTTCCCTGAATCTCTCCCTCCATATAAAACTTGCCAAACTATTATCAGGTCCATCCCTTCGATCTTTTCATGTCACTTAGTCTCACTACTCCCATAGTTACAATTACAGTCCAAACCATCTCTGAACCCCTCCTTGGATCACTCACCGTCCATATCTGCCTTTTCACCCTCAAAACTCCACCCTCTGCAACAGAACCTGGGAAAATCTACCAATAATGAATTTAAAACTGCAATTTCAAAATTTAAATAATCTAATCTTTGTTGTCCATTCACTACAACATTTCTGCACCTACTGATTTTCTAATATTTGTCCTCACCTTAATCTTTGAGGTTAAAATCATTAATCTCTTTTACACGAGCTATTTACTCCAATATGGCTCTCATGCCCATTCCCTTAATTCTAAGGCACACAAACTTGAAAGGATTTAGCACTCAACTGGCTTAGCCATCCATTGCAGGATCTGGCTGGCCCACTTAGAGCATTACAGGATCCTGCTCTCATCTATTAAACCTGTTCATTCAGTATTCCAAAATCATCTGGAATGCAAGAATATTGCCAGCTTCATTTCTACACTGCAGACCACCTTCTTAAAGCTACTTTGCTCATCCCTTCCTCTCTCACCTCCCATAACAAGTGCAAGGAGCTCACAAACTTTTGTCATGATGATTGGATTGTTTCAGTCAGCTGTCTCTATGACATTCCTTCTTTCCACCAACAGTCCAAGTTGAATCTCCTCCAATGTTCTTCCTCTGAACTTGCACAAGTTTTTCCCTTATCCCCTCTTCGTGCAGTCCATGGGATCCATCTCCTCTTCCCATGATCCTATATTCAACTTAAGTATGACAATGTAACTTCCTTTCCTGGGCCCCCTGCAAATAAATAATTGTCTGTCTTCAGGTATTGATCCTCCCTCCTTTAAATACACCATCATCATACCTTCTCTCTAAAAAGAAAACTCTTGGCCCCTCTATCGTGGCAAATGAACATCCCATCTGCAGCTTCTTTTTCCTCTGCAAAGACCTTGGACTTCTTATTGTTTTCCAAAATCTGTGTCCTTCCTTCCTGGAACTCCATATTTGAATCTGTCCTATCAGCAATAGTACTGAAAATGTTCTGTCTTCTCTCCTTGCTCCTGCACCATTATGTCTTGAGTCCTTAAGGATCTTTAGCCCCTCCTATTTCTCATTGGTACGTTGAGTGCCAAATCCTTTCAAGTATATGTGTCTTAGACTTGAGGAAATTGGCATGAGGGACATATTGGAGTAAATAACCAATGTGAAAGAGATTAATGATTTTAACCTCAACATCTAAAGAAACAGCATTAATTTTCATATGTATACTGACAATACTCAGCTCTAATCTTCCTTCCATTGAATCTGTCTACACTTCCCGCTGCTTTGGAAAGCAACCCACATAATCAAAGATCGCTCCTGCCCTGGTTAGACACTCTTTCACCAGGCAGAAGATATAAAAGTTTGAAAACACGTACCAACGGATTTAAGAATAACTTCTTCCCCACAGTTATCAGACTTATGAGCAGACCTGTAATATATTGGAGTTGATCTTTCTCTGCAACATCTTTGTCGCTATAACACTATATTCTGCATTCTGTTCTATTGTCCTGAAGTACTTGGGTAGGGTACGATTCGTCTGGTTAGCCTGCAAGACATTACTTTTCCCTTGGTACATGTTACAATAATAAATCAAATCTCGACTCCTCCTGTGTTGCTAAATTGTCAGACTGCTTATCTGACATCCTGCTCTGGTTGAGCAGTTGCCTCTAATTAAATATTGGAAGGATAAAATCATTTTTTAAACACCACTCTATTCCTTAGCCACAGATGCCATTCTGAGATAACAAGGTGTGGAGCTGGATGAACACAGCAGGCCAAGCAGCATCATAGGAGCATTCCTCTTCTTGACAACTGTCTCAGTAAGTCATTCTTAGTGTCCTATTTAATTCTGAGAGGAATTTACGATCTCATATTGAAACCAGAGCTAAGATCTTCTATTTCCATCCCTGCAATAACATGGTACTTTGCCCAGTCTGAGCTCACCTGCTGCTGAAGGTCCCATTCGTGCACTAGTTTTCTGTAGTCTGCACTATTTCAGTCCATTCCTTGCTGGATTTCCACACCCTGCTCTGTGGAAACTTGAGGTCAACTTTTAGAATTCTGTTGCCTGTTTTTAAATACCTTGGAAAAGCATGGAGGCATTCTCAACTCCTACTTCCCTACTGGCCCCCTGTGCTCACTGATCTGTCCTCATTTCTGGTCAAGCAACATGCTGATTTTAGAATTCTCATCTTTGTTTTCAAACCCCTCCATCAACTTAACTGCTCCTTCCTGTCTCTAAAATCTCCTCTAACTCCATAACTCTCTGAGACATTGGCACTCCTCCAATTCTATCCTCTTGCACATCCCTAACAATTGTTGATTCAGACATGGTTTAAGACACAGAGATAATAGGAACTGCAGATGCTGGAGAATCCGAGATGATGAAGGGTCTAGGCCCGAAACGTCAAGCTTTCCTGCTCCTATGATGCTGCTTGGCCTGCCGTGTTCATCCAGCTCGACACCTTGTTATCATGGTTTAAGACACAGTTGCTTAAAACCTACTTTTTCGACCTAGGCTTTGGTCATCTCCTGGCGTGGCTCAATGTCATACGTTGTTTTATAATGCTTCTCTCAAACACCGTAAGACAGTTCATTAAAGGCTCTCTTTAAAAGTCGTTTCCTGTATTGCCGACACAATAGTAAAGAGAAAAAGAAGTTTAAGTTTCTGGGGGGACAGGGATGAATAATCTCTCTTTTCTGATTTAAAGAAACACTTCATTTATGACCCACTTGGTATTAACTGTCTTCTCAAATTCCGAGTCTCAGTCAATCATATCTTTTCCTTCTTCATACAAACCAGCTGTCTTAAATTTGCGAACAGGGGTCGTTTGTTACCTGGTGATAACACTTCTTTTTGCAAGCTCCCACCACAAAACACAAGATAACATTATGACAGAAAATGCGCCTATACCCTTCCATCAAATCTCTGCACTCTTTCTTGTTGAGCTACTTATTATTGCTCCTTTATTGAGCAGCATTAACCTCAGACTACCTGCCTTCAGGTATTCAAAGGGCGGAACTTCTGTTCCACGTCTCAGAATCAATGACCATATTTTCCCCTAACAGTTGAAAGAAATTTGACCCGCTTCTAAGATTTATACGGTTAAACTTTCGCCGCAACTATTTTGTAATAAAATCCCTGATTAATTCCCAATGTAACCCTAGAACATTACAAATGAAGCTTCATGCAGTAATGGAGTACAGCAAGGACAAAGTGGTTGATGTTTCTGACGGCACCTGGAATCATGTGACTTTAGTCCCATCCCTGGCGAACAGGAGTAGGAAGTGTTGTTACTTCTGTTTCCTTGGTCAAAAGATGTCATAAATGTTTGCTTTTGGATTGGGGGTGGGAGGGAGAAAAAAAAAGTTGAAGAACTTGTTTGGCAAGGTGATTGTATGAAAAGAAGCCATTATTACTGAAAGCCAATCTTTCAGGTGGAGCACCTAAACAGAGAGGACATATTTAACTTGTCAGGAACTCTGGTAAGTAGTTATATCGACTGGTTTTACATAAGGTTACTTTGAGAGGCACGGTGTTGGTTTAAAATATTGGAAGAAAAACGGCTACCTGACTTTAAGATTCACGTTAATTTTGTTGTTCACGTACTTGACTTTAAGATCCATAACTGCTTAGTTCCATCTTTTTAATTAAGAGTTTTACGAACGAATTGTTTCCTGTCTCGAATAAATATTGCCTTAAAAGTGTTAAAATTGCTGCGGTGTGATTGGACGGTTTTAAAAGAAAATATCCGTGACATGTGCGTTTTGTTTTTTATATGGTATTTGTTTCTGAATCATGCTTTGAAAGTAATTCAGAACAAAAACTATTTATGTTCCAATGCCTTACAATGGAAGACTTTAAATTGCGTAGAATGTGGCTCAACTGAGAGCTTCCACACATTGCTTGTGACGGGGTTTCCTGCTGTTAGAGTGCTTAACTCTTATTTCAGCTTCACCTGATGTACGTTTACCAATTTGACTTTACGTTTAAAGTGCATTTATGCATCTTAATCTGGGAAAGCTGTTGATCCTCTCATACGAGTGTTTCTGTTCGTTTGTGCCGGTCTAAAACTGCTCTTTGTAGATACCAGCCATACTAGTGATTGGGGAAGCTCCTACAACTTCACCGTGTTGCATGGTTTTTTTTCCCTCCTTCCTCGGATCTCCAATGGGTATCTCCATTAGTTGGTGCCGGACTCCATAATTCCATTCTTGTTTAGATGTTTTCTAACCCAAGACATGGAATGGACATTTAAGCCCTGATGAAAAAATTGACAAGTCATTACACGTTTGATATTTTGATCTTGTTTTAAAGATAACGTTGTAAAGCAAACTTAAAATCCACAAAATTGCAATCCAGCCTATTCATACCCTGTCAAATCTGTCTTCCTATCTTGACTCTGTATTCACTTTCCTCGTCCCACCACCCTCCCGCCAACTACTCCATTGTTCAGTCTGTTCCAACTTAAGTTCATGATTTCTCTGACACTTTACATCAGTTCCACAATTTCCAGTTTTCTGGCCCTAGCAGCTTCCTTGTCACCACGTATGTACAATTCCTCTGTAAATATATCCCCAACAGGATGGTCTGAAAGTGCTCCACTTCTCCCTTGAAATGTCCCTATCAACCACCACCCTGCTTCGTCTGACTGAACTCATTCTCACTTTGAACAACTTTTCCTTTTACTTGTCTTCCATTTTCTAAGGCAAAGGTGTGGCAAAATTTACCCAACTTGTTGCTAGTTATGCCCGATTTGTTGTGCTGTATGTGAAAAATTCCTTGTTGCCATCCTATATGGAGACCCAATTCTTTATCTGATACATCAGTGGTGACATTACTGCTTCCTACTCTCACCCACAGTTGGGGGGAGAAAAGGTAATCAGTTTTCTTCTAATTTCCTCTTAGTTGCACTGGTCCATATCCAACTCTCCTCTTCCCTTTCTCAACTTCATTGATTCCATTTCTGTTGATTGGCTGCCCACCAATATTCATTACAAAATCAACCATTCCCACAGTTACTTTGACTGCATTTCCTCACAACCTGCTTCTTGCAAGAAATCCATTCCATTCTTCCAGTTGCTCTGACTCTGCCACGTCTGTTCTGATGATGCCACCTTCCCATCAGGGTGTCTCTGACATGTCCTCCTTTTTCCTCAAGTGAGGTTACATTCCCCACCCCCACCTTACCACAGTTGACAGAGCCCTTAATCATATCTGACCTATCTGTCATTTCTGCCCTCACCTCTTTCTTCCCTCCCAGAATAAGGATAGGATGCCTTTTGTCTGCACTTTCGATCCTACCAGTCTCTGAATTCATAGGATCAGCTTCCACCAGTTCCGGCACCTCCAGCAGGATGCTATCACCAACCATATTTTCCCTTCCCCTCCACTATCAATATGGAACATTGACCATTACCTCTGTGACACCTTGGTCCATTCCTTCTGTATTCCTAATGCTGCTTCACTCTTCCATTGTGCCTTCCCGTGCAACTGCGGAAGATTTATCCACTGATCCTCTCCCTCCTCTCTGTCTACAGCCTCTAACACACTTCCCAGGTGAAGTAATGTTTTACCTACTTGGTGTGCAGCGAACACAGTAGATTAGATTCATTGTAGTGTCCTTGACAATGGCGAGACCAAACAGAGTGGGTGACCACTTTGAGGAGCACCTCTACACCATCCATATGAATAACCCCAATCTTGATTGCAGTAAACAACGTTGCTCACATGATATCATTTCTATCCTGGACCTGCTACAGTGTTCCAACAAAGTTCAATGCAAAAGCTAGAGGAGCAACATCTCCTTTTCTACTTCAGCACTTTCCATCTCGGACAAAATATTTATTAAGTTTCACAACTACTTCAGAGGATGACAATTTTTCTTACAGCCTCTACCTTCCCCCACCATGTCTCTCTTTATGTCTTGACTTTGCTCTCAGCAGAGTGGATCCATTTTCTCCTTTTCACACTTTATTTTATACCAATTTTCCATCTCTCTTTCTCCTTTGCCACCATTTTTGCTCCTTTAGTCTTTTGCTCTTGGAACCCTCACAATATGTTCCACTTGTTCCTCTTCCTTTGCCCTCTGTCAACAGCATAAAAACCACCATTTTCCAGCTCCTTTCAGTGTTGAAGAAGTCATATCAGCCTTCACAGTAACTCTGGAACAAAAACAAAGTTGCTGGAAAAGCTCAGCAGGTCTGACAGCATCTGTGAAGGAAAAAACAGAGTTAACATTTTGGGTTCGGTGACCTTTCCTCAGAATTGGGGTTCTGGGGTCTCTGGACCCGAAATGTTAACTCTGTTTCTCCTTCACAGATGCTGCCAGACCTGCTGAGCTTTTCCAGCAACTTTGTTTTTACTCCTGATTTACAGCATCCGCAGTTCTTTCGGTTTTTAACAGTAACTCTGTTTATCTCTCACTAATACTGCCAGACCTGCTGAGTTCCTCCAAACTTCTCTGTTTTTGTTTCACATTTCCAGCATTGCCAGTATTTTGTTTTCGTGTAGGGAATAACTTCAGTCCCAGAGTGTCAAACTGAAAGACTGAAGGCTTTCTTACCAACATGAGGACAGAGGGTTTGTTTTTGCGGGGTGGTGGCAGGGTGTTATTTGATGAAGGTCAGAATATAGCTAGCATGAGTTCTATAAGGTAAATGGGGTAGAGGCTATGGAGAGATTTGGAGGTAAGGGCGACTTTAAATTTGATATGAGTGTGCAGTGAGCGACTGTAGGTCATTGGAATAGAGGTTAATGCGCAAATAACAGTTTATATGGGGCATGATTGAACTGTTAGTTTTGAGCAGTTGGAAGTTATGGAGATCTGTAAGTTGGTATGTAAGATGTTGAAGTAATTGTTGGATTTTATAGCAGTGTTTTCACTTTTAGAAGTTGCCCGTGTATGTCAATGGGAGTGTCACTGAGGAATTGGCTAAAAGAGATCTTGCAATAATACGCAGACATGTGTGAACAGAGAAATAGAAACTTGTTAGAGATTGTTCACTGCGCTGGTGCAATGAAAAACCTACAATGTTAGTCCAACAAAGAAGTATCCAAGGCTTGGCTGACTGCCAGATGTCTTGGAGAGTTCAAGGAGGGTTCGGTTTTCTTATCAGATTCACAGCAACAGCATGTCTTTTGTATAAACTTCACGTAAGGCCTTGTCTTTACTACCAGTCCACTAGTAACAGATGTTTTGAGCACATGACCCTCCAACATGCCTCAAGCTCACCACTTGAAAATCCTTGTTTGCCACTCTCTCTTCCATGTTGGCTTCAGTGCTCAAATATCCTTCACTCTTTCCCTTCATTCTATCTGTCATTTTAATCTAAAACTCATCTCCCCGAGCCACTACCCCCCACTTCAGGTGTTCAATTGTCTCATCCCATTCGCTCCAATCATAGAAATGTCTTATCTGCATGGTTGAGCAAATCTTAGTCCCTTTCCCTCACCACCCACAATCAATCCTCATCTTGCAACCACCAATACTTCTCTGTGCTTCCAATACAATTTTGTGTTTAAGTGGCCAACTTTCTTGATTTTGGCCTTTTTGATGTAGGAATGTGACAGGCAACTTATCAGGTCACTCACTTGCCTCTAATATTCTTTTATTGTGGTTGCTTTACTGATGTCAGCACAGTGGGACCAGTGGCCTCTTTCTAGCATATCTGTCTAGGCTCTTGTGATGCACTGGTAGTGTCCCTACCTTTGGGTCAGAAGGCACGGGTTCAAATCCCACCTAATCAAGAGGTGTGTCAAAACATGTCTGAACAGGTTGTTTGAAAATATTCTAGCATCTTTTGTGGTAGAGATTTCTGAATGTTCACCTGGTCTTTACTGCTCTTCAATTTTTCTTTACATAATATAGTTCTCAAAATCAGTTTGTTCCAGGCATTTTTAATTTGATGTCAGATTTTTCAGTTTATTAATTTGTTCACTTAAATGTCCTGTTGCTTTTGGCAACCCCATATGACAAACATGGTCGTGCTGCTTATTACCAGAAAATGTCTTCTGTGCATAATACTGGAGATGCAATGCTCATTGAATGGAGCAATGGAAATTCAGTCATGAGTGGCTGCAGTCCTATTTTCAGATTTGCTAACATGTTCAGAAGTAGGTTATTTGAAGACAATTTGCACTTGTTCTGTATAGATGCTTTCTAGTTCCTTTTCTTATCTAGCAAAGACGTAGTCCCAAAAACCTAAGTCTGGAAAATGTAACAGTCGCACGAGGAGCAATTCCATCCCATTTCTTGACTGTCATGTGACTTGCGAGCATTGATCTTAATGGACAGGCAGGAACTAGTTTCAATTTTCTACTCGGCACCTGTAACACATGCATCCCTTCAGTTCTGCACTGCTGTCCAAGCTGGATTTTTAACATACTTGCACGTGACACTCAAGTGAGGCTGGTAGGGAGTGGTGGGCCTTCACGTTGTCTGTATTCTTTCTGCTGGTGTTGGGAAATTTCAGAATATTAACTGTGACTGCCAAATGGTTGCATATATTAGGTCAGCATTGTGTGTATCCTGAAGGTTGATGTTCCAAGTGATGTTCCGTAAGTGCAAGCACCCAGAAGGGATTGGTGCCTGTGCTTTGAATCCTTGTTCATTTCATACAAGTGTAAAAACAAGTAACTGCACATATTAAATTTAGCTTTTAGCCACGAAACTGAGCTGAACAGCTCTTCCAAGCAAGTCAAGAAGACACTTTTTTTTTTCATGTACTCATTTCTCTAGCTTTCAGTAAATGGCAATCATCACTTGGGGAAAAAAATCTTTCAGTGCATGCCTAAACAAGCAGAAACTGAAAAGCAACTCTAACATATACTGAACATCTTTCACAATACTTTGGAGTATTAATTATAAATCAGTTAATAGACAAAAGAGATTGCAATGCACTGAAAATGGAATAACGTTAGTTCACTCAGATTTGGTGAATCTGCCTGGGCTTTTCTTGAGAAACTACTGTGTTTTAAGTAAAATTGTGTGATATCCTTTAAACTCTGAATTATAAGTGGATGCAATGTGTCAATCTAACCAGTGTTATCAATATTTGGAAGTTGAGTATGAAAGAAGGAATGCGGTCAAAAATTTGTCAGCCTGGGTTCTGAATGATTCTCTTAGGCAGTCCCTTGCCCCCAAGGATCACTAGCTGTAGCTCAATCATGCAATCTGTGGAAACTGCGACGTGTGGGATGAGGTCAGGAAGATGAGTTCTTTGAGGTTTTGACATTGTTTGCAATGCCCCAACTAGCTTCTACACATGTTGTTTAGTGCCCCCCAAATGAACCTTCGCTCTTTTTTTTAAATTTGGTCACAAGTCAGGGACTCCCATGAGTTGACAGGAATGTCTGACCTCTTCAGGAACGCTTTGATGTCATTTCTAAAACATTTCACGTTCTTTTCCCTGGAGTTTCCTAGTCAGAACCAGGTCCTGATCCAATTGCTAAGCTGAGAAGTCTAGAGCCAAACGTATAAATGACCTGATAAAAACTGAAAGAACTGCGGATGCTAGAAATCAGAAACAAAAACAGAAATTGCTGGAAAAGCTCAGCAGGTCCGGCAGCATCTGTGGAGAGAAATCAGAGTTCATGTTTCGAGTCTAGTGACCCTTCGTTCTGCTGATATAAATGAGATGTCTCATCCAGTGATGATGATTCCAGAGAATACATGTATGGTGGCTTCATGAGATTGATATCCCTTTTGATCTGATTATCAGTATATTGACAAACCTATTGAAGGATTCAACCACCTGGATAAGACGTGACTGCCTTTCTAGCGAAGATCGTGAAGGAAGAATCTTAATTTGTACTGTCAAGGTGATCATACAGACTCACTGGTGAACCACTCTAATAACCAATTTTCTTTTATATTGTCAATTTGTCTCCCTTTGTTTACAAAGCTTGCCTAATCTTCCGCTTCTCCTCTGTTTTATCTCTTGTGCACTTGATTTCCTAGTACTAATGAATCTGGATTTCACATAGGCCATATTTTTATTTGAAACTAGATTTAGTTTGAATTTTTGAACTCATCTGGGAAACACTACGTTTTGTTTAATCATTTGTTTTGTGGGCTAATATTCGCTGTAAGCATATTTCTCACTATAGTGTGTAGTTTTATGTACTAATTGCCCTTTCCTAGTTTTGTTTTAGTTAGTTCCCCACATTTTTTTAAAAAAATGAGAACCACAAATGTTTTCTATAACGATCAAGCTTTGGGGCCTGCAATTTTCCTGTCATTGTCCTTTTTGAACTTTTGTATAGCACGAGTCTCTAGTCTATTGAAATAATCCAATTGTCCGATAAGCTAGTAAGTGCAGGAAGACGAGACATTTTAATGTGTAAATGTCCCCGCTCTTGGAACTCTCATCACCAGTTTGTTCTGATGTGGTAGTCTAATTATAAGTCTAAATAAAAATAAACAACATTCAGAGCAACAGTGAGCTTGAGGCACAACCTATGATAGTGATCTGACATCAACTATGACATAGTACAGGGTAGGGCAGGACTGAGTTGTACATTCTAGCTGATAAAATATTCAGGAAGGATGGCAGTCAACACTAGTTAGATGTAATCTTTAATGACGCAAAATCAGCTGACCAGACAAATTGTGTGAAATTTTTCACGAATACCTCAAAATTCCCAAATAAGATTGGCTTGACTTCAAAAAAAAATTTGCTTCAGTGAAGAAAAACATCATAAACATGATCTCTCCCCTTCTGAAGCTTGGTGCTTGACAGCTGGAACCTACACATTGAAGTATGATGTGGAGGTGCCGGTGTTGGAGTGGGGTGGACGAAGTCCAAAGTCACATGACACCAGGTTATATAGTCCAACAGGTTAATTTGAACAACACAGCAGGCCAGGCTGCATCAGAGGAGCAGGAATGTTGACGTTTCGGGTTGTAACCTTTCTTCAGAAATGGGGAGGGGGTAAGGGAGCTCAGAAATAAATAGAGAGAGGAGAGGAGGGGTGGGGCTGGGGAAGGTGTGTGGGATGGTGATACATGAGTGCAGGTAGGGAGTGGTGGGGATTGGTCAGTGGCAAGAGTAGGGCGAATAGATGGCAGAGAAGATGGACTGGGTGTTTCAGGTCAAGGAGTGTTTGTGACAGGCCAGGGGTGGGGAGATTTTGAAATTGGTGAATTCCCGATAGCCTAATTTGCATGCAGCAAAATCCCACAAGCAGCAGTGAGACCATAACCAGATTTTTTTTTTTCTTCCCATTCCATTTTCACGCTTGCGGGTTAAGCATTCGTGTGGACACTGGACACAGTTTCCCTGCTGCTGTTGTAAGATCAATAGAATCTATTATCCTCAAGTGTGAGAGAACCTTTATCATCGCTGAAGAAAGACACTTCTGGCAATGCAATGCAGTGTGGGATTGCCACACTAAATTGTCAACCTGGATTATGTGCTGAAGGATCTTCGAGCAGGATCTGCTGTTCCAACTTGCTCGCTCTGAAGATGGCTCCCACCAGCTCACAACTCAAATGGTACAGAGAGCTAACTGAAACAAATTAGAAAAAGCAGTTGACAGATGAAATTCTCTATAGTAGTCAGAGATTTGCAAAAAGGAATGATTAGGCTACAATCATGGATAGAACAAAATGTGGAGTTGCTTCGATGAATTGATAAATTTATCTGCAATTCCATTTTTTTTTTAAATGAGATATTCCTGAAATGAAAGTTCAGTAACATAAGGTAATGAAGTGCGCAATAGAAATATGCATGTAATTAGAAATCTAAGAGTGAACGAAATGCTGGTAGTATCGTAGCCAAGCACTTGGCATTTCATACAACCAAAGAATAGCCAATGAAAGGGAGGATTTAATTGGTGGTTTATTTATATCTTATGAATGATGGAGCTGTGGAAACACTCAATTAGTTTCGTCATCTTAGTTATGGCAATGAAAGAAAAAGGCCAAACAATTGCGTACGGCCCTGATAAATAAGGAAGTTGACTTGAAAGAAAATTATGAACTTCCAGTGTTAAAAACACAGTAGTCCTTTGCCTCCTTCAGAACCTACTATGAGGAAATGAGAGAGACTTCTATTAAAAAAAAACTTAAAAGTTCCTTGGAATGTCAAGGTTGTTCTGGGATCTTGGAGAATTACCATTGTGGTATATACATTAAGAAAGAGATCAAGCTCCTAATTACAGATGTGTCAGGCCAAGATCCAACTAGATACTTTGCCAAAAACTAACATGGATAAAATTATGAACTTGGTTAGAAATCTGTGGATTGAATAAGAAAAGCCAACAGTTATGAGTGGAAGAGATAGTAGGAACTGCCAATGCTGGAGAGTCTGAGATAACAAGGTGTAGATCTGGATGAACGCAGCAGGCCAAACAGCATCAGAGGAGCAGGAAAGCTGGCGTTTCGGGTCTAGACCCTTCTTCAGAAGAAAGGTCTGGACCCGAAACGTCAGCGTTCCTGTACCTCTGATGCTGCTTGGCCTGCTGTGTTCATCCAGTTCTACACCTTGTTGTCTCAGTTATGAGTGGAAGGCAGTTTATACCAGAACGTTAATTATGAAGAAATGTGAGTATATCAATAATAGAAATGCCAAAGAAAAGTACTTAATGAACATGAAATCCTCAAAGTAGCAACACATTTCTTAAAAAAAAACTTTCACTTTGTCATAGGGTAATAATATATCTCAATTTGTGTCCAGCCTATCTCCTACTGCCTTTAATGTAAAACTCCTTTGCAGATTGTATTCAAGACATTTGTCTAGGGCAGTGTCAGTTTTATCCTGTGTTTTTTTTTTGTAATTTAGCTTGTGTGTGAGCCGACTTCTATTTTCAGAAAGGCAGAACAATTACAGAACCACTGAGTGGGATCTGGAGTCAAGTTCTTAGAATTGTACTGGTGACGATTCATTAAAACTACTTTTGATCTTGCCCCTGTCTCTTGCTGAGATCAGGGTCGTAAATAGTAGGGTCAAATAGTGTTTGACCAACAAAATGGAAGTTATTGGACTCGGTGCATATGAAGCAAAAGATTTATATATATAGCATGGCCAAACTCGCAATTAAATTGTTTCTACCACCTTATGGAATCCACAGTACTGTGTCAGCACACAATCTCATTGTTGATATGTTAATCTGCTTTAAGTTTGAGATGGCCTTGGTTTTAATGTTGAAATTTTCAAACGTTCAAGATGTCTGAAATCAACAAAACTCAGGTGTGGGAGATTCTGTGTCTTGTTTTGCGGTCAAATACACAGCTCTTAAATAGAACATGCTGTAGACCTCAATTTTAAAAACTAGACATGCTGAAGCTTGATTTTGGTAGTACTGTCTTACCCAGGTTAAAAATATATGGCTGCAAGCCTCACTCCAAGTTTTGACTATGTGACCCATCCAGAGATTTCAGTACAATTCCAAATGATTGCCATATTACTGAAGGTGCCATTTTTCAGAAGAAATACTAAACTGAGGCCCTGACTCTGCTTTCAGAGCTTGAGTTCTCATTGCATTTTTGTTTTTGTACAACGAGCAGATGATTTCCACTTCCCTGGTCCAAATTAACTGGCACTATCCAAATGCAAAAGCAGCTCAATGAACATGATAGGTGACAAAAACAAAGTTGCTGGAGAAGCTGAGCAGGTCTGGCAGCATCTGTGAAGGAAAAAACAGAGTTAACATTTCGGGTCCGGTGACCCTTCCTCAGAACCGTTCCTGATTTACAGCATCCACAGTTCTTTCGGTTTTTATTTAAAATGATAGGTGAGTTGCATTATCTTTACCCTCTTCAAATTTTTCAAGTTTTAGAACTACTTACACTGCAGTAGCCATTACAAACTTATTGTGGCAGCCAAACATGGCTTCTGCAAATCTGCACCAGGGGTCATTGTCTAAATTTGCACTCGCAGCAAGAACTCTAAACTTGCCAATAGTTCTTATTTGAGATTTTGTTCTGTGCTGTATGCTGTTTTCTGACCATTCCTTTTCTAAATGGTACAAAACTATTTCATTAAAGATACTTTATCAAGCAAGATACATTTATCAAGCAAGGCCTTTTACTTAGTGTGCCTTATCAAACATGTTCTCATGGGTAAATTTATTTCAAATCAGAACTCCCCTCCTCTCTCAAATAGAGGTGCAAATGTGATGCTTTTCAATTTCGTTAAATCTGTCACAAACTGAGCAGTAATACAAGGTTGTTCAGGGCATCTAGTCTGCCAATGTTCAATATTCCTTCCTGTAAAACCTCAGCTAATTTCAAGATGGTCAGTTCAATTTCCTGCACTTGGATCACACAACCGAAATAAGTATTGGAAACTCCCTATGTATGTGTGTGTTACCACTAGGTTAGTAAACTTGATATGTGGACAAGTGGGAGGGGGCTCATTTCTTTGATAGAATAACATTACAAAAACAAATCAACATCATTTGGATGTAGTGTGGTTCTTGAACTTATAGTATTTTGGCTCTTGTCGCAGGAAAATTTTAAACTTCCTTCTCCCCGTTTTTTGGGTCAGGCTATGCTGCAATAAATTTATTTACTGATTATAATGTATGTGCTTTAGGACATTGGCGACCACTTCGCAGAACATCTACGTTCTGCTCGCAAAAAAGACCCTGAACTACCTGTTGCCTGCCACTTCAATGCACCACCCTGCTCTCTGACCAACATCTCTGTCTCCGGCTTGCTACAGTGTTCCAGTGAAGCCCAACGCAAGCTGGAGGAACAACACCTCATTTTCCTCTTGGGGACCCTACAGCCCTTCGAACTCAATATTGAGTTCAATAATTTTGGGGCCTAAACTCTCCCATGTCCCAGCCCCCCTACCCCACACACCAGGCCTTGTTACCACATAGCCTGCCATTACACACCCCCTGTTGTTAGTCACTAACAGTCCCCATTAACAACTATTCACCCTCCCAGCCTGATTGGTAGCAACTCCTTTGTCTGTCCAGGATAACAAGGCGTGGGGCTGGATGAACGCAGCAGGCCAAGCAGCA
>JAHRHZ010000248.1:29889495-29924918 GCA_024137785.1 Ginglymostoma cirratum | reverse complement strand
CACCCACCTCCCTATTTTCTGTATATAAACTGACGTTTTCCCAGCCACCATCAGTTCTGAGGAAGGGTCACCGGACCCGAAACGTTAACTCTGTTTTCTCCTCCACAGATGCTGCCAGACCTGCTGAACTTTTCCAGCAACTTTGTTTTTGTTCCTGATTTAGGACATTATTCAGTAAACTTCTGTTGAAATAGAACGTGATGCCACAGGGAGTCACCGAGCCAAACATTTACTCTAACTGTGTGCCAGCAATCTGGATATATCATGGGCACATTTTGTTCTTAACATTGTTGAAATGTTAATTCAACCAAAACTAGTGTATTAAGTTATGATGACAATACGCTTAAAACCTTGTACAGCTAATGCGTTTACACATTTGGGTGCAATTTAACTAACACAGTTGGAATATGGAACCTGAGTATTCTGGAAGAATGACATTTTGGACTTTGAATAGAAGATCATTTGTTCTGGGATGGATTTATGCTAATATTGACTGAGGATTGTTTTCTTTCTTCCTCTTTGAAGTCTACACAATGAGATTTTCATTATTTGATAACGCAGATAGATGGGACTGTGGTCTATGTTGCCTGTTGTAAGGACAACACCCACTCTATTATGAACATAAATACAAGACGACAGGACCTGACTATTACTCATGCCACAACCTGAGTAAACTCAAAAATGGCTTAAGGTGAACTAAAAGACTGCTTCTGTTTGAAAAGAGAGGAGATCAGTTAATGTTTCAAGAGTTGCATCTTTATTACAACAATGAGTGATGAGTGGATGATGTTGAACGTGATGTTTGAGTTAAGCTATTGGTGTGGGTTGAGGGATGGAGTGATGGGGCATGGGAATTAACCAATCGCAAGAAACCAGCTCAATGGGGAGAAAAATGTGGATGAGCAATTAACAGCAGACAGCAGAAGTCTGGCATCTGTGTTTTTAAATTAGTAGTTTGCAGAAAGATGAGTTCCAGGAATCAATTGTTCTCAGTTTGGCAATAATTACATTAACATGGGACATCACACTACTTTAAACATTATGAAATCTTTTCACAGGAATGTTACCAAACAAAATTTGTCACCAGGAAAAATGATGCAGCCCCTGTTGGTGACAAACAACAACACCTTATAGTTGCGAACAACTTCAACTGCCCCTCCCACTCCCTGGGTGACATGTCCATCCTGGGCTGCCTCCAGTGTCACAATGACGCCACCCGGGAACTGGAGGAGCAGCACCTCATAGTCCACTTCGGGAGCCTACATCCCAATGGTCTCAATGTGGACTTTACCACTTTCAAAATCTCCCCACCCTCAGCCTCATCCCATGACCAACCCTCCCTCTTGTCCCCACCTCCTTGACTTGACAGAACCTGTCCATTTTCTCTCCCGCCTATCCACTCCTCCCACCTCCGCTGACCAATCCCTACTACTCCCTATCTGCACTTGCCTATCACCATCCCATCTACCTACCCCAGCCCCAGCCCCACCCCTCCTCTCTTTATTTCTGAGCTCCCTTCCTCCTCCCCCATTTCTGAAGAAGGGTCCCGACCTGAAACGTCAACTTTCTGGCTCCTCTGAAGCTGCCTGGCGTGCTGTGTTCCTCCAGCTCCACACTGTGTTATCTCTGACTTCAACATCGGCAGTTCTTGCTATCTCTGAGTTGATTTAAAAACTTGGTCAATTGAGGTTTCAGCATACAGGTGCATAAAAAACATTTGACAAGTAAATAGTATGTTGGCCTTCATGTAATGGGGTTGGAGATGTACAACAGGCTGAAACTGGGGAAGTGAAGTTATTCCGAGAGGGATGTAGGTCTTGAAAAGTTTGAGGAATAAATTGAGAACCAGCTTGAGAATTTTGATTTGGATATATTGCTTAACCAGTAGCTAACGCAGTGAGTGAACACTGGTGTAACTGGTGACAGGACTTGGTGAAAATTAAATGGGGACAGTAGAGTTTTGGATGACCTCCCACTTATTCAGGACTGTCCTTCATCTCAGAATAGCACACTTGAATTCTTCCAATCAGATTTCCAATTCTGCCACTTTACTCCTCCATGTTTGCAGCTTTTAAGGCTGTCCCTTCTGGAATTTCCTCCCTGTACATTTTTTTTCTTTTTCTACCTATTGCTACCTTTTGAGATGGCCCTAAAAATTTATCTTTATATACTCTCAAATATTTCTTTCCAAGCCATCAATTGGTGCTCAGATTAAGCATCCTGGGATGTTTTATAGAGTTGGAATCGTCATTCAAATACATATTTTTGTTTGCTTATATAAAAACAAAACCATTCCTTTATGAAAACATTCATATGATCTACTATGCCACATAACATGTAAGTTCTTGCTTAAGTATAAGATGCTGAACATTTTTTAGTTGTTAATGCAAGATGTGCGTGGACTATGAAACAAATGAGATGAAGGTTTCTTTAGGATCAGTTTTCCACACACACCTTCTGAGGTGAAGAGTGATAATGATACTTGTTTACAAATGCAAATGAAGCTCTCTCCAAACGGGTATGTTTTCAGATCATAAGAAGGAACTGCGCTCATTCTCTCTAATCAATTTTGGTGTCATTACGTTGAGGAGAAAATATGTGTCAATGGATATTTTATTAACCCTTCCGATGGCTGTGGTTGAGTACATGTCTCGTTTTCGTTGAGAAACCTAAATCTGTTAGACGCTGCTGTGTGTGTATCTTGGTGGCTTCACAGCTGTCTTAAGTTTGGACATAGTCATCTTGGTAGCTTCATCCCAACTGCCTGACTTTACACTCTCACAGTTGGTCAATCGGCACAGTCACCCATGTGGTGCATCAACTTTCATCAGCAAGATAAGTGAGTCTTCATTACCTGATTGCTTCTTTATCAACTTCTACCCCCATGCAAAAAAAATTTTCAATCAAGTAAGTTAAGAGGCTCTTCTTATTTCACCAAAAATAATTCTGTGCTGCTCGTGATGTTGTCATCGGAATTAACCACTTTAATTCCTGAAGAGTTAACAACGTAAAAGTTGCCTGTAATTGAAAACCTGATATAATTTTGCTTCTAAGTCTTCTTTTATTTTCTCATTTTGCACATGGTTGTCATAGATGTATCTTTTACATATTTATTCATGTGAAGTTATACCACTTCCCTTGAAAAGATGTTGATGAAGAGCCACCTCCTTGAACCATTTTTATCGTGTAGGTTCGCCCAAAGTGTTAATCTGAGCAGTGTTTCAGGACTATGATGCTGGAATCATGATCTAATTCCAAGTCCAGATGGTGTGTTATTTGGAGGGAAGGAACTTGCTACTGTTTTTTTTTGGAACCATGAGTCTGCTTCTCTTGTCCTCCTTCATTGGTAGAGGTCATGTGTTGTTGAAGGAGTTTTGGTGCACTTTTTAAGTTGTACGTGCTGCTGTCACAGTATGTGGATGGTGAAGATAATGAATGCTTAAAGTGGTCACTGGGGGGGCTGATCAGACAGTTTGATGCTGGAATGTGTTAAGCTTCTTGTGTTGCTGGATCTGCATTGATTTTAGTCAAATGGAGAATGTTGCATCACACTCCTGATTTGTGCCTTGTAGCTGTTGGACAGCCTTTGGAGAATTGGGAGGCAAATTAATTATTGCAGATTTTCCTGTTGTTGGCCTGCTCTTTTTGCCAGCGGATTGATGTGGCTACTCAGCGCTGACCCCAGAGTATTTTTTGAGAATATTTATAATGGTATTTGTTGTACATAGTGCCAGAAGCAGTTAACTGACTTCACATGATAAGCTCCACCCATAAAGAAGTAAAGCATTGTTTCTGCGAAGAGCTAACCAGTGTAATTGAGTGTTGAGCCATTAACTGGTGTTGTCTTGTTGGTGTAGCAGTAATGTATACTTAGGTTGAGTCTGATGTCTCACAGGAGATAATCCATTGCTCTCTTGAGTATTAAGGAACATGTAACAAATCTATGATAACAAGGTGTGGGGCTGGATGAACACAGCAGGCCAAGCAGCAGCATAGGAGCAGGAAAGCTTGACGTTATGATGCTGCTTGGCCTGCTGTGTTATCCAGCCCCACACCTTGTTATCTCGGATTCTCCAGCATCTGCAGGACCTTTTATCTCATGTAACAAATCTATGTATGGTTCAAGATTCTGCTGAAGACTTTGTGTAGGCATATTTAAGTAATGTGTAATTTAGACCATCATTATCAGATAAAGGTGGGTCAGGTAGACCAACCACAACATTCTAATCAGACAATAGGTATCCAGGGTAATAGTTGGAAAATGCCATTAACTACCAGACAATGGTGCAACTGTTCAGGAGCTGAGAACTTATGAATCTTGTATACTTGTCAGTGAACATCTCTATTTTTGGCCTTACTGAAGGTGTATAATTCTGTGACCATGACTGTTAATCTGTAGCCACCTTCTAGGAAGTCTTCTATCGGAACAAGTTATGCAATTGTTTTCGAACCATTGATTGTCACAGCTTTTCTATCTGAATAAACCAGATATTACTTGATACCCTGCGAGAAACTTAATTAGTTTGCCTTTCCTAAAAAGAGGAGACTTTACTTGGCAATGTTTTATGTTTCAATAGCTGACAATAGACAAACCGTTCTCCTTCTGCCATGGTACATGAATAAACAAATAGTCAACCTGCAGAGTACTGAATGTCTTGGGTGTAAAATGAAATGTAGCTGTACAAATTTGCTGTTAGGTCAACACCACATGTTGAGGAAGGAAACACCATGCAGCTGATTCTGACATCCTGTTTTCCACTAATGAGCATCAAGCATCAAAATGGTTTTTGCATCAGTATTTCAATCGCCTGGGCCTGGCCATCATTTATGTTATCTGTCTTCTCAATCTGTTGGACGGATTGAGAAACAAATTGAAGATCCATTCACTTTATTTCTTATCCCTTTTTCTCTTACTCGGGAGCCATTGGTTTTGACACTGAGTGACTCAGCACAATTGCAAGCCTTGCCACACTACCTCATTAAAATGACCTCCCTTCACTCGGATGGTAACTATCAGTAGGGTATTTGATCTGAGGTTATTAGAAAAATATCTTATTTGCTCACACCTGATATGCATTTCCTAGCAGGGAACAGTGGATGCTTGTGAATAATTGTGTAAGGAAACTAGCCTAATTTTTACCGTTTCTAGCCCAGGTTGCGTTATATTGCTCACAGTAAAGCTAGTTTGCATTCTAAGTGTTTCAGAACCTCACTGATACATCAACCTGTTAAGGTGCCAGCACTACTTTGGTATTTGTAAAAGTGATTCCTAGATCTTAGTCAAAAAGAGACAGCATAGATCTAGAGAGAACATATTATTTTTAGTTATAAGTTGTGCATTTACAGCGCTTCTGTGTTTGACCAATGTAATTGGCCTTTGCTCTCCTGTTACAGTCTATTGGGATCATTCTGCATCTTTAATGAAGGATAATTTAAGACCTTTTGACTAAGATGGAGGTAAAGTGTGGGTTGAAATCTGATGACTGCTAAATGAATGGTCTAAAAATTAAACTTGATAGTTTCTTTGTTGTATGGTAACGGTGTCTGCAGATTTTTAACTGCTTGATAATTGCAGTTCTATAAAACACTCTATACTGCAGTGTCAAGTGTGAAAAGTGTACACAGTAAGAGGGGATTTGGTGTTACATTTATCACATGCAATGCAAACTAAATGTAGTGATTGCACAGGACTGAGAAAATGAACTTTTCTTGACATCATGATCCCTAAGTCCTTCTGCTTGGATCATCACAATTTCAACCTGTCGCATCTGTCCATCATGTCTTGAATCACCCTCCCTAATCACCTTCGACTGCTACTCAGTGGATGGCCATTCGTGTCTTTTGCAAAACACTAAGCATCTTAGTATTGGTGATACTTGAGCACTGAAGGCTTGCTGATTCAGTGTAAAACTGATTTGGGATCAGACATCATGTTGCTTGTAGACTTGAACTGATTGGTGGATCAGTTCTGTGTCTAAGGCCAACAAGGGGACAAAAAAGTCACTGTTATATCAAAAACAAGGGCTTTAAAGAGAGAATTAGTTCTTTTTCTATATAGTGTCTTTGACATGGCATGAAAGTGTCTTTGCGTTTTGCACAATTAATTACTTTGGAAGTGTACTGAATTTGTACATGGACAAATATGTTAGTTGTTCTGTGTGTGAAACATGTGTCTTGAACTGCAATGAAATCAATAATCGGTAAACGTTTCATGTAGTTTGGAGCGCACAAAAGTTCACTGTGAGGACAGCAAATGGACCTGGCGAGTCTTTAGTCTTGTCTGGCAAGTTTGTAAAATGAAGTTGATAACCTTGCGAATAACCTCCCTGAAACGTCTGATGTTCAAAACTTTGAAGAATGTCTCATCTTCCTCATTAATATGTGACACAAGTTCATCACTCTAAATGTAAAATTACTCAATACAAGATTGAAGTTCTGTGGCAACTGAAATTGCAGATACTCAGTATGGCTAACAGCAGCTGTGAACAGCGACATAGAGTTAACAGTACGCAGTTAATAGTTCAGACCTGGGTGATATTTTTAAGAGATTCTGGCGACAGGTCATCAACCTGCAAAGAGGCTGCTTGATCTGGGTATTTACAACAGTTACAACATTACGAGAATCAAACCACCACCACTTAACATTACATGGAAGACTTCCCCACCACCAACATCTTAGGGTTAACGTTGACAAGAAACTAAACTGAACTCAGCAGATGAATACAGTGGCTACAAGACCAAATCAGAGGCTAGGAATACTGCAGTGAATAACTCGCCTCCTTAAAGTCTGTCCATCATTTACATGGCACAAGTCAAGAGTGTGATGGAATTCTTCCCACTTGCCTGGACGGGTGCAGCTCCAACAACACTCGAGAACGTGGACACGATCCAGGACAAAGCAACATTGGGGATTGGCACTACGTCCACTCTCCCCACCACTGACACTGAGTAGCAGCAGTGTGTACCATCTACAACAATCACTGCAGAAATTCGCTAAGGTTCCTCCTCAACCCATGACCACTGCCATGGGAGCAAATATCTGGGATCACCACCACCTGCAAGTTCCCTCCAGGCTACTCTCCACCCTTACTTAGAAATGTACTATTGTTGAGTTTAAATCCTGGAACTGCCTTCCAAATAGCATGGTAGGTCCATCACTACCAAATGGACGGTAGTAATACCAGAAGACAGCTCACCACCTTAAGGGCAGTTAGAGCCAACCCTGCCCGTCTCCCATGAATGACTTTTTGGAACAGTTCTAGTTTACTGTTTATTACTTTGGCTTGAAGCATTCTGGCTAAACTTGAATTTCTAACCAACAATATAATTCTTTAAAGAATCAGTTGAATGTGGAGCTGGTTAGAGTAGGAGTGCTCCTCTCAAGAAAAAGAATGAAGGCAATTTTATTCCCCACCCTCTCTCTAATGTTCTTATGCCTGTCCCCTGCCTTTTATTTGCATGAAGATAACACTGTAGCCTCAGTGGCCTGTGCTACAAGTATGTTTGATTGTGCAAGCTGCCTCTTGAGGTATTGCATTGCACCAATTGTGTGGAAATAAGATCTGTGGCCCAATAATGGGCACTTTGCTGCACCCAAAGACAAGTTGAAATGTAATTGTTGCTTCACAAATTCTGGGAAAAGGCCGTCTCAAGCTTCGTTTTTCATGAAATTGAATGTGAATTGCTTAAGATTCCAGGGCCAGTAATGCCTTGTTTTCATTTTTGCAAAATAAGCCTTTTTTTAAGATCTAGTTCCGACCAAGTCCCCCTCTGTAATATCTTCCAGATCTCTGGGATTTCTGAATTCCTCCAAATGTGTCCCTTTTGCACCCATGATTTTAATTGAATCAAATTTGGCAGGAGATTCATAGAATCCTAGCTTCCCTACGGTATGGAAGCAGGCCATTCAGCCCAACGAGTCCACACTGATCCTCTGAAGAGCATTCCACCAGACCCACCCCAACTCTGTATCCCTACATTTCTCATGGTTAATCCACCTAGCCTGCACATCTTTGCACTGTGGGAGGAAATCGGAGGACCCGGAGGAAATCCATGCAGACACTGGGAGAATGTGCATGCTCCACACAGACAGTCACCCAAAGGTGGAATCGAACCTGGGTTCCTGGTGCTGTGAGGTAGCCCTGCTAACCACTGAACCACTGTGTCGCGCTCTAGTCTTCAGGTGTCTAGGCCGCAAGCTCTGGAATTTTTTTCCAAAGTCTCTCAAATTGTCTTTCCTCAACTTGCCCTTTGAACCACTCTCCATCAGGTAATAATGATACATTTTGTTTGGCGCTCCTATTTAGTCCTTTGGAACACTTCACCAAGATAAAGGCACTGTGTACAACCTGATAGTGGTGGGAATGAGGGAAAGTCCAACCAAACGGTCTGACCTGTAATTGTCTGAGCAACACCCTCTTCCAACCTTCTTTCGTAGTTACAGAATACAAAGTTCGTCTTCCTGCTTTGCCAGGTAGAGTGTTTAAATTTAAAAGCTAACAGTCAGGAAGTATAGAATTGGTGTGCAGAATTTTTTTTCTTGTATTAAGACCATATTGAAATGAGAACACACTTTTTAAAATTCTGGGCATGTACTTCATAGGCCAAGTAATTTTGATGAATAATTATAATCTCCCTCAAGCAGGCCTGCGAAGATCTGGGGGCGTTAATTTATCAGGATCTTAGGTCGATAAAGTCGTATTGTCATCTTTTGGACGTATCTCGAAAGATTTCTATTCCTTATCACCACAATGATTTCTGACCAAATGAAAACAAGTGTCATAATCTCATAATGATTAACCACCCATTACAGTTAACCTTTGGGCATAATAAGATGTGGTTTATGTGCCTTAAAAGTGATGTTGTGTTTACCTGATATTGTGCTACAAAAGAAATACTGCCAATTGTCTGCTGTACGTTTGCCTGTTAAATGCTGTCACATGTACATAATTTGTATTTACCAGTTCAGTTGAGAGTTGTGTACATTTCATTTGTGATCAGTGAGGCATTGTCAATGAGTCTACCAGACTATGTCATTGCAATCGGTCCATACTATTGTCCTCCAAGCTTCATTTGGCTATTTGCTGGATTGGAAGTATTGTCGGCAATTTCTGGTAATAGTTAGTTTCACCTGTGAAATTGTCAGAAATATCCAGCTTGACAAGCTGCTTATTTCATATTAGCGTTAAGATTCTAACCATATGTTCCAGCAGTGTTAGCTCGGCTTCTTCATAATCTTTGGGTGACTTGGGATTCCAAGGCAAAGATGGATTTTCCAACTTGGAAATCTTCCTGTGCAAGAGAATGAAAGCTGCTGTTCGAATCAATGTGGAATTTAAATAAGGTCTCCCAAAGCAGTACGATAGTTACGTCCACTATAGTTGAGTGTGTGGCACTTGCTTCTCTTGGTCAGAAGATCCATGTGTTCAAATTCCACCTGACTAGGCTTGAGCTCAAAGTGTAGGCTGCAAAATTATACCACTGTTGGAAATGCTGACCTTCGAGGAGGGGAGGGGGTGATGTGAGGACCTACAGCCAGAAGCAGACTGACTAGTGGCAGACCCGAGTGGGACTCGGGACGTAAATAAGAATAAGATTTTTCTCAAAGAGTTAGGTAGGATGTAAGAGTAAAATAAAAGCACAAGTCCGTGTCCACTAAGTTAACGTGCCTGGGAAAAGCTCAAGTCAGTTATTTCCAAAGTTTGCACTATGTGGGGAATCCTAGATGCTCCTGGAAACCTGGTGACTGTATGCAGGAGATGCCTGCAGCTGGAGCATCTCAAGCTCTGGGTTTTTGAGGGACAATGGAGGCACTAAGGTGGACAGCACATGTCACAATATGGTCACCCTGCAACTTAATGAAGTACAGGCAGGGAGGGAATGGGTGACTGCCGGACAGAAAAAGGGATCAGGCTGGTACTGAGGGTGTATCCGTCTCAAACTGTTTTTTTTTTTGCTCTTGAACACAGTATGCCAGTATGAAAAGCAGAAGTCCAAGTGTTTCGTTGTTGCATGTTTGATTTTGCGTTGAATCCTATGCTGGGAGACTTAGAGTTAGTGGAATGACCGAACGATTTTTCTCTTACTCAGAATTCTAATGAGTGGCTTTCTCACTAATACAAGTGAAGCCATTGAAAATTGTGTCACAACCACAAATTATGCAGATCCTAAGAGTGGTTTGTGAACTATGAAGATGTATAAGCTCATATAGTGGAGTGAAAAGTGATGAAATCATGCTTTATACAATGTGAAAGGTTAGTTCATGACACAAATATTGCTAAAAATTGGTGAAGTGAAAAGTGATTAAATTATTATGTAAAAGGCACAAAAGGGTTTGGGGTAAATGATGATAAAAATTGCCTATGGAGATGAAAATGAGACTAGACTGTATGACTTTTGCAGGCCTGTCAGAAGATTCCACCTCTGAATTGAAGTGAAAGAGTTGAAAGCTTGAAGTCTGATTCAATGGCTGCGTTAGCTTCTGTTGTCAAATAGATGCAGGTTATTCCCTCAGTTGGCCAAAGCATTGCAGGCTTGGGGAGTAAGTAGAGCCTCTTATGTTACAATTTAATAGCCTTGCAAATTATGGCTCTTGGGAGCTTTGATCAGCACAACAGTCCCCAGTTTGTTTGCTTTGGATACCTCTGTCTCATATTATTGAAAAGCAGTTGCTGGTTTAAGACGTCTCCCATAACGTTCCAATGGCTGTCCTCAAAATAGTTGTTTGCAGCCAGTATTATCACACAAAATGGCCTCACTAATTTGCATGAATTACTATTCCACAAAGTATAATTGGATATGCTGTGAATTTTTATGATGTTCCTGTCTCCTCTTCCATCCAGCAGAAGCTTTGCAGCTTCACATTTTCTTAAGGTTCAATGGGTAGTCTTGGAATCATTGAAAAAATTTCAATGACCTCTTTATTATTAACTCTTGACTCTGAAGATAACACAGCCTGACTGTCACCAAGAGCAGACAGACAGAAACGTTTCAAACCAAAAGCGAAGTGATGGGCTACAATTTGTCCCTGATTGCCACCGTGATGGAGGGCATTGTCATGCAGCTTTTCTGTTTTGACAGGGACAAGGTTAGGATGGGCCTCAGTTTGCTCCAGCATGCTTTCTTGACGCAGATAGCCATTTAAGTGACCAGCTGCCTCTGTTGAAATCACCAGATTTTGGAGTTCCTGGCATGTGGATTAAACTAAATTAGACATTAGTGCAGGGATTACAGCAGGTAGTGGCATGACTGTGCTCTGCCAGGATACACCTTTAGGAGAGCTGAGATACGCCTTGTGGATATGATTACCGGACACCTTGAGGATGGGTTCAGGGAGTTTTTGCTCAGAGGGACATGGGAGTTCTTGGGACTGTTAACTGTGGAGATAATTTTGCATTACCCCTTGGAAATGTTGAGTGTGCCAAGACCTGTTCATGACTGAACATGAGATAGTAGGAACTGCAGATGCTGGAGAATCTGAGGTAACAAGGTGCAGAGCTGGATGAACACAGCAGGCCCAGCAGCATCAGAGGAGCAGGAAGGCTGATGTTTTGGGCCTAGACCCTTCTAGGCCCGAAACGTCAGCTTTCCTACTCCTCTGATGCTGCTTGGCCTGCTGTGTTCTTCCAGCTCTGCACCTTGTTATCTCAGATATCTGAACGTGTTTTCTTTTTAAACAATGACTGCCTTTCTTAGAGAATATAATCTGTAATACATAACTTTATGTAACAATTATATTTCATCCCTTATGTGCGTTGGCCATTTGTGCATACTTTGGTATGGTAGGATAAGGAGAGAAGAATGGGTGGAAATAGGCATGCAATTGGCACAAGTGTATGGACATCTATGGAGGATAGCTGGAGTGGATTATTTTGTATGAGTTGACATCAATGTGTCAGTGCAGCAGGAATGTGAGAACTAGTTGCAATGTTTTAAATTTCTCACCTTTTTGGAAAGATAAGGTACCCCATTGGATCAGTCCTGGGGTACCTTTGGAGGAAGTAAGATAGCCTTTGGGATTATAAAAATGCATTTTGTGTGTTGGAAGTGCGTGAACTCACTGGGAATGACAAAGTTGTCAAGAAACTGTCGACAGAGAAAATTATGGAATTAAGAAACAAATATTCACAGGTATTTGAAAATGTCTGTTCGCACAAAGCCGTGTTGCTGCATTACTGATCTCCCAAACAAGAATTTTCACAATGGGGTGCTTGTTCAAAGGCAGCGGCAACTGCTTTTTGCATGAAAATGTTTGTCATCTAATGGATGAAGCATGTAATATTTGTTTTCAATATCAGGGATTAGATGAAGCAATTTAAATGTTTTGCATGTCTTCTCCCACCCCCACCAATGAATGTGCACTTTTTTTTTCAATGTGACTTTATCAGTAGAATGGCTGCTTCATTATCTGCCAGGATACTTCCTGATTCATGTTCTTGCTGCCAAATAAGGACATTAGCATGGAGAGAGGAGGTAATCGGTGGAGATATAAGTTGGCACTGAATTGATATGAAGGCTCATAAGGGCGAATGGTCTGATTGAGAGGCATGGAGGAATTCCTTGGAATTCTGCAGCTTTTTAAGCACATTGTCTCCTGCTCCATACCTCATTACAACAACTAATAGTTTCTATTTGTGATAAGACCATTCCTGACTTCAAGACGTCCCAAAGCTATTTACAATCTAGATACAAGTAAAACAAATGGCAATGGTATAAATGACTACATCATTCCTATTGGATCCTATAGTTGGTTGACGTTTAATTGCTGGCTAATACAGCAGGAAAATTGCATTGCCTTCAAATAGGCTCATCAGATTGCGAAGTAAGTGAGCAGAGAAAACTTCAGCTTTACATGATATTGGAAAGATGACATCTTTGTTCCAGAACTACATACAAGAAAGGAGCAGAAGCAGGCCATTCTTAAACCTGCTCTGTCACCTATTAAGATCATAACTGATCTAAGTGTAAAGTTACATCCAGAATCCCTTTTATCCTTTCACCACAGTAGATTGCCAACTGAGATTGTGCTCTCATCTCGAGTGAGAAAACATCTGTGTGAAATACGTTTGGGTATAGACTGTTCTTTCATGGTCTATTAACTTTAATAGTAATGTGACAGCAAATGTATACAATCCAACTGACCACAACGTTTTAAAGTAAAAATGGCTGAATCTCTTGTGATCTGACTGTGACATGTACATGAGCTTTACAAATTGTGATTCCCCTTACAGTTAAAAGCTTAGAACAGAATTCTTTCCATTTTTATCGATTGGAATTTTGTTTTTTGCTGGCCTTCGTTTTGTAGGAAGAGATGGAAATATGAGATTGTGATACAGTCCTTGAACACTTTTTGCTTTCTTTTATTACACCTTTTTGAAGTGCCCAGTCTGAGTTATTTCTCTGCAGAGCATAGTCCAGTACAGTACTATACAGCTGCTCACTCCTCGCCGGGGGCCTGAGGCATTGTAATTCTTATGTTAAACTCATAACCATTTGTCTCTTTCCAAGGAGAGAGCAGCTCTACAGTCTCCTGGAGAAGGCAACGTCACCCTTTTACAGCTGCAGCAAATCCTTTGCAGTGAACAAGAACATTCCGTTTGCCTTCTGAATCACTTGCTGCCCTGTGCACTTGGAGATATCAAGAACTGCAGATGTTGGAGTCAGAGACAACACAGTGTGGAGTTGGAGGAATACAGCAGATCCCTACAACTGCAGGAAGTGCTAGACCTGTCCCTACACCAACTCCTCCCCGCTCCCCCCTCCCTTCCGTCCAAGGCCCGAATAAACTTTTCGTATCCGTTAGGGGTTCACCTGTACACGCTCCAACCTGGTCTACTGCATCCGTTGCTCCCAAATGTAGAGGAGGTCACGTTGGTGAGATCAAACGCAGGCTTGGGGACCATTTCGTGGACCATCTGCACTCTTCCATGATAATCAACAACCGGTTGCCAACCATTTTAACTACAACCCCCCCCTCTGACTCCCTTGATGATATGGTTATCCTGAGCTGCCTCCAGTGCCACACTGACACCATACGCAAACTGCTGGAGCAACACCTCGTATTCCCCCTCTGGAGCCTGCAGCCTGATGGCCTAAACATAGAATTCACCAGTTTTAAAATCCCCACCCCCAGCCTCATCCCACATCCAAGCTGCCTTCTCATGCCCATTTCCTTGACCTGACACAACCTGTCCATCTTCTTCCCCATCAGTCTATCCTACCCTTCCTGCTGACTAATTCCCAATATCTCCACATGCATCCACCTATTGCCATCCCACCTACCTTTCCTTAGCCCAACCCAACCCCTCCTCCCTCTTTATTTCCAAGCTCCCTTCCCTCTCCCCATTTCTGAAGAAGGGTCAGACCTGAAATGTTAACTTTCCTGCTCCTCTGATGCTACCTGGCCTGCTGTGTTCCTTCAGCTCCGTACTGCCCTGTGCACTAACTTCTGTGATTCAGGTGTCAGAACACTCCGAACCTTCTGTACCACTAAGTTCTGGAATGTCACTCCATTTAAATAAAATACTGCTTTTCTATTCACCCTGCCGATGTGGGCAAGTTCACATTGTCACATTATATTTACTCAACCAAATTTTTGCCCACCCACTGAAACTGTCTTGGCTTTCATTACATACATTCTTTTCTATTGATACCTTATTTCCTACCTATATTGTATAACACACTGTTATCTGTGACACCAGCATAGTTCTGACCATCTCCTAGCTATATTAGTGTGCTTGGCCAATTTGGTTACCATACATTAAGCACTCAAGAAGCTTAACACCATTGAGGGCATGCAGCTTGCTTGATTGGTGTCAATCCACTATTATTCACTTCTCTTACAAGATGCCCTGCTAAAAGTCACCAAGGCTCTTGAAACGGCAACTTCCAAACACACAAACCTTACCATCGAGAAGTACAAGGACAGCAGATCCGTAGGAACACCACCATCTGAAGGTTCCCCTCCAAGCCACCACCATCCTGACTTGGAAATGCATCCCTATTTCCTCAATGTCACCACGAGAAAATCCTGGAACACTCTTCTTAATAACACAGTGGGTATATTTGCACAAAACCGACGTCAGCAGTTCAATTGGCAACTAAGTATGGGCAATACCGTAGCCAACGAAACCCACATCTTGTGAGTGAATTGCAAATGGGTAGATTGAAGCTTTTTAACTGGCAATGGAAAATATTCCATTTGTGCTTATGTATAAAATTCACTAACCGATCTGAGCCTTATTTATTTAATTTATTTGCAATGTTAATACACTGCTTTCATGTTGATAATGAATCCAAATTTAACAGGAAAATGAACACTAAGGTTTTGGAGTAGATCTGTAGCTCGGGCTGTGGGTGTTGAGGTTGGTTGGCTCGCCGAGCTGGTTTGTTGTTCCGCAGACGTTTCATTACCGTGCTTGGTAACATCCTCAGTAGCCTCTGATGAAGCGTCGGTGTGTTTTCCCGCCTGGTTTTTAAACTCTGGGGTCCGTTGCGATGGATACTTTTTATACTCATCCCACTACCTTACGTCAGGAACACATCAGAACTCACCACAAGACTCCTACAACTGCTGGGCATCAGAGTGGCACACAAGCCCACATCAACCCTACGACAAGTGTTCACCCGAACTAAAGACCCACTCCCCGCCATGGACAGGACCAATGTCATCTACGAGATTCCCTGCAGAGACTGCGAGAAACACTACATCGGACAAACAGGAAGGAAACTAACAACAAGAGTACATGAACACCAACTGGCTACAAAAAGACACGACTAATACTCACTCGTCTCAATCCACATGGACAAGGAGAACCACCACTTTGACTGGGACAACACCAAGATCCTGGGACAGGCTAGGCAGAGACAAGCATGAGAATTCCTGGAAGCATGGCACTCCACGAAGCATGCTATTAATGAACACATTGAACTCGACTCCATATACATTCCACAACAGAGGAAACCCGGAAGTGACGCAATCCATCGCAACGGACCCCAGAGTTTAAAAACCAGGTGGGAAAACACACCGACGCTTCTTCAGAGGCTGCACTGAGGATATTACCAAGCACGGTAACGAAACATCTGCGGAACAACAAACCAGCTCGGCAAGCCAACGAACCTCAAGGAAAATGAACACTTGATTGCAAATTAGAATGTATTAACACCAGGACCATACACTGTCCAAAGATGTCTAAAATGGCTGCTTTATTGAGTTCATGTTGGCCCTGCGTCATCCTTGCTGAGATTCAAATGATATTAATTTGTGAAATGAAGCTGTAAACATGCAGGAGTTGAAGAGAAGGAGGCATATCTGTGCATCTTGCCCAAAGGTGGTGTTGGGCTTCTTTGCAGATATTCAGTCTTAGCATTTCAGGTCAGCATCCGTGTATAATCCTTCAAAGGCAGTAGATTATTCAAGATCCCACAACTTTTAAAAATTTAAGATAAAATATTTTGTACTTGCCTTTTTATAAAAATTAAGGTTTTTTTATTACTTTGTGGGATGAGGACTCCACTGGCTCTGCCTGCAGTTGTTGCCCATCCCTAATTGCCCAGAGGGCAGTTAAGAGTCAATTATATTGCTGTGGGTTTGGAGTTACATGTAGACCAGATGACGTAAAGATGGCAATTTCCCTCCCTGAACGACATTAGTGAACCAGATGGGATTTTTTGATAATGGTTTCATGGTGTTCATTAGGTCCTTTTTAATTTCGGATTTTTATTCCATTCCATTCCACCATCTGCCATGGCGGGATTTGAACCCAGGTCCCCAGAACATTACCTGGGTCTCCAGCAATAATACCAGTAGGCTTTTGTCTCCTCTTAATGTTTTATCTCTTGATCACAGTTAATTACTTTACAATAGTAGTAGTACGTGTGGATAAACTGTATTTTGTTTTAGGAAGGGCAATCTTTTAGAGGCCTTCCATTTTCAAATGAAAATTTTAATTTTTCTCTCTATTTTAAATGTAGCAAATACCTGGTCTGTGCCCGCCCAAATGCATTATTCATTTCTTTAACATATTTGAATGAAATCCAGTTCTATTACATTCATGTTGGTACCTGGAGCATGATTGAAATCTGAACTTAAATCCAAATAGTTGACATACTATCTTAGAATATAGAGTTTTTGATTAAAAGAACTGGCTGTGCAGAGTGTCATTTAATAGAGCTGCGAATATAAGGAATTTGATTTAAGGTATTTTAAAAATACTTTTGAAGCCTGAGGTAAATAGATAATAACTGCTTTAAATTTCAGCTAATTAAGTGCTTACTACTGGTCAGACCAGAAGTTGGAAAGTTTTTCTGGTTTTGTATAATTTTTATTGAGGCATTTGATACTGTAGAAAAGATCAATAGAATCCATGAAGACTTGTAAAAATATGACCCATATTCAAATTGTTATGAACGCAATAGGGCTCATTTAAGTGTTGAGCATGCTTTTGGCCTAATGACTTGCCCACATCAGCGAAAATGTCATACTGTGTACTTTCTAGAGTTGTTTTCTAGTAGTAGTTTGGCTTCAGTTTTCCCTATTTCTCAACAGAAAATGGGAAGGCAATGAAAATGTCTGCTTAGAAGCATGACTGACATGAAGCCAGCTGAGGAGATCATGTTAACCATGTATAATTCAACTGTTAGTTCACTCACTGTTTATATGACGTGACCTCTGCCGTAACCAGGAACCAGCCTAGTACCTTTTTGAAGGTGTGCAGAGTGGCATTATTTACCATACATGTTGGCAATGTACTCCAGATGCCCACCACACACTCTGGCTAAAGAACTGCTTAAACCTACTTTCCCACAGTTTAAATTTATAACTCCTGATTTCTCTCCAATTTGTCAATAGGCACATAATTTTAAAAATAAATTACTTTCGAACATTACATTTCTCTTTGCAATTTACAGATTTTAAACTCCATTATTTGTGCTATCATTTTAGTTTTATGGGTAAGTAAATGCCATAGTTCTGGTTTGGGGGCTCCAAATTTAAATTTTAAGGTCACTGCTGAATGAATTGATCTTGGTTGGAGTAGCACATGTTTTAAGTGTCACTGATATAGAAATCTTTTAATAACCCTGGTCAGAGATTCTATTGTGCAATTCTGGATCAGTTGGGACTTGAACTTGGACCTCCTTCTAATTCTTAGAAACTTCGTTTCCACTCAAAGACTTGTTATTTCATTATGTGATGGTCAATGAACAAGGAAAAGATGTTATTCATGTTTGATGATGCCTTGCTTCTCACCACCAAAGTTTCTGATATTCTGATGTATGAAGATTCACTTTAGAGCACAGAATGGGAAAATCCTCTGCTTGATGTGTATGGGCAGCTGAGTGTACAGAACAAAATATATGCCTGGCGAGAAGCAGTTTTCTGCTTCAACACAAAAATAGTATTCGTGAGGTAGCTTGATTACAACTTCCCCTCTCTCAGCTTCCCCCAGACTCCTGGTCATTTCTTTCTTCAGAGACAAGATTGACCTTAAGAAACCTACCTGGAGACCACCATCTATTGAAGGTGAGAATTCGATCACTAGTTAAGTTGGCTGACTTACTAGGAAAACACAGTATAGAAGCAACCAATAACATTGTGCGATTTCATTGCAGGTAAATATTTGGACAGATTTTCTTAATGAAATGATTCAACAAGGAAGAAGGATGTCTGTGTGGAATTTAGTGAATGTTTCTGGAAGAAACTAGTTATCCAATTTCTTTACTATATTCGTGTTCATAATATTGCCTAAAACTATTTATGGAGCATCTTTTTTTTTCTCAGCTTTTCCGGGACATTCATCCCTCATTTCCCTGAGTATAGATTGTTCACTGAATAGGAGGTAAAAGAACGTGAAGATGTATCATCGTTCCAAGTTCCATAAATCAAATGAAATGTCTCTACTTTAATAAACTAGCAAACCAGTTACTTTGACCTCAGTATGTACAGTGCAGAAGAAATGGTCTTTTAGCACTGTGCTTTATGGTTTTCATGTTCTGAGTAAAGTTCCATGCACCCAATACTGCTATAACTCGCATATCCTGTTCCATTACCCCTTGTGTACTTGCTTAGTTTACCCTTGATTTGAATTTTTCTTTCTACAGAAAAACATATTGTGAAAATATCTACTTTATAGAAGTCTTCAATGTTATGTGCAGACTCATTTCTTCACTTTGAGACAACTTGTTGCAACTTCCTTCAAGGAGAAAGAGGTGATAGGAGAACAACTGAAGCAATTCGATAACAGAAATTGCTCATTGAAGAAAATCTTTACTTCCTCCCTTTTGCATGTTATGCTAGTGACCTTCAAGTTGCACTATAGATTTTTAAAAAGTGTATTATTTTTCAAAAATCCAGTGCAAGTAACTGATTTTCTCCATGTGAATTATTTTAACATTGTAATAATGAAATGTTTCTGAAAGATTTTCTTATAGATCCATTAGCTTTACATCTCCCAACCTGCAAATAAAGCAACTTGCCCACATCCTGGTTTAAAGAAATTAAGTAAGTGTTACTTGCTGTAATTTATTGAATGCTGTTGGAACGTGCATGTTTCAGGGGCCACTTTGGCCTCTGCTTTAATGAACAATTTATCCTCTGGCCGTATGCCCCACTATTGAACAGTCCTTCTGAATAACTATTTCTGTGAGCTGCTGAAGGGGCTAATGATGCCTTTTGAACTATATACAGCTGCAAGGGTGAGAAATAAGGGAGAAAAATATATAAGACCACAATTTTCAGGTGTTCTGCAAACTCCAAACCATAAACGGAAACAAAAACATAAATTGCTTAATGAGCTCAGCAGATCTGGCAGCATCTGTGGAGAGAATCAGAGTTAACGTTTCAGGTCAAGTGACCCTTCCTCAGAACTGTTCTGAGGAAGGATCTCTTGACCTGAAACGGTAACTCTGATTTCTCTTCACAGATGCTGCCAGACCTGTGGAGCTCATCCAGCAATTTCTGTTTCTGTCTCTGATTTACAGCATCCACAGTTCTTTGGGTTTTTATATAGTACAAAAATAGGCTGGAGAGACCCAGCAAGTCTGGCAGTGTCTGAGAGAGGAAGAGTTAATGTTTTGAGTCCTGTCCTTAAAACTGATTAGGGGCTAGATGAGTTTCATGTTGTTGACGGTGCAGGTCACAGGTTGTAAAATGCCTAAATGGAAAATTTAGGTGCTGTTCCTCTGCCTTGTGTTGGGCTTTTGCGGGAATACTACAACAGCCTAGGGTGTAAATGTTCGCATGAGAGAAAAAGCTGGCCAATTTACAACTGTTTACACCTACTATCAGCATCTACTCAAACATTCCTTTATGATCATTAGTGCATCCTTTTGTCTTATGCGTTGCACACCCTCACCATCTGTTCCACTCACTGCTTCCACCTTTTGTTAACGTTGTAAAACCATCATTTCTCAGCTCCCTTCACTTCTGAAGAAAAGTCATATTGGACATGAAACATTATCGCTGTTTCTCTGTCCACGGATGCTGCCAGATTTGCTGAGTTTCTCCAGCACAGTTTTTATTTCAGATGTCCAACATCCACAGTATTTTGCTTTTTTTTTATTTTATCCCAACCAGAAGGGGTGTTTTCCATCTGAAACCAATGAACCTGGTCACATAGCATCTACAGCAGTTTGTGTCTCGTTATTATAGAATCACTCCATGGACATTCCCCAGAAAACATCTTTCCTCTACCTAAGACATGAATAAAGCAAAAATCTGCATCTGTCTAGTATCTTTCCCGATGCCAAAACATTTGTATTTCACAATGTCAAAACGTTTGTGTTTCACAGACAGATAATTATTTCAAGTGTTCCAAATGCTGCTGGTCTGAGCATAAAATTCTGCAAAGAAAAAAAATAAAATTCATACCATCTTTTTTGGTCCTGATTTGAAGGGAAGGATTGTTAACCATGAGAGCTGTCTGCTCTCGGATCAAGAAAGTGCAGCTCAACAGAAAACTATGATCTTAATACCTCCAAAATTTCACCTTGGTACTGCACTACAGGTTAGGCCAGATTTTGTTTTGTAGAGGGAGATTGTAAATGTCACCCTCGAACTTGAAGTATCACACATGAGCCAAGTTATTGTTTACACTGAATTTTTTGAAGTCATTTGAGGCTCAGATCTGTCAGAAGGAGCTGTTGAACTGCATTTCAGCAAATAGTTCATGCATTTGCCACTCTGTCCTTTGGAGTCATATGAAGTAACTTGAGTCAGCTGCAGGAACAGGGAGATTACTCCTAAATGACAATTATGTGTAATTAAAATCTTATTTCGAGGCCTTAAGTTAGCATCTACCAACAGGTGCTGTTTCGTAATGACATAACCTTTCGAGCATCAAAATTGTATTCAACACACTGCTTGTTCCATCTGCAGGCCATTTGATAATTGTAGAATCTAAGTGGGTTGAACTTGATGTGAGAGTTGTTTTCTTAGTGTGTGTAACAATGTAATGAGATTTATTTTGTTTGTTGGCTTCTTCTTAATTGTGCTATTTTAAATCATAGTCATACAGCATGGAAACAGACCCTTTGATCCAGCTAGTCCACACCAAACATGGTCCCAAACTAAACTGGTCCCACCTGCCTGCATTTGGCCCACACTCCTTCAAACCTTTGCTATTCGTGTACTTAGCCAAAGGCCTTTTAAATGTTGTAACTGCACCCACCTTCCTCTGGCAGTTCATTCAACATATGAACCACACTCTCTGTGTGCAAAAGTTGCCCTTCCTGTCCTTTTTTTACATATTTCTCCTTGCACCTTAAAAACTAAGCCCTCTAATTTTGAACTCTCTTACCCTAAGGAAAAGACCCTTGCTATTCACCTTACAATAACATCACCCCTCAACCCCCTATGCTCTAGTGAAAAAGGTCCCAGCCTATCAAACCTATTTTTACAACTTAAACCTTCCATTCCTGGCACCATCCTGGTAACTCTTACCTTCAGTCTATGCAATTTAATAGTATCCTTCCTCCAACAGGGTGACCAGAACTGTACACAGTTACGCCAGAAGACGCCTCACCAACATCCTGCACAACACCTGATAACTGTTTCTAAACACCTGTCAATTCAGTCAGTGCCATTGCTAAAGGATATTTTCGTTCCCAAAGTGACACTTGGATCACTGCCCACCCTTACAATTTCTTCTATGGTCATATAGTTCACTCATTATTCCTTCTCTTCCATCATTTCTTTTCTGCATTCATGTTGCACGTATGCCCTATACTTCGCAACAAACTACTCCCCATCCTTTGCACTTTGCAACACCTGTACGGAATAATCGAGTTGTGTCTTCCCCCCCACTGTCTGATTTACAGCATATTGGTTAGGTTCACCTCTGGCAAATTATCCCGTTGGCCTTGACCTTACCTTGGAGATCGCCTCCATGCATTAGGTTTCAGTCCATAACGTGCACATTGCTACCCCTTCCCTGCCAGTGCAGGGTGACTATTAGCGTCTGGGTTCTGAAAGAATGGATAGCTTTCGATCTCTTTGGCATCTGAGTCAACCTTGGGTTGTCGTAAAGCACTTCACTCGGTTTTAATTGGAGTCGCTATTATGTGGGAAATGAAACTGTTTCTTTCTCGTTGCCACATTCCATTCATCCCTTTCAAACAAAAAAACCTCCTTTTAAAACTAACTTCAACTGTTTTCAGTCTCAAACTCCTTTTGCATTACCATTTGCTCTCTTTCCCCACTGTATCCTTTATTTATCTTAAAGAGAACATCTAAGTGTTGCAGCAACACTGCAGAAGCTTGTCACCATCCAGGACAAAACAGCCGCTTGATCAGCACTACATCCACAAGCACCCACTCCCTCCAACACCAACGCTCAGTAGCAGCAGTGTGTACTGTCTACAAAAGGCACTGTAGAAATTCACCAAATATCCTCAGATAACACCTTCCAAACCCCCAGGCACTTCCACTAGAAGGACAAGGGCAGCAGACATATGGGAACACCACTGCCTTCAAGTTCCCCTTCAAACCACTCATGATTCTGACTTGGGAATATATTGCCGTTCCTTCACTGTTGCTGGGTCAAAACCCTGGAATTCCCTCCCTATAGACATTGTGGATCAACCCACAGCAGATGGACTGCAGCGGTTCAAGAAAGCAGCTCACCACCACCTTTTAAAGGACAACTAGGGATGCGCAATAAATGTTGGCCAGCCAGTAATGCCCACATCCCACAAATGAATAGAAAATAAAAACAAAATGCTGGCAAATGACACTAGATTAATTTAGGATACCTGGTCAACATGGACGAGTTGGACCAAAGGGTGTGCTTCTATGCTGTACAGCTCTATGACTCCATAAATGGCCAGATAATTCAAAATTTCAGCAGCATCCAGGTAAAGAGTTTACACAGCTGTGTCAATATTTTTTTAAAAAAAGTTAATCTTGTGAATGCTGGAAATCTGAAATAAAAACAAAATGCTGAAATAATTCAGCAGGTCTCGCAGCATTTGTGTCAGTTTGAAGATGATTCCTATCGGACTTAATGTTAAACCTGTTTCTCTTTGCTCAGGTGCTGTCAGACTTGCTGAGTTTCTGCAGCAGTTTCTGTTTTTATTTCTAAACTTTAAAAGGTTGTTCAGGGTGTCAGAGAAAAGTAGATCAAAGAGAGACTGCATGTTCCAAGCCCACGTCCTCTATCATGCAGAAATATAATGCATGGGAATTCATGAGCTGCAGGCTCAATTCCAAGCCCCAAACTTGGAACTGTATTGGCATTCCTTCATGCTGTTTGGTCAAAAACCTGGAACACCCTTCCTTCTTGTCGGCACTGTGGATGTAGCCACACTGCATTTACCACAGTTGTCCAAGAATGCTTGTGACTACCATGTTTTGAAGGCAATTAGATATTGTCAATAAATGCCAGCCTTGTAAATGATACCTACATTTCATGGAAAAAAAAAAGCATTCTTGACACCTTTTGATTCAGCAGCTAGCATATTGTGGGAAAAATGGCTAGTAAAGGGGATGTGGGGTGGATACAAAAAACGACCAGAGAACACTGATTTTTGCCTGTATTTGATAATGTGCACCAGGTAACAAACAAACTGCACTAGAATTGCAAAGATGAATACAGTGGAAGAAATCTAAATTAGAACAAAGTGCAAAATTGAGGTAGAAATTTAAAATTCCAGGAATCCACAATTTAAAGGTGATAAACTGTTGAAGATGTGCAAAAGTTTCAAAGGAAGCAAAGTGAAATGGAGATTTTTTTTAAAATGGATAATTCTGAACATTGTGCATTCATGTCAAATCTGCAATAACTCGATTATTAGAATGAGACGCAAGTGAAAAACAGAAGTTAACTGCTTAAGTTCTGAAACGAGTGGCAGTTGACACATACCTAGTCTGTGATTTGTTTTACAGAACATAAGACTAGCCTAAAAGTTACACCCTTCTGTGTGAAACAGCAAAGTAACATACAAAGACAGAAGTTGGTCATGAGCTGTGCTCCAACATTAAATATATATGTTAACAATAAGCTTATACCCTAGCTCTGGTTATGCCTGGATTTATTGCCTTTAAAGGTGGTGGCAATCTGCCTTTTTGGATTGCTGCATTCCATGTGGCTGAAGTGTACCCACAGTGAGCTAGGAAAGTAATCTTTATCAAGAAATTTGGAAAAAATCCATCCAGGTCATAAGATGGCACTTGAAGACGGGTCCCTTTCTGGAAAGCAACCGTGTGCAGTTAAGTATCCTATCACAGAATGGAAATTCAACAAGTGGAAGAAAAAAAGGTTGAAGCTTTGCTGTTCTCTTTTTATGGCGGGAAAGCCATTTTGCTTGCTGCACAAGTTGGAAATAGCAGTTCAGTTGTACCAATGTCTTTGTGTGACACCTATTTAACATGGAAAATTATCCCAACACGAATCACAGTTACATCTGACAGCATTGCATCAAGGTAATTTTGAGAGGGCCATTGAAATGTGGTCAGAAAGGATTAAGGGTGTTTCTTCTGTGAACACAAGGTGGGCCACCAGTGTTTAAGAAGTAAATCCCAGAATAGAAACAGATGAAGGATCGATTAATTTCTAACTAATTTTATTGTTATATACATGTTGGACGATAATGGAACTAGGCATTAAAGGCAAAGCACATGGTTACTTCAAGAACCTTATGCTGTTTGAAACTACGCAGTAGTATCATTTGGCAATGGGCCAGGATCAAAATTTATGGTGCTTCCATCCCTATAACACAAAAAATCATAATTATTGGCAATCCCATCCTTCCGATTTAATGTGGTGACCAGAACTGCACACAGTTAACCAATCTTTTGTAGTAATAAGACTTCCTTACTCCCATATTGCAGCTAATGAAACCAGGTATCTCGTCTGCCTCCTTCACCACTTTGTCTACCTCTGTTGACACCTTCAGGGCTCTGCGAATGTTTACATCAAGGTCCCTTTGTTCTTCGGTACGCCCTAGGGACCTACCACACATGGTATATATCCTTGCCTTATCAGACCTCCCAAAATCCATCACCTCATACTTATTGGAATTAAATTCCATCTGCCATTGCTCTACTCTGTTTACCAGCTGATCAACTTGTTCTGGGGGCAAGGGTTCAAAGCCCACAATAACAGATGGTAAAATTTGAATTAAATAAAATTCTGGAATAAAACGTGAGTCTAATGGCAATCATTGTCGATGGTTCACCAATTTCCTTTAGTGGAAGAAATCTGCCATCCTTCCCTGGTCTGGTCTACATGTGACTCCAAACCTCCAGTCTCTGACTCTTAACTGCCCTCTGTGCAAATGGGGATAGGCAGTAAATGTGGCCTAGCTAGTGATATCCTTATTCCCATGAGCTTAAAAAAAATAGTAGAACAGGATTGAAGATAAATTGAAGGATTAGGAATACAGGTCTGCTACAAATACCTAAATGATTCCTGTGATGCCAACCACTCCCTTAAGGGGATTGATTTGCTTTTTGAAAGAAGTTGACTCTATTTGTCAACTTGTGTAATTATAAAACCTGGGAGTTAACTCTCTTTCCTTTGTTCTGGATCAGACTTTCAGTTCTTCTACTGGTAAACCATTTACAGTCTCTTGGGCCAATTAGGCAAACTGTGGGTCATGCGAAATTTGCACCATAAAATGTTTTGGCTCGCTGTCTGATTATTTTCTGACTGAGATTACCAGGAATTACCCAATATGTTTTAGAATTTACTTCTACATCCATTAGAAACCAGGCAAGTCAATGTTCATCTCCCTGGCTGGTTGTCCAACTTTTATTCGTATTATTGGAAACCAAATTAGTGTGACTACTGGAGATCCTAAATAAAAACAGAGGTGGGGAAATTCAGGTCTGGCAGCATCTGTGGTGAGGGAAACAGAGTTTGTGTTTGGAGTCTGATATGACAAAGAATCATACCAGACTCAAAACTTTAACTCTGTTTTACAGTCCACAGATGCTCCCATAATAGCTGAGTTTCTCCAGTGCTTTCTGTTCCTTGTTAGGAGTAAACATTATCCTTCGACCTATATTATTCCCCAAGATAGAAGTTTGCTTCACTAGTTGCTTGGTAAACAATTTCGGTGGAGATCGGAGAGAGGTTTTCAAAATCATGAGTGGGCTGGGTAGGGTAGATAGAGAAAAATTGTTCCCACTTGTTAAAGGAGCAAGAGCAGGAGACCAAAGATTTTCAAGTCCTATGCAATAGAAGCAAAGGTAAAGTGAGGTCAAACTTTTTCATTCAACGAGTGTTTAGGGTAGATGCTGCATTGCCTGGAAATGTAGTGAAAGCAGTTTCGATTTAAGATAATTGAAGAGGTCATTGGGTGATTTTTTTTTTCTCTATTCATTTGTGGGATGTGGGCATCACTGGCTGGCCAGTGTTTCTTGCCCATCCCTAGTTGCCCTTGAGAAGGTGGTGGTCAGCTGCCTTCTTGAACCGCTGCAGTCCTCTTGTGGGTTGACCCACAATGCCCATAGGGAGGTAATTCCAGGATTTTGACCCAGCGACCGTGAAGGAATGGCGATATATTCCCAAGCCAGGATGGTGAGTGGCTTGGAGGGGAACTTGGAGTTGGTGGTGTTCCCCATACATCTGCTACCCTAGTCCTTCCACATGGAAGTGGTCGTGGATTTGGAAGGTGCTGTCTGAGAACCTTGCACGCATTTCTGCAATGCATCTTGCAGATAGTACGCACTGCTGCCACTGAGCGTCGGTGGTGGAGGGAGTGAATGCCAGTGGGTGTCGTGCCAATCAAGTGGCTGTTTTGTCCTGGATGATGTCAAGCTTCTTGAGTGTTGTTGGGGCTGCGCCCATCCAGGCAAGCGGGGAGTATCCCATCACACTCCTGACTTATGCCTTGTAGATTTGTAGATCATATGGATAGAAATGGTGTGTGAGGATATGGTGTTAAAGCAGGAGATGGGCTAGGTTATGATGCTCATTTAATTAGCTGGATCTGGTGCAATGGGCCTCCTTCTGCATTGTAGCATTTCTGTGATCCAATGATTTACTTTTTTGGGAAAATGTTTTAGGGATAAAATTATTTCAACTATTGGTCCTTACTAAAATGGTGCAATCCTCCCTTCCACAGGGAATGGAAATTTTGTTACTGTTGTTGAGCAAACATTGCCCCACTCACCCCATGACATTCCATGCCAGATGCTTTTCTCCGCTCACAAGGAACATTTCCAAAATAGTTTGAAAGAGAGAGTTGAACTTAGCTGTGCCCCCGTACCTAGGTTTCTCTCAGCTTTTTCAGCGCAAACCTCGACAAGGCCATGGGAAATCCTTAATTATTCTCCTCATCGAGCTCATTGAGTATGAGTTTCCTTGGTAACAGGAAATGGCCTGTCCAGCTGGTGAAATAAAAATCAAGTAGACCCAGGAGGGCTCTTGCAGCACAGTGCTTGTGTCCCAATTGCTTCAGAGGTATATACTTAACATATGTGAACAGGTTGATTTAGAGAAATAGGTTATTTTTATAAAATTATAATGCAGACCCAGGAGGGCTCTTGTGGTTCACTGATAGTATCTCTATCTTTGAGCTAGGAGGCCCAAGTTCAAGCCACACCTGCTCCAGAGGTGTGTTTTCACATCGCTGAGCAGATTAATTAGAAATTTAGGTTTTTAAAAGCAGCCCCAGAAGGGATCTTTGGGTTGGCTTTATCCTCTTTTTCCCTATCTCTACCTCCCCCTCACTTTTGATGGTCTGTGTTACTTGTAATAGGCGTTGCATACAAATATTGAAGTGGCTACGTGGGTGTTTTTAACTGCTGGTGGTTAATAGTCTTTTTAAAAACACACATAGGAGAAAAGTCATCGTGATTTTGGTGGCAACGTTGCCGAGTTGTCCGTGATTGCACTTCTCTGTATAGAAAAGGTAAAAAAGCAGACCCAAACGCTCTTGTAGCACAGAGGTAGCATCACTACCTGTGGACCAGGAGGCCACTGAGGTTAAATGCGGCAATACACTTCCTGAGGAACCAGTTACTGAATTTGCATCAAGACCAGAGATATTGGTGAAACACTGAGAGCCCTGGTCAGCACTTCAGGAAATATTAAGAGGTTGCTTAGTTCATGGAATTAATAATTTTATGAACCAAAGGAAGCTACTGACTGAACCAGATCTGGACCTCAAGAAAGCAATAGAACTCGCCCCTTCCTGTGAGAATGTGCAAAATGGGTCTCGGCTGCTTTAAGAGTCCATGGACAGTACCATCCTCAGCCTGGGCTAGCCCTATTCTCCAGGACAATACTCAGGGTTCCCATTGATTGCCAAGGAAGGGTGATTGGAATCGGGTAGTTGCCATGCATTGAAGACTTGTACGAAAAGTCGGCTGGAGTTCCCATTTTCTAAAGGGAATATGAGCAATGTCTATTTCCAACTGGAGATTAACGGATCATCCAGGGAGTAGGTCAGTGAGTATTCACAAAGGTGTATGTGACCACACTCACCTGCCCTTTTGGTTGTTTTTGGCTTGTGCCAGTTTTGAAAGGGTAACCGAGAACATGCTCCAAGGGGTGCTCAGAGTGGCTATCTATCTGAATGATGTTTTAATCTCAGGAGGTACTGTAAAGGAACATGTAAAATGTTTGGAAGAGGTCTTCGACATTTTTCTGAGGCTGGCATCCAGATAGGTAGGGAAAAGTCTATGTTCCAGGTAAACGAGGAGGCATACCCCAGGTACCGAGTTGATGAGAAAGGATTATTCCCTGTGAAAGGAACGGTGAAGGCCATAAAAAGGGACTCCAATTACAAGGAACACAATAGAGTAGAAGTCTTTCTGAGGTCTGAAAAATCACTAGGAGGAGATATGGAACATGTAAGGAACTTTGACAGCTCTCCAGAGATTTCAGGAATTACCCTGAAGAGAAAATTGAATTTGTCATATGCAGTCAAAAACTGGGGAGAAGATCATGGGGAGAAGAAAGAGAAAACGTGTTGAACCCTCCACAGGCAATTGTTTCAACGGATTTGAAATTTTCTCCCAAGTATGTTAAAGAAAGTTCTTAAGTCCATTTTAAGTGCCATGGAAGTGGGTTCAGTCAGTCAACATTGACAGCCTCACAAGTCCTTTGAGTTGCACGTGGCTTTGAAGACATAGGTTGCAAGCTTCTGGCTTGGGATGCTGGAAACAAATCTAACACTGTAACCATGAATGACTACAGTCGGTCAGTGCAGAATGTTTGTCAATCACTTTATGAAAAGAATTCTGTAGTTTCTGCTTTCGTGGTTGGAGAGTAACTCATCTAGTTGGGGAAACTGACTAGCTGCAATCCAGGTGCAAGGAAAAATTTGGGAATAGAAATGGGCAAACTATAACTTCATAAGTTTTTACTTATTTTTGAGTGGTCAGCTCAAGAGCTTGTTCTGTCCTAAACCGAGCATTTACATATTGGCTGCTCGCTGTGTTCTGACTTAGTACATTTTTTTCTAAGAAAGTGATACAATAGCTGAAAAAATAGCTGTTAATGAATTCTACATTTGGAGAATAATCAGTGCCTTCATTTGTATGCTGTTCAATGTCTATGGTTCAAAATGTGCTGGATTGAAGAATATTCCTCACCACATAGACGGCTTGTGTTAGCAAGGGTGGTTGCATTTACTAACCAAGATGTTTCTAATAGGCGCATTGATTTTAGACAGCTATTCGCATCGTATAATATGCTGTTCAATATTTAATAATCTATGATATTTGGTTTTTAAGTTCATTGAGGACTACAGGAATTCCCAAGTCTATAAGGTGTCTCTCACATGATTTTCTCTTGGCTCAGAGATAAAAGGTACTGCAGATGCTGGAGAATCCGAGATAACACGGTGTAGAGCTGGATGAACACAGCAGGCCAAGCAGCATCATAGGAGCAGGAAAGCTGGACGTTTCGGGCCTAGACCCTTCATCAGAAATGGGGGAGGGGAAGAGGGTTCTGAAATAAATAGGGAGAGAGGGGGAGGCGGACAGAAGATGGATAGAGGAGAGGATAGGTGGAGAGGAGGCAGACAAGTCAAAGAGACGGGGATGGAGCCAGTAAAGGTGAGTGTAGGTAGGGGAGTAGGGAGGAGATAGGTCAGTCCAGGGAGGACAGACAGGTCAAGGGGGTGGGATGATAGTAGATAGGAGATGGGGGTGGGGCTTGAGGTGGGAGGAGGGGATAGGTGAGAGGAAGAACAGGTTAGGGAGGCGGGGACGAGCTGGGCTGGTTTTGGAATGCGATTGGGGGAGGGGAGATTTTGAAGCTTGTGGAATCCAAATTGATACCATTGGGCTGCAGGGTTCCCAGGCTGAATATGATTTGCTGTTCCTGCAGCCTTCGGGTGGCATCATTGTGGCGTTGCAGGAGGCCCAGGATGGACATGTCGTCTGAGGAATGGGAGGGGGAGTTGAAATGGTTCGCGACTGGGAGGTGTAGTTATTTGTTGCGAACCGAGCGCAGGTGTTCTGCAAAGCGGTCCCCAAGCCTCCGCTTGGTTTCCCCGATGTAGAGGAGGCCACAACGGGTACAGCGGATGCAGTATACCACATTGGCAGATGTGCAGGTGAACATCTGCTTGATGTGCAAAGTCTTCTTGGGGCCTGGGATTGGGGTGAGGGAGGAGGTGTGGGGGCAGGTGTAGCACTTCCTGCGGTTGCAGGGAAAAGTGCCGGGTGTGGTGGGGCTAGAGGGGAGTGTGGAGCGGACAAGGGAGTCGCGGAGGGAGTGGTCCTTCTGGAAAGCAGATAAGGGTGGGGAGGGAAAAATGTCTTTGGTGGTGGGGTCTGATTGCAGATGGCGGAAGTGTCGGAGGATGATGCGTTGGATCCGGAGGTTGGTGGGGTGGTATGTGAGGACGAGGGGGATTCTTTTTTGGTTATTAATGCGGGGACGGGGTGTGAGGGATGAGTTGCGGGAAGTGCGGGAGACATGGTCGAGGGTGTTTTCCACCACTGCGGGGGGGGATGTTGCGGTCCTTGAAGAACAAGGACATCTGAGATGTACAGGAGTGGAATGCCTCATCCTGGGAGCAGATGCGGTGTAGGCGAAGGAATTGGGAATAGGGGATGGCATTTTTATAGGAAGGTGGGTGGGAGGAGGTGTATTCCAGGTAGCTGTGGGAGTCAGTGGGCTTGAAATGGACATCGGTTTCTAGGTGGTTACCCGAGATGGAGACAGAGAGGTCCAGGAAGGAGAGAGAAGTGTTGGAGATGGTCCAGGTGAACTTCAGGTTGGGGTGGAAGGTGTTGCACCTATCGTCTCCTCTATCCATCCTCTATCCACCTCCCCCTCTCTCCCTATTTATTTCAGAACCCTCTTTCCCCTCCCCCATTTCTGATGAAGGGTCTAGGCCCAAAACGTCCAGCTTTCCTGCTCCATTGAAGAAGACATTTTGCTTTGATATGCTTGCTCTTGTCCAGCTGCTGAGGAAATCTGTCTCTGGATTTCAGCAAATTGTCCACACTTAATGCTCGAATGATAGGCCTGTCGTTTGTTCCCTCCCTCCTTTAATTGATAATGACATTCGCAATTCTGAAATCCAAAGGCACAGTTGAAGAGACCTGCACAAATTTATAAACACATTAAATTTCCTTGCTTATTTATTCTTATACTGCTGTTGTGGAAATAGTCAGGTTTTGCGCAAAACCTATCTTGAGTCCTGTTATTTTCTTGATTTCCCTTTTTCTTTACTTAATGAATTTCAATGTTCCTTTGATTTCCTACTTCTTTGTGGAAGGGATTCGGTTTGTCTGTTAAGGAAACTGACAGTGTCAGCTACCAGATGAAGTAATACTGATAAAAGAAAACTGTCATATCCAGATTCTGCATGATTATCTCTTGTGCTTTCATCTTTAATAGACCTATGTATTTCTTTCCCCACTCTGTTTGTCTTCTGCTTATGTCATTTTAATTTTAATGCTGCATGAAGCCGTGGAAATTATACTCCTATAGTATCTTTAATCGCGTATAAACTTGTAAAATATTTTCCAGTCAATGTAATTGTAAACTTTTTCAACTGCATCATCCAAGACCCCTCAATGAAAGTCATGAGGCTTGCACCATGTTTGCTTTTCCTGCCCTGCCTATAGGAAATTTGGAATTCTACCACGTCATGGCCTCTTTCTGTGTCTGAGTTGCGTAACCACACTGAGCGACACCCAAGCTGAAGTTGTTTTCTTTTGTGTGTAAGAGGAAGTAACGGTATATTAAGAAAGGTGGTGTATGATTATCTGATACTGGGGGTCATGTTTGTTCTGTGGTATGTGATGATTAGTTCATTCTATTTTCCATGTTGCAATAAGTGATGCAATCGGTTAATCTTGTAAGAAAAATGGAAGCAGCAGAGTTATTGTGGATGTAAAATTACCTTCTCATAACTTGCATTTATTCTGTTGGATTTCTGAGAGTGCTTCATGGTCTTGGAGTACATTTTGAGCAATGGCCCATTTTTGTAACCTAGGAAATTAGGCAACTGATTTACGTGCAACTGCTCACAAACAGAAATAACATTGATTTGAATGAAAAGGAATATTAGACAGGGCATTGCAGGTAACCCTTTTGCTCTTTTTCAAAATGCTGCTGTGGGATCTTTTACCAAAGTACAGAACTGATGGTGCCAAGGGAGGCCATTCAGCCCATCTGCACAGAATCCCTACAGTGTGGAAGCAGGCCATTTGGCCCATCAAGTCCACACTGACTCTCCGAAGCGCATCCCACCCAGACTCACCTGGACTGCCCGCTTGCTGTCATAGTGGCCCATGGCTCCTCCAATAACAGCCTGGTTCTACCCTGCATTTGCTATGAATAGGAAGAGAAAGGGCCAGAATTGGTGCAACAGTTCCTTGCCAAAGCTGCATATAAAATGTAAACTAAAGCATGTGAGAGTCTGTATGTGGTCTATTGATACCCGTAGAATAGACAACGACAAAGCCATGTAAATGAAACAATTTGTGTCTCATTCCCAATCGTAAATGGCTTCCGATTCTATTATTGGAAGAAGTCTTGGAAGGGCTGGTTGCTGGCTCAATCTGTTTTAAAAAAAACATGAGATACGAGGGCCCTTGTAAATGGGATCATACAGTACAAAAGTGAGAAAGTTCTAATAAACCTGGGTAGCCACAACTGGAATTTTGCATCTAATTCTGAGCACAGCAGATTAGGATGGTAAAGATGCAATGAAGGTTCACAAGGACAGTTCCGGGGTGCGATTTTCAGATATGTCAATAGTTTGGAGAGCTTTGATCTGTTCCTCATGGAGAGAAGAAGATTGATGGAGATGTGGTGGAGAGGTACTTCAAATTGAGGTGCCTGGACTGAGGTTAGGAGAAACTGTATTGATTTTCACAACAATCAATGAGTGAACAGATCAAGCAACTCAGATGGACGTTGAGGTGCTGTCACATACCATAATTCAACCATGTGTATATACATTCGACCATAATCTGTAAACTCATGGCTTTTCAACACCTGCTTGACCATTACCATCAAGCCAGGCGATCAACCTTCGTCCATGTAAAATTATATAGAATGTTTGTTGCTGATTAGTCTCAACTTTGCCATGCCCTCTTTGGTCTGCTCCAGAGAGAGAACATGCTGCGGCACATACAATTGCAGCAAAATCAAAGCCATTGATGTAGGCAGATGTGTTCCAGTCTCTCTCTCTAATGGATAGGTCACTTCATTTGAAACCGTGTGTCTTCAGTCACTTGTCAGAATGCAGGAGGAACTAATGATGTCCCAGAGGCAAGACAGTTCTGCAGTTTGACCAGCGAAAGAGAATTAGTTGATGTTGAGCTGAAATGTTTCACATCAGATTGCATAAAGAGCTTCCAAGTTATTGTAGACTAGAAGATCATAAGCTAGTGATAAACAGAATACATGCAATGTGGGCTAAAAAGCAAATGCTGGAAAGATTTGGGTCAAACAGTGTTGGTATTTGGAGAAAGGGAGAGAAAAACTCCTGATTATTGAAGGTCCATAATCTTTAATCAGAACAATGAAAAATTAGAAATGTAGTTTTTAAACGAGCATTAAGTAATGGAAGAAGTGTGAGGCTGAGCCAAAGGGAAATCATGCAATCTGGTTGAAGATGGGCCAGATTAGATATCAGGATGCATTGTGCAATGTCAAAGAAGATCATAATTGGACAAAGAAAGAAATATAAGAGTGCGTAAATGGTGATAAAATGCGGACGCAGTGACCCAGTGGTATAATCACTGGATTGTTAATCCAAAGACTCGGGTAACATTCTGGGACCTGAGTTCAAATCTTGCCATGGCAGACAGTGGAATTTGAATTCAATAAATAGCTGAAATGAAGATCCTTATGATAACCATGAAAACATTGTTGATTGTCAGAAAAAAACCCATCTGGTTCACTAATGTCCCTGAGGGAAGGAAACTACCATCCTTACCTGGTCTGGCTACACATGACTCCAGACCCACAGCAATGTGGTTGACTCTGAAATGCCCTCTGGACAATTAGGGATGGGCAATGAATGCTGGCCTAGCCAGCGACACTCTCATCCGATGAATGAATTTTTTAAAAAACTGCCTACTGTCCAAAAAGGGTCAAGTTTTCATCTGAAATTTTTGAACTAAGAAACCTGAATATCCCAATTTGAAGTGAGGGTGACAGAGGTGGGGATGGTCAATAAAATAATAAGAAATGGCATTGAAATAGCTGAGATAACAAGCATGGGGCTGGATGAACACAGCAGGTCAAGCAGCATCATAGGAGCAGGAAAACTTGACGTTTCGGGCCTAAACCCTTCATCAGAAATGGGGGAGGGGAAGAGGGTTCTGAAATAAATAGGGAGAGAGGGGGAGGCGGATAGAAGATGGATAGAGGAGAGGATAGGTGGAGAGGAGGCAGACAAGTCGAAGAGGCGGGGATGGAGCCAGTAAAGGTGAGTGTAGGTAGTGGGGTAGGGAGGAGATAGGTCAGTCCAGGGAGGACGGACAGGTCAAGGGGGCGGGA
>JAHRHZ010000248.1:29874934-29889095 GCA_024137785.1 Ginglymostoma cirratum | reverse complement strand
CCCCCTTGACCTGTCCGTCCTCCCTGGACTGACCTATCTCCTCCCTACCCCACTACCTACACTCACCTTTACTGGCTCCATCCCCGCCTCTTCGACTTGTCTGCCTCCTCTCCACCTATCCTCTCCTCTATCCATCTTCTATCCGCCTCCCCCTCTCTCCCTATTTATTTCAGAACCCTCTTCCCCTCCCCCGTTTCTGATGAAGGGTTCGGGCCCGAAACGTCAAGTTTTCCTGCTCTTATGATGCTGCTTGACCTGCTGTGTTCATCCAGCCCCATGCTTGTTATCTCGGATTCTCCAGCATCTGCAGTACCTTTTATCTCTGATAGCATTGAAATAGCTCCCTGATACAGACTTGCTGGTGGAGAGGGTTCCCAGTGGTAGGTTAGAGTTCAGGTCAGCTGCTGAGTGAGCCAAAATGGGAAGCTGGTTTGCATAATTGTGGAGTGACTGTGAAGTGTTGCAGTCAGCAAATGGCTCCCTTTGGCATACTGGAGCACCATGAGAGTTTGAGGCTCATGACCACTGTCACTGTCAGGGAAGGCACCTCTTGTAGCAAAAGCTATCTCCCTGGAGGGCTTTCCTCTATAGATGGGCTCTCTGGCTTCAGCCATCACACATTGTCAATTGCAGTTAACTGTGTCAAGGGCAATTCCATGTTGAAGGACCCTCTGGATCCTTGCCCTGCCTCAGCAGCACCTACCCTCTAGGTTAGCAGCATTGGCAGCCCATCCATTGGGAGAAACGGTGAGCTGGTACTGCTCCCAGCAAGTGTGGTTTCAGGGCCTTTACTTTGTCACAACGTCAGTAGCTCAAGACCTGCGGTAAAATGCACTGCCTTGAATCTGCTTGGCTGTCAAGTGCCTGACTAAAATATGAGATACTGTTCCTTCAATTTCATTGGAGCTATAGGTGGTTCCTGGGCTTTGCGCTTTTGAAATTTTATTTGGCAGGACTTTTTTTATTTTCCTCATTTTACTTGTTTTTGAATTGTCAGATGAATACACTATTGGAACCTTTCCATGAAATTCCTGTTTGGAACAAGTTTTTTTTTTGAAGAACATTTCATTTATCTAAGCTCCATCTAAGTAGTGGTCTACCCTCTCCAACACGCTGAGAAAAATGAACCTGCCAGTAACTGTACAAAACATTTTGTTCTTTTTTTCCCCATGCTCTGATCTTTATTTTTTCAGACGTTAGCTAGTAAAGGTGATTTACAAAAGTGCAGGATTTATTTGTGGGAGTGGCTGTTCTTGCAAAATCCCAAGGTTTGTGATATTCCTGGAAATTTGCAGCAATTGGTTTTTAATTTTGCAAGTTTATTTTGTTAAAGAATTCTAAGCGAGTCAGCATTATTGAAATAACATGATTACAAAGAAGTTTTTCCTCCTGAAACTGCCATGCTGCTTATGACCAGTTTTGTTGTGTTTGAACTAACAGTTTTCAAAACTTCTAAAAACAATAGGGATTTCAAAAAATCCCTGTTAGTGAAAACAGTAGGGCCTTCAAATGCTGCCTTGGACATTACACTATGAAGGCATGAACCCAATGCTTGCTGGTGGATTGAGGAATGTTTTCTCTTTGTTAAACCCACAACTGTAATTTGAGGAAGGTGTTGCTCTTTTTTGATTTAAGTAGTTTATTTCCTTGTACTGCAGAATACAAATCCACATGCAGTCTATCAAGGCACTGTTCAAAGATGCATGGATGCAGACTTCATGGAAAAGAGTTGAATTTTATGCTCTGGGCTGTGCCTGATAATCTGAAAGGTTGGATTCACCACTTGGTTTTGCTGATTGATATTTATTGTCACTGTTCACAATTCAGTGGGGTTTTTTTTCAGAAAGCATCAGTTCTGCACACAAGGAAACTGAAACCATCCTAGCTTTCGCCAATAATGAATGTAATCATGTGCTGTAACCGATTGACAAATAGGTCAATGTTCCACCTCCAGTACTGCAGTCATGCACAACCGTAAAATGCTAGTCATGGATATCAGGGTAATTTTAAAAGTGTATTACTTTGAACGTTGCGTCTATTCAGAGTTAGAGTACAAAACCAGCAGGTTTCTGGCGTGTACCGTCGGGCAAGTATTCAAAATCTGACTTTTGGCAATTGAGCTGGATTGCATCAGCTTATACTTTAGTACTGCTCCATCCATTTGGCAGGAGCACACAGGTTGAAATGCTTATAGTTGGCATCTATCACTAGCAAAGTCGGCTGTTATGGTGTAATGGTAGTGTCCCTACTTCTGGATTAGAAATCCTGGGTTCAAATCCCACCTGGTCCAGAAGTGCTGCTGATGTTTAAATCCAGTTTGGACTGATAGCAATAGCAGACAGCAGGCAGTGCTATCTCAATTTGTTCATTAACCAGAGATTGGGCATTGCAGCCACCAGAAATAAATGTAATATTGCCTTACCCAAGGCTGACTGGGAATTAATGCCGGAATATGAGCCTTTCCGTCAGACGGCATGTATTTATGACTGCCAAACAACAAAATAGCTCTGATTTATAATAGCCACTAACATCAAAGAAATGTTTGAATTTTGAGTTGTGTTCATGTACGTAAAACCAGTTGAGTGAAGTTCCTTCTGAAGGTACAAAGGTGTGTTTGCTCTTAGGAGATGGTAAAGGAGGTGGAACTAGTTAACTGAATCAAGCTGGAGTCTGAGGTGTGCTGCTGCCTCACTATGGAAGATGATGTTGAAACAAATCTTTAGTTGTGTGTATTTTATTCTTCTATTGGTTTAATAAAAGGTAAGTGATTTGTGACTCATTTCACAATCAGTATAGCTGAATCAATATTTAAAGGCAACAACACACTCTCCCTGAACTATAGATTAAATAATGTAGCCATTTCATTCCTGTGTTGTTTCAGCTGATATTGTTTGCCGTGATATCACAAATCTAAGTGCAAATACAGTAGGGGTTCATTCACTCCTGTGAGCGATTGCGAGGGCAACTGTGTTTTAATGTTGGTGTAAAATACTGGGATTCTACATTGAATTGTGAACACTGAGTTCCACTTTGTATTCATGCTGTTTACTGTTGAGTTTTAGCTAATTTTTAACATTATCAAACTTCAGCCATGTTTTGTCACGTTCAGTAAATAATTTCCCATTTTACTTCATGCTATTCTGGACCTCAGAGCTAATATTGTAACTTCCTGCTGCTACAGGGGGTCACTTGGCTCAGTTTGCTGGACAGCCAGTTTGCGATGCGGAGTGATGCCAACAGTGCAGGTTCAATCCCAGCTAAGGCGACCATGAAGTCCCACCTTCTCAACCTCTCTAACTTGCCTGAGATATGGTGATCCTTAGGTTATGCCACCACCAGCTATCTCGATCTAATGGTCTGCTAGAACGATGATGGTGACTTCACCTTTAACTGACAAGTTACTTCACAGTGGGCATACATCCAAAAGCACTGATACACCTCAAAAACAAAAAGCGATGCAATGAGATGCCCACCCAGCAGACTATTTCAGGTTGATTTGAATTCCTGAAAAAGGACTTCTAAATCAAGCTTCAGCCTTGATTTAACTTTCCTTTTTGTTGTAGGTGCCGCAAAATTGAGTCTGTACTTAACAAAGTGACAACAGGTTTGTTACCACCATCCTCTTTGAGTAGGGGAGGAAATCCAATTGCTGGTTAAACTAGACCTAGTCTGTATTGAAGATGTACTTCATTGCATTTTAGCAGTCAAGCACGGGTTACATTTTTAAAATAACTTCAAAAAAAGTTCAGTCTCATTCCTCTGAGAATCTAAGCCATTTTACCCACAGTTCTACATGACATCACCAAATTTGGTGGTACTTCGTGTACTTATGTTCATAATAATTTTTAATCTGGATTTTTACAAGCCTGATTAAATGATAGATTTTACCTTGTTTTTCTACCTGTTCTTTTCAAATATAGTAATGTTACATATTGGGTTCTTAAGTGCTTGTCTGGCTGTCTCAGTTCTTTAATAATGTATTTAGGGTGACGCAGTGGCTCAGTGATAAGGACTCCTGCTTCACAGCACCAGGGACCTGGGTTCGATTCCACCCTTGGGCGACTGTCCATGTGGAGTTTGCACATTCTCCCCGTGTCTGCGTGTGTTTCATCCAGGTGCTCCGGTTTCCTCCCACAGTCCAAAGATGTGCAGGTTAGGTGGATTATCCGTGCTAAATTGCCCATAGTGTCCAGGGATGTGTAGGTTATGTGGATTAACTAGGGATAAGGGTCAGGGTATGGGGGGGGATGCTCTTCAGAAGGGATGGTGTGGACTCGATGGACTAAATGACCTGCTTCCATGCTGTAGTGATTCCACGATTGATTGAATATTTTTGTTGTGTTTAGCACTCGTGGTATTATTGAATATGTGAAGAAATAACAGAAAAAGATCTGTGTAGAACAAAAGAACTAATAGGCTGAAGGTGTAAGTATATGTAAAATCTAAACAAGTACTGCATTTTATAATTAATTTAATGTAGAAAAATACCAAAGGCACTTTACTGACCTGTAGCTGATGTAAGTTAACACCAAGTTTGAGAGAAAGGTCTTTGACAGCTTGCTTAATGAGGTAGTTTTTAAGGAGAGGGATGTGGAGAATTTTGGCGTGCAAATTTTTGAGCTAAAAGCCTAGATGGTGGAAAGACCAGTGACAAGTGGTACAACAAATCAATTGGGGGATGCACAAGTGACTTGAGATGGAGTTGTTAAAGTGCTATAATGGAGGAAATTGCAGCAGGAAGAAATTGGAATGGCGTTCCCTGACTTTGTAACCCAAGATGCAGAAGCTGTGGTTGAGTGATTTCTTTTTCTGTTTGAGATACATGTTACTTACTGGCTAGGCCATTATATAATCCCTTGACTTGAAACAGCCTTCTGTCACATTGCTGAGGGTCGGGAATCAATGTACACCAGACCCGATTAGGAAGGCAGACTTCCTTCTTAAAAGGACTTGCATAAACAAGAGGGGTTCAACAACAATAAACAGTGGTCACATGGACATCATAAGACTACAAATGCCCTGTGTAACTGAAGCATTTAACTTCCCTTGCGCTAAAACATGACTTTTTGTTTAGCTTTCCTGATTACTTGCTGCACATGCACACAAATTCTCTGTGATTCAAGGACTAGGGCATCCCAATCTTTGTCACCATCACAGCTCTGCAACCTCTCACCATTTAATTATATTTTTTTTTCTACCAAAATGGACAATTACAAATTTTATACTCCATTTGCCAGATCTTTGTCCATTCACTTAATGTATCTATATCCCTTTTGTATCTTTGGGTCTTCTGCAAATTTAGCTCCCATACCCTCAGTCCTTTTCACCCAAATCAATAACATTGATTGTTGAGAATTGAGGCCCCACCCTGACCTCTGTGATACACTGCTTGTGACATCTGCCAGACTGAAAAAGACCAATTTATTTCTACTTTCTGCTTCGCATTAGCCATGCAATCTTCTATCCATGCCAATATGTTACTCCCAACAGCATGAGTTTTAATTTTCTGTAATAATGTCTGATGGAACATCTTATCAATTGCCTACAGGAAATCGAAGTACAATACATCCACTGGTTCCTCCTTAATCAGCAGACCAAGCTACTTTTTCAAAGAACTCCAATAAATTCAGCAAATGCGATGACTGTTTGTCAGAACAATTTTGGCTCTGCCTGATTTTCTTTCTCTATTCATTCATGGGATGTGGGCATCACTGGCTGGCCAGCATTTATTGCCTGTCTCTGAACTTATCCAAGAGCCCTGCTATAACATCTTTTAATGACGTTTTCTAATGTTTTCCCTATAATGGGTGTCAAGCTAACAGGCCTGTAGTTTCCTGCTTCCTGCCTCCCGTTTTGAAACAAGGTGAATGGTTTGCTGGAAGACAGGGCTCCCAGTTTATGAATCGGTGCAAACCCACATTGATTTGGAGTTAAATGCAAAAGGCAAAAGTCGGTAGTTTCTAAACGTGAAACAACTGAGCAATTTTATCAATTAGGAAACATTTAGTCTCACTAGGCTCAAATAGAGTGCCAAGATAAATTGCATCTTAGTAATCTCATGCCCAATGTTTACAGATCACAGGCATGATACACCACTTCCACAAGCATTTGACGAAAGCACTCAATTAAAACCTAAATTGCCAATTTTTAAAAACAGAGCATTATTCGGAAGGCATAGCTGGCTGGTCCAGCATTTATTGGTCATCTTTAATAGCCCTCAAGAATGTAGTGGTGAGCTGCCTTCTGGAAGTGCTGCTGTTCATTTGGTACAAGTAGACCCACAAAGCCATTAGGTTAAGAGTTCCAGGATTTTGACTTAGTGATACTGAAGGAACAGGGATACATTTGTAAGTCAGGAGGGTGAGCCCCTTGGGAGTGAAATTGCAACTGTTCGCCTCTATCTGCTGTTTCTCAATGGTGTGTTTGGAAGGTTAAAAAGTCCAGATAATCAAGGCTTTCCAGTCGTGCCCAACCCTTGTACTGCACCTAGCTCCCCATTTTAGAGTAAGCCAAGAATAGTTCATTTCAGAAGAAAAACATCTCCATACGTTCCTCTGTTGTTAAGTCATAGTGCTTAAGTCAGGAGCAGAAAACTAATAAATGCATTTGTTTGAACCCTTGCTGATTTATACTTTTATCAATTTTGACGTTGAGCTGTGCACCAGGAATTGAGCTAAGAATGACTAATAGATTTTTTGAAGCAACTTGTGGTCAAAGGAAAAGGACAGATCAAACAAGCTTCTTTGTTTACAACAAAAACAAAGTTAACGTTTGTGGTCCGGTGACCCTTCCTCAGAACTCGGCGCTGTTCTGAGAAAGGGTCACTGGACCTGAAACGTTAACTCTGTTTTTGCCTTCACATATGCTGCCAGACCTGCTGAGCTTTTCCAGCAACTTTGTTTATGTTCCTGATTTCCAGCATCCGCAGTTCTTTCGGTTTTATATAAGCTTTTTTCGTTTGTTCATGAGGCCAGGCCTGGAAGTTAACTGCGGGCTGAGCCTTGATCAAAAGGGTTTTTACAGACACAATGACCCCAGGAAGAGCATTTATGTTTAAACAGCAGAAGTTGGCGTCAATGAGGTCAGTATCTGGAAATTGAAAGAGAGCCTATGCCCAAGCAGATGGCAGATGTTAAATGGTAATTGAGACCTCAGCGCAGAACCAGTCTGTTCTTCACTAAGACACTGAGTTTGAGATATTTTTGAACTGCCTTTCCTGGAAGAGTGAGGTTGAGTACTGACAACACAGCATGAAGATCTGAAAGCTTCCTGCCTAATCTCCCACTCCAGATTCTGAAAGTCCAAAGCATAGAAAGCTGAGTTAGAAGGATTATTACTTCTTACCTGAGTGAACTAAGGAGGTGACCCTGAACATGTTTCAGAAAAGCAACCAAACAGTCGACATCCATGGCTGTGAGGCAACATGTTGTGAAAACAAAAACAAAAGAACTGCAGATGCTGTAAGTTAGAAACAAAAAGAAATTGCTGGAAAAGCTCAGCAGGTTAGGCAGCATCTGTGGGGAGAAAACAGAGTTAATTTTTCAGGTCATGTGACCCTCCTTCAGGACTGATGTGAAAGCCACTTAAGTAACCTTGGCCAATTTTATAGCTTTCTTTTATTTATTCCTTAACTGTCTTTGTATGTCTGTCTTTTTTGTGAATGGGGACTGAAAGCAAAATGTTTTATGTTTAAACTGAAGACATTCATCGCTTTACCTTGTTTAATTATTTTTGATAAAGTTGATGTGTATGTAATAACTTAAGTCTTTTGTTTGAGATCCAAAACTAGTGTTTGGAAGTAATTGTTCACAAAACCTGTGATTGATTATTCAAAAGTCTGATTAGGGACCACTGGAGTAACTATTTGGGGTCTTGGAAAGTTTTAATTTTACTGTGTTGCAAATAGAGAGTAGGAAGGCTTATGCAGTTTGGCTATCTGTCTCTGTTGTAACAGCCTCATTCTATCTATGTATTTGTGCATATAAATATAGCTTAAATGTTTCAAAGAATAGTAATAAAAATGCAAAGCAGACGCCAGCCACTAGATGATTGTGCATATAAACAAACTCACCCTTGCATTTTGAAAAAGGAAGGACAAAAAGAAATTATAAATGCTGGAAATCAAACAAAAAATACATTCTGGAAGCACACAGCTAACCTAAAACTAGCTCAGAGAGAGTTTATTTTCTGAGGGTCACAGTCTGGTCTTTTGTCTTTTCAGGTGCTGACAGCTGCGTATTTGAAGCAGTTTCCTTTTGTATTTCTCTATCCAGTCTGGATGTAGCACACAGCTTAACCCGCGCACTTATTGTCCTGCAGTAAATTCAACCATCATTCATTGCCATTGTCAATGCTAAGAAGCCTATTACTTATGATAATGAATTCTATTTGAATTGATAGTGATGGAAGAGATGATGACTGAGCACTATTATCATGACTATAATGAGCCTGAAAAGCAGTGCTTTAGAATGGGATAACAAGCATGGGGCTGGATGAACACAGCAGGTCAAGCAGCATCATAGGAGCAGGAAAACTTGACGTTTCGGGCCTAAACCCTTCATCAGAAATGGGGGAAGGGAAGAGGGTTCTGAAATAAATAGGGAGAGATCTCGGATTCTCCAGCATCTGCAGTACCTTTTATCTCTTTAGAATGGGATACTGAGTGTCAGCCTTGTTTCAGCAGACGGAAACACATCACTCAGCTAGAGATCTTTCAGAAGGCCTGTATTCAAGTCCCATCTGCTCTGGAGTTGTGTCATAACTCCTCTAAATAGGCTTATTAAAAATGTCTAATGCATGTCTGATGGAGAATTAAGGTAGAACTCTCATGGCTGGTAAATTCATATCCACCATGCTTGCTCACCTCAAACCTGAATTTATTGTTCTACCATGGACCACTGATGCAAAAGTATGCTTTTTACATAAAATTGATTTGGCAAACAGATGACAGTAAGAAAAAAAAAGTTCCATACTGTTTCAAGTTCAGATAAGTTAACTACTACCACTAGGAAAATTTCCACATTACAGAATCCAGATTAAATAGAAGGAGTAAAACTAAATATCCAGAGCTCGGTTAGAAAGTTGCTGATTCAAACCCAACCCCATTGACATCAACAGGTAATTATACAGTCATCACACCATAACTGGAGTTGTAAGAACATAGGAGGAGTAGGTCATTCAGCCCATCAACTTTGGACTGCCATTCAACAAGATCATGGCTAATTGTTCCAGCCATCAATGTATCCATAAGACCATAAGACATAGGAGTGGAAGTAAGGCCATTCGGCCCATCGAGTCCACTCCGCCATTTAATCATGGCTGACGGGCATTTCAACTCCACTTACCCGCACTCTCCCCGTAGCCCTTGATTCCTTGCGAGATCAAGAATTTATCAATCTCTGCCTTGAAGACATTCAACGTCCCGGCCTCCACTGCGCTCCGTGGCAATGAATTCCACAGGCCCACCACTCTCTGGCTGAAGAAATGTCTCCTCATTTCCGTTCTAAATCGACCCCCTCTAATTCTAAGGCTGTGCCCACGGGTCCTAGTATCCCCACCTAACGGAAACAACTTCCCAGCGTCCACCCTTTCTAAGCCATGTATTATCTTGTAAGATTCTATTAGATCTCCCCTCAACCTTCTAAACGCTAATGAATACAATTCCAGGTATCCTTGATCCTCTGGTATTGCTCATCTACATGCTGCTGTCCAATATGATCCAGCGGTGTGGCACCAGGATCCTGAGACTGAATATGGAGTACTGGGCACAATATTGGTAACTGTACTTAGGGAAGAGTGTTAACTCATTAGAAGTCATTCAGAGAAGCTTTACTAGACAAACAACTGGAGTGAGCGATCACTGTATGAGGGAAGGCAAATAATGTATCCTCTGGAGTTTAGAAGAATGAGGTGACTTAATTAAAATATATCAGCTCCTGAGGGGATTTGGCCAGGTGGATGTGGAAAGGATGTTTCATCTTGTCGGAGAATCTGGAATTAGGGGTTATAAATAAGGGGTCACCAATGTAAAGCAGAGGTTAGGGGGAAAGAATTGGAGAGTTGAGAGTATTGGGAATTCCCTTCCTAAAAAAGACAGTGGGTGCAGAATGGAGAAGTGTAATCTTGATGTTAAAATCAGATGGACCATGATATTATAGAATGGTAGAGCAAGCTCAAAGGGTTGAATGGCCTACTGCTGCTCCTGGTTCATACGCCTTACTTGCATCCCTGTTCAATTCACACTGAAATTTATTTATCTTAGTCTTTTTTAAAAAAAGTCTCAAAACAAATATTGCGTTTAGTGACAGATGGTAGCCAGTGAATGTGTGTCTGTGGAAATTCTATTTTTTTTGAGGGGAAATGTAGGAGAGAGAGAGGGAAGAGAGGCTGGAATTAAAGTGCAAAAATTCAATATACAGGACTTAAAATGAAAATGCTTTGGAGCAAGTTGAATTTGCTGAATGCAACCACCCCTCCCACTACTGGATTTGAAAGTCCATCATCTTGTGAAATGTTTGTTATTGTGACAGTGCTTCCTCCGACACTTAGCACAAGGACAGAATGTGAATATGGGACTTGGTCTCCATAAGCTCTGTGCAATAGTACTGATACTATCAGATGTTAGTTCAAAGGGAGAAAGGTGAGGCTGGATGGCCAGTACTGCCAAGAGTATTATATGTAAAAAGCAGAAGTGTTAAGGGCATTGATTGATACATGAACTTGAGATTAATGCCGTCATGGGAGAGGCAGGACTGGAAATTTCACATTCCAGGGTGTGTATAATCTTCAGGCAAGACACGCGTGTGTAAATGAGAAGGTGGTATCACATTAAGACGTTAGTTACTGCAATAGGAGGGATGATATCTTGGAAAGATCTTCAAATGAAACCTTATGGGTAGAGCTTAGGAATAAAAACGGAGCAGTCACACTGCTGGGAGAGTATTGAAGACCCCCACCCCTCCCCAAAAACTATCAGCAGGCATAGAGTAACCGATATGAAGACATTTCGTTAAGGTATGTAAAAACAGTAACACAGTAATTATATCAGGGGATGCCAACTTCCCCAACATTTAAATTGGATAGTCATGTGTCATTATATCGTGAGATAGTATGAAGGCTTTCTAGGGAACCAATTTCTTGAAATGTATTTGACAGAGCTTTTTATATCAGTATTTAGAAGGTCCAACAAGGGACAGTGCAGTGTTGGAACAAATTCTGGGGAACAAAGCCAACCAGATTTTCAAGGTAGCAATGGGATAGCATTTTAGTGATAGTGTCCACAAGACTGTACATTTAAGTTTCCTTATGGAAAATGAACTAAAATGGCCTTCAGAAAAGGGACTGTGATTGGGGGAAGGCTAATTTTAATAAAATAATGCAGAATCTAACAAATTAATGTGGCTAAATCTGCAGCAGAACAGTGGGGGGACATTCAAAAAGAAAGCAGGGAGAGTACAGGTGCAGCCTGTTCCCTTAAGGGTGAAATGTAGGAGGAACAAGCCCAGAGAACCCTGGATGTCCAGGAATATTCAGGACTGGATAAGAAAGGGGGGCGATTAAAAAGAGACTTTTAACAAGTGTAAAGAGAGCAAGTAAATGGGGTCCTGAGTGGAGTATAGAAAGTGTAAGGGGAACTAAAGAAAGCAATTAGGAAAGCAAAGGCGGGGGCATGAGAAAGCACTGGCAGGTAAGATTTGGGAGAATCCCAAGATATTCTACAAATACGTCAAGAGAAGGGGGATAACCAGGGAAAGAGTAGGGCTAATTGAGGAACGAGGAGGCAATCTGCGCATGGAGCCAGAGGTCACTGTGTGTTAAATGACTACTTCACGTCTGTCTTCATGCTAGAGAAGCAGGATGAAGGAACAGGATTTGGGAAAAGAGACTGAGAGGTTCTTGAGCAGATTGACATGTAGAGTGAGGAGGCATTGGAGCTTTGACAGACATTAAAGCATACAATTCCACAGATCCTGAAGGATTGTATCCCAGGCTACTGAAGCAGAAGAAAAGTAGAAGAGCCTTGACCCAAATTTTTAATTTCTCTGGCCACTGGGGAAGTGCCAGAAGACTGGAGTCAGGCTAATGTGGTTCCAATTTTCAAGAAGGGTGGTAGAGTTAGATGAGGAAATTAGAGATCAGTGCGCCTCACATCAGTGGCAGGGAAACTATTAATTTCTGTAAAGCCTTTGACAAGGTCGCACATGGGAAATTAATAAAGAAGGTGAAACCACATGGAATCCAGGGTAACCTGATAGGGTGGATCCAAAATTGCCGTAGTGGTAGAAGGCTTTGTGTGACTGAAAACTGGTGTTCAGTGGCAAACCACAGGGATCAGTGCTGGGTCCCTTTATTGTTTGTGATGATGCTGGGGAGGCACGAGTGATAAGTAAGCTTGCAGACGATGCTAAGATTGACTGGATGTTTTGACCGTGAGGAAGATTGTCTTAAGTTACAGGAGGATGTAGACGATTGGTCAGATGTGCAGATCAGTGATAGGTGGAATTTAACTGAGATGGGTGAAGTGATGCACTTTGAAAGTCAAGGGAGTGCTCAATGAATGGCAGGAGACTTGGAAGCTCGGAGGGATCCTTGGGGTGCTTGTTCACAGATCGCTGAGGGCAGCAGGTTGGTTAGTTAGGATAGTTAATGTGTTAGTTAAGAGGACATACAGGATAGTTGTTCTTATCTGTCAAGGCATAGGTTATAAGAGCAGGGAGGCTACGTTGGAGCTGTACAGAACTTTTTGATTAGACTACAGCAAGGATACTGTGTGCAGTTCAGGTCACTACACTATAGAGAGTGCTCTGTTTGCACAGGAGTGGATGCAAAAAATGTCAACCACGAGGGGCAGAATTTCAAGGTGAAAAACAGGAGATTGAGGAACTTTTTTTCTTCATCCATAGGGTGTTGGGAATCTAGAATGTAATGTCCAGAAAGGTAGTTGAGACAGGAAACTTTTTGCTTTCCATCACTGCTCATTGTGTCAGCCTATTGTTGATTTTAGTTTATTTTCTGTTTCTGACTGATAATGTATATAGTTTTCCAAATTGTTAACTTAGTGACAGACTAGATGCAATAAATTTTGTTAATGATGCCTTCTGTTTTGTGTACTATGTCTCCATAGAGTCATAGTTCAGGACAAAAAGAGGCCTTTCTGTCCGTTGGTGCAGGCTCAATCAGAAAACAACCATCTAACTATTCCAACCCTATTTTCCGGCACTTGGCCCCTAGCTTTGAACACTTTGGCGCCATAAGTTTACATCTAAATACTACTGAAATGCTGAGGCTTTCTGCCTCTATCACCCTTTTCCAGGTTGTGAATTCCAGGGACAAAAGCAAAGTTGCTGGAAAAGCTCAGCAGATCTGGCAGCATCTGTGAAGAGAAAAACAGAGTTAATGTTTCGGGTCCAGTGACCCTTCCTCTGTGAATTCCAGGTACCCAATATGCTCTGGGTGAAAAGGTTTTTCCACACATTTTCTCTAAACCTTCTGCCATTGACCATAAATCTATGCCCCTGCTCATTGATCCCTCCATAAAGAGGGAAAGTTTCTTTCTGTCTACCCTAACTATGCCTAACAACCCTAACTAACTCTCTCAACCATGTTCTCCTGCCACCTGAACCCCAACCTCTTTGTGTCCTCTGCTGTCAGGAAAATAGCCCCAGTCTGCCCAATCTCTCCATGACTGAAACGTTCCTGCCCAGACAACATCTTGTAAATCTCCATGGTGCCACCACCGAAGCCATTACATTGTCGTCATTGCAAGGACAGTCAGACGGGACCCATCAAGTTGCCGATGCTGAAGCCGTCAACACTTCAGTCACTATCCAAAGCCACCATTGCCACTGGGAATGAACCACCACCAGGAGGAAATGACTAGACCCATGGATTTGAAGCCTTTGATAAAACCGCAGTCACCATGGCCACTAGGAACGGACATCTGGATCCACCACATTACCACTGCCGCAGTACGCCCTCGCAACCGCCTTCAAGGTGAACTTGGATACAAAAGAGATTTAAAAAAATACAAAAAAAAACAAAGAAGAATGCAGAGATAGTAGGAACTGCCGATGCTGGAGAATCTGAGATAACCAGGTGTAGAGCTGGATGAACACAGCAGGCCGAGCAGCATCAGAGGAGCAGGAAAGTTGTCGTTTCGGGT
>JAHRHZ010000248.1:29830822-29874534 GCA_024137785.1 Ginglymostoma cirratum | reverse complement strand
CTGCTCCTCTGATGCTGCTCGGCCTGCTGTGTTCATCCAGCTGTACACCTTGTTAGCAAAGAAGAATTCAACTGGCCAGCTGAGCAGGAGTGTACAAGTCCAGAGCCTGAACATTTCTTACCCTGCCACCACTGCCACCTTTTATGTTGCAGCATTCTTGAGTTTGGTTTGAGACTTTGTCCGCAACATCTTTTGCAAGCACAATGCTTGTTAAAAGGTTGGTTTGCAATTCTTGAATTTTTAAACAGGTTGTCGACAGCTCGAGAGTTCACAGAAGGGCTCAGTCTTGAAGTAACCTGTGCAATTATGCGTTAATGCTCCAGCAAATCTTTTATTTGTGAGAGCTTTGAACATTTCATGTTCTGATTTTTGACAGGTGTTTTTCATTAAAATTCCAAGCATCAAGTAATAGGATATGTTATGTGCCCCATGATTTGGCTGCATACATTATCAGCCAACCACCTTAATAATTTTAAAGAAATTAATTGTATCTCCCCAGATTTTTTTGCAATTTATTTTATTCATTCCTGAGCGTTGCTAGGAAAGGTAGGGATGGGCAACAAATGCTAATTGCCCATGAACTGAGCGGCTTGCAAGGCAATTTCAGAGGGCACTTAAGAATCAGCCATATTATTGAGAATCTGGAGTTGCGTGTAGGCCAAACTGGGTAAACATCATGGATTTCTTTTCCTGAAAATGGTGCGATGGTGGTGTCGAGGTGATGTTGCTGCACTAGTAATATAGAGACAAATGCTCAGGCCCATGAGTTCAAATCCAACCACAGTAATTGGTGGAGATTAAATTTAATCAATTGTAGTAAGAGACTAGTCTGAGTAACAGGGATGTGACCACCGTTGTTCATTGTTTGAAAAGCCGACCCCGGTATTTATTCACAGGGTGTGGATTTTAACAGCGATGTCAGCATTTTTTTCTCTCAAAAAGTTGATGGAGAGTGTCCCTTGCTTGCTATGCTTTTGGAAATGACATTTCAGAATCGGCTATTCTGCTTGGCTTTGGAATTACGTAAGCCAAGCTGTGAAAGGATAGCATCTTTCAATCACACCTTAAGGGTGTTAGTGATCCAGAAAGGTTTTCAGTGTTTTGATATTTTCATAGTCACCATTTTACTCATTTACATCCCAGGTTTATCAGTTTAATGTAAGCACATCCAGTTGCTGCAGTGGCATGAACTCAAGAGCCCACAGCAGGAAAATCTAAGTATTGAATGACTGGTCCAGTGACTTCATCCGCTCCATTCAAAATTTGTTTAATTTAATTGAATTTAAATTCTCTGATGACATGATCAATGGGGTATGATAGTTGGTTGAGAGATACTGACTTCTAATGTTGTATTGTCAGCTTGGCATGATTTTGCACTGACCAATTAAGTAGCTGTTTGTTGTCGACCCTGGTGTTGAATGCCAACAGCCTATTCACTCATGGGGTCTGGGTGGGAGAGGTGGCAATGTCCATTTACGCAACTTTTTTCAAGAGATGTCATTGCCAGGACCATATCAATGGACAGAGTGTAAATGCGGGAATCATGGACACTTCCGACCAACCTGCCTCTCTACATGCCAGTATCACATTCTTAAAAAGAATACAGGGGATTCAAACATACAAGTATACAGTTGCACGTCTGGAGATTTTGCAGAAGTGTGCTGCATGTTCATTTGACCATTTGGATTAGAACAACTGAACTGCATTGCTTCTATTCATGGTGTACAGTATTTGGCTACATTTTATTTACAGAGGAATGTGCGTCATCATAAATAGCACATTTGGAAGTTTTTTTTATTTGAACATTAGGACCACTGCCATGAAGTTCTGTCCAGGGACTGACAGAATTTGCAGGTCCATCCAATGGACCTTATATGGACCTGCAGGTCCATATAAACACTGTCCATCATGTAGGCCCCCATGTGAGATCTTGAAATTGCCTCCAAGATTCTAAGTTTGGATGTTTGCATGTTCCTGATGCTACCTAGGAAACTGAGATGACATTCAGGGTTTGATGTCTAAGGTTTATTGTGCACTGCTGAAAAGGGAGAAACGTTAATTGAAATATTTGATCTTGCTGTCATCAGGACAAATGCAAGCATGCCAAACTGCCAACCGTCACAAGGCATGACAGTAAAATAAACAAAATGGTGCTTATTAGTTGACCAATTGACTTTGATTGGCAAAAACATTGCCACGAAGAAACCACAGTCTTTCCCATGCTCTCAAATATAAATTGAAAATACACGATGTTTGAATATGCTCCTTTTACACAGACAGGCATGTTGCTTCTAGCAAGCATGAATGGGACACAACATGAGCTCAACTGTTATTTTACACCATCAATTTATCTCTTAACACACTCAGGATTGTTAAACATGTGTTGCTAAATAATGGAATCACATCTGACCACAGACGTCTTGTCTTGGAGTTTACAAGTATGGGCTGGCTGAGTCTCGTCTGTAATCTGACTGTTTTTAACAAACAAAAATGCAGTTTGCTCAGTTCAAACAGCAAACCAGAGGAACAGCTGACCTGGAGAGAATGAGGACCCCTTTTCTCCTGTATTGTAACGTGTTGTGAGCATTTTGAAATTTTGCATCCTTGCATTTGCTCTGATGAGTGCAAGACGAAAAGCTCCAACAACTTGCCTTTCTTTTTGATATACAATTCTCTCCCAACAATGAATTCCATTAGCTTGTCTCCAATTGCTATTGAGAAGGTGCTGATGGTACCCCTCCACAAGACCTAGGAGCAGAAATTAGGCCATTCAGCCCATCGAGGCTGGTCCGCCATTCAATCATAGCTGATTGGGCTTGAGAATCCTTTCTCCTGCTTTCCCCCTGTAACTCTTGATCCCCTTGACAATAAAGAACCTACCTCTGTCTTAAATATACTCAATGACCTGGCCTGCATAGCCTTCTGTGGCAATGAATGCCACAGGTTCACCACTCTCTGGCTGAAGATGTTTCTCCTTATCTCCATTCTAAAGGGTCTTCCCTTTCTTCTAAGGCTGTGCCCTTGGGTCCTGGTCTCTCCTATATCTTTCCAATGTCCACTCTGTCCCGTACTCTCTAAAAGTGAGGAGTTTTTAAAGTAAGATACAGGCACTGCTGGGATTTGAATCCAGGGTTCTCCTATTTACTAGACAGGCACTTTAACCAGCTCAGCCACTGCACTTCTTAGAAAACTACAGTACATGTGGTGCACACACAGTGCATTTCGGAAGTGTGTTCCAGCACTTCGCTGTTCATTTACTGCATATGGTTCAATGTAGGTGTTGAGCTGTGTTCTTGAACTGTTGCAGTTCTTATAATGTAGGGACACCAACAGTTCTATGAGGCAGAACCAGGATTTCAACCCAGCAACTATGAAAACAGCGATCATAGTTCAAAGTCAGGATGCTGTTATTTTGGGGGGATCTTGCAATTCAAGGGGTTCCCCTGCATCTGCTGACCTTGCCCTTCTACATCGAAGAAGACTTGTGTTTGACCGATACTGTTGAATAAGCCTTGGTGAGTTAATTGCAGTGCGTCTTACAGATGCTGTCCCTGTGCAGTGGTAAAGAGAATGAATTTTGAAGGTGCTGGACGTGGTTCCAATCAAGTGGGCTGCTTCAACATGGATGATGTAAAGCTTTTGGAATGTTTTTTAAGTGCAGTCATCTCAGGGTTGGGGGTATTCCATCAACATGTGCCCTGTAGGTGATGGATATTAATTGGGCAGACAGGAAGTGAATTAGTCACTACAGAATTCCTAACCTCTAACTTATTCTGGTAGCCACAGTATGTTTGTGTGGCTTTTCATTTTTGTTCCTTCTTCATGGTAACCTCCAGGATGTTGATACTGAGAGTTTCAGTGATGGCCATGTCAATGATTAGATTCTCTTTCTTTTTGGAGATGGGCCTCACTTAACATGTGGTGCTTTTCTGGAGTGCAAGTCTTCAGTATTATTGCCAAGGCCCAATGCGTATGGCGCCCCCAGTGATTTCATCAATTTCTTGATATCACGTGTTGTGAATCTAATTGGCTGAAGACTGTGTTAACTGTGATGCTGGAGGCCTCAGGATGAGATCAGGATTAATCACTCACTCAGCACTCGTGGCTGTAGATGGATGAAAATGTTTCAGCCTGGTCTTTTGCACTGTGCTGGATTACTCTTCCCTGGTCTTTTCCAATTTCTCCCCTTACCATCTGACATGGATCGATCGACAGTGAATGATTTTGGGTCCTCGGAGTTAATTTAGGAAGTATTCCTATTCTTATACAGGAGTCTAGAATGAACTGCAGGCTGCAATCCAAAACTGAATGTCTGGCTCCTCCAGTTCTTGCTGTCTTCATGAATTCTGTCTACAGAATGGAGCTGTAAGCCATAGTAATCTAACTCATCACTCTTGGCATAGTGTATGTCCTCATGGGGTGATCATGGTAATCTAAGTCCTCATATTGCAAGAAGGTCTGCACTAATTGTTCCCAAGTACTTCAACACTTGGAACATTATACTTTTGTGTCTGATTGTCATAGATACATGCCAAACAAAAGGATGTTTCAATTGTGTTTTAATATATAGGTGCTGAACATTCATGTAAATAATTGATATGATTTTCCGTTTCTAGTCCCAGGACGCATTCCAATATACATAAGCAGCAACTGTCGTATTTGGGATTGATGTTGAATTAGTCATTTTAAAAGCCGATTAATAGAGCAATTATAATTCATAAATATCATCAAATTGATCACCAAGTAAATAATGATGTACTCCTTGCAAGGATCAAATTTACATAACAGTTTGGTTGCTATATACTTATTATTGTAACAAAAGCATAACTGTTAAAGCCAATTGTGCAAGGACAATCGCTCAAGTTATATCGTGCAATGCATTTATAATTGTGAAAATTTCACTGGTTTTGTTAGTTCTTTTCGTGGGTATGCTTTCCAACAACGGTTGCAATTTAGCGTGGAAACCTTGACAATGTCTTTCCTCAGATCCAGAGCAGTAATATCTATAAACCCATCCCCACCTCTGTAACACCCGGTCAAGCCAAATCCCTGTCACTCAGATCCCAAAAGTGAATACAGACGTGGGGGTATTTGTCTGTTTGGTTAAATGCACTATCAGGTCATGATTTTACTTTGTGAGCAGTAATCCATTTCAGGAGCTGAATTTTGTTCTAGTGACCCAGTCGCTGACTTGTTTTATAAATTTTGACAGGCACTGTCCATTGGACATCTTACTCTAGAAACCTATAAATCGGTGGTGACCATTACTTCAGCATTATGCCCTGTTCAGTACTTTGTGAGAACACTGGGTAGAATTACACAGTATCCCTTCCTGACCCTGACACATTGAAGTGTGGCATGCTGGCACATTTGTTCTACTATTCTGATACTCGAGTGTCTGTACTGTACTGTCAGGTACTGTGATCACTGCTTTTGGCTGTCCTAACTGACTTGAAGCAATTCTATATGTTGTTTACATAACTCAAATCCTGCAGAACCACAACATTAATTTCTCACAGCCTCAAAATTTTTTTCATGACTTCACTATACAAGGATCAACTTTCCTTTTCGCTCCATGAGCCCAATTCTAATGACTCCTATGGTTTCTTTACATAATTAGCTATTCGGTTTATGGCATTTCTGAGTTGTGCAGCTCAGACATACTACAGGATTCTTTACAAAAAAATCAATGCTCTAGGTTCTACCCAAAACAAGGAATCACTTTTGGTTCTTGTTGGTGTTGTGAAGGTTGAATGTTGGCCATGGAAGCATGAGCAACTTCTATTGATATAAAAGTTTAGTCAGGCCAAGATGTATGTCAAACTAAAAGAAGTATTCTGCGTAATTCAGAACTTTATCAAGTGAGTGAATCTCCAAGGAGGATGTGGAGAGGCAGAGTTCTAGAAAGGGAATTCCAGACAGTAGTGTTCAGATAGCTGAAGGCATAGCTGCTAACATAGTGAAGGGAAACCCAAATGTACTGGAGGCCAGAATTGGAGATACAAATATGTAGGGTTGTAGGAGGAGATCCTATACAGGGATAGGCAAGGCTGTGAAAGGATTAAATTGTGGAAGAAACTTGATATTCCATGTGCAGGGAGGCTGCATGATAGCAGCGACAAGGGTGATGAAACTACACCTTGTTATCTCGGATTCTCCAGCATCTGCAGTACCTATTATCTCTGAAAAGAGCAGGACATGATTATGAACACGCTTCAGATGAAGCTTGCGGTTAGTCAAGGGGGCTGGGAATTTGTTCATCCCAACCAACCAAATGATAATGTCAGTTTACATAGGTCTGGGAAGGGAAGAAAGCGGGAACCTATTTAATGAATTAGGGGCAGAAATTGGGTTCCTGATGACAGGAGATGAGCGAGACCATGTTGAGAGTTATGAAAGAAACTAGTTAACCCTGTGAATGTAATGTTTAAATTAGGGGACGTGTCTGCTTTGACAGCAATGGACAACATGGGCGCGAGATAACAAGCGTGGGGCTGGATGAACACAGCAGGTCAAGCAGCGTCATAGGAGCAGGAAAACTTGACGTTTCGGGCCTAAACCCTTCATCAGAAACATAGGCAGCAACATGGATCGTCTCAATTGTACTTATAAACCAGTCTGTGGGGTGTTCAAAATTGAAGGTGATGGGAAAGAGCAAGTTTAACAAGGCAGTTTGAAATGGGGAAATTAAACTAAGGATTATTTTTGCTCATTCACATGTTTCTGGAATAATGGCCAGTTTTATCGGAACACGCAACAGCAGACGGTACTTAAATGGTGTAGGCAGACTAGTGATGGCTATATCTGTTATGTGTACAGTGCTTGCATTGAGGCAAAAATGCAGATCATACCAGATAGATCAATTGGTTCTGGACCAAATAAAAGTTGCCTTGAAGACGAAAACATCTAAAGCAAATATCAGCAATGGTTAGCCATGCAAATGATTTGTGAATGGTGGCCCAAAGTCAGGTAGTAAGGATCTTGAATATATTCTAAGTGTCACGGTGTAAGAATTTCTTTCAGAACTGAATACAAACAGTGGGTTTTTGATGTAGAATTAGTGAGGTTGAATGTTGTGGAGAATCTGAGTGGATTCAAGGAGGTCTCGTGATGGGTTCTGTCTCTGTTGGACTCTGTATGTGGAGACAAGAGACAAACTGGCACCCTGAACTGCCCACATTTTATTCTTTGACCTTGGCAAGAATGTTTGTCTGAATTTATTTGAGAGGGAGAAGTTCAAGAAGGTCAGGAAGTAAGTGAATTTGGAGGACATGGCAAAAGGAGCTGACTGCAGTATATATTAACATAAAAGTGGAAACCATGATAATACTTTATAGGGAGTCACTGGTATCTTAATATCATTGTAAATGTTTCTACTTTGAAGATTTCTTAATGTGTCACTTTGTTTTCCAAATTTGTTTTAGATATCTTTGAAAGAACCTGAAGTCAGAATCAGAAACCTGTAAGGTGATGAGTACTGACAGAAGTTCCAGCCTTGATGATGACGATGACAGGAGATTTGATGATGTGGTGCCTTACAGCGATGATGAGACGGACAATGAATTAGATAGTTCTAATGAAAGGTTGGACGATACAGAGCAAAACTGCATCAATGAACAGACCGAGGCGAGATGGCAACCAAAAAGTGGTAAAGTTCAATTGCGGTCACTGATTTTGCACATCAAGTTACGTTCATAGACTTTGTGATTAATTTTCATTCATTCATGGGATGTGGGTGTCATTGGTTTGGCCAGCATTTATTGTCCATCCTTAGTTACCCTTAGAAAAGATAATGGTGAGCTGCCTTGTTGAACCACTCAAGTCCTTAGGGGATGTAGAGTTGCCCACAGTGCTTATCGCGACCCAGAAGCAGTGAAGAAACCGTGATGTATTTCCAAATCTGGATGGTGAGTGGCTTAGAGGAAAGCTTGCAGGTGATGATGTTCCCACGCATCTGCAGCACGTGTTCTGCTAGGGGGTGAAAGAGGTTGCGGTTTTGAAAAGTGCACAGAGAAGCCTTGGTGAGTTAGTGCTCTGCATCTGAATGAGGGGAGGCAATGGCCTAGTGGTATTATCGCTGGACTGTTAATCCAGAGATGTTCTGGGGACCCAGGTTCGAATCCTGCCATGACAGATGGTGGAATTTGAATTCCATGAAATTCTGGAATTAACAGTGTAATGATGACCCTAAATCCATTGTCAATTGTTGAAAAAACCCATCTGGTTCACTAATGTCCTTTTAGGGAAGGAAACTGCCATCCTCACCTGGTCCGGCCTACATGTGACTCCAGACCCACAGCGATGTGGTTGACTCTTAACTGCCCTTTTGGCAATTAGGGATGGGCAATAAATGCTGCCCAGCCAGCGATGCCCACATCCTGTGAGTGAATAAAGTAAAAAAAAGACTTTTTTTCTTTTGGTGCACGCTGTTGATAGTATGCGTCGATGGTGGTGGAGTGAACTAAGATGGGGTGCCAATCAAGCAGCTTGCTTTTGTCCTGGGTGGTGGCAAGTTTCTGGAATGTTGTTAGAGTTGCATCCGTCTAAGTAAGTGAAGAATGTACAAAATGATCAGAGGTATAGATAGAGTGGACAGCCAGAGACTTTTCCCTGGAAGGGAGGTAGCTATTACAAGGGGGCATAATTTTAAAGTGAGTGGAGTTAGATAGAGGGGAGATGTCAGAGGTAGGTTCTTTACTCAGAGAGTGGTAGGGGCGTGGAATGTACTGCCGGAGAGGGTAGTGGAGTCGGCCTCGTTAGGGGCATTTAAGCGGCTATTAGATCGGCATATGGATGATAGTGTAAGATAAGGGTGGAGGTTAGATAGACTTAGGATTAGGGTAAAAGTTCGGCACAACATCGTGGGCTGAAGGGCCTGTACTGTGCTGTACAGTTCTCCGTTCTATGTTCTAAGAATGTTTTATCACATTCTTGACCTATGCCATTGTAAGTTGTAAGTAGTGGGTGGGCATTAGTGAGAAAGGAGGTGAATTTGTTGCAGAATTCCTAGTCTCTGATGTGTTCTTGTACCCAGAATGGTTGGTCCTGTTCAGTTTCTGCTCAGTGTAACTCTCACGATATTGATTGTGGGTGATTTCAGCAATGTTACCAGGTACCCAGGTTAAATTCTACCCTCGGATGACTGTCTGTGTGGAGTTTGCGCGTTCTCCGTGTCTGCGTGGGTTTCCTCCTGGTGCTCCGGTTTCTTCCCACAACCCAAAGATTTGCAGGCTAGGTGGATTGGCCATGCTAAATTGCCTGTAGTGTTCAGCGTTGTGTAGATTAGCGGGGGATGGGTCTGGGTGGGATGCTCTGAGTGTCGGTGTGGACATGTTGGGCCGAAGGGCCTGTTTCCACACTGTCGGGATTCTATGAATTAAACTTGAAGGGACAATGGTGAACTTCTCTTTTGTTGGAAATGGTTAAATTAATTAAATTAAATAGTTAAGTAATTGAGATTTAGATTGTCTGTCTGACAAATGTTTAAGAAAAGTTCACCAACAAGAAATAAGATTATCTGTACAAGATAGGTAGATCAATTAAACAAAGTGTTGAAAGATAATGTTTTCCGATTATTTAGATGCGTAAGTATGAAACCTGGGAAGCAGTGAAAGGCACGTGACAACTTTAGGCTCTTGGAAATGTCCATGCCAAGTTGTTCCGAAACATGATTAATCTGATGAGGATGATCAAACAAATGAAATATTCGTATAAGCTACCTGTTTGTTAAAAGTCATTTCTTTAATGTGGTGATGAAGTTCCCAATGAAGAAGACTGACTTCATGTACCTAGTATATGGATCTTTTCATCAGAAAAAGCTAACAATCAATCAGTCTCTGGGGAAGAGAGGATATAGCCAGGATTGCTGTTAGAAAAGAGGGATGCAGTCAACAATATTGCTGAAGAGATAATAAGTACTGCAGATGCTGGAGAATCCGAGATAACAAGGTGTGGGGCTGGATGAACACAGCAGGCCAAGCAGCATCACAGGAGCAGGAAAACTTGACGTTTCGGGCCTAGACCCTTCATCAGAAATGGGGGAGGGGAAGAGGGTTCTGAAATAAATAGGGAGAGAGGGGGAGGCGGATAGAAGATGGATAGAGGAGAGGATAGGTGGAGAGGAGGCAGACAAGTTGAAGAGGCGGGGATGGAGCCAGTAAAGGTGAGTGTAGGTAGTGGGGTAGGGAGGAGATAGGTCAGTCCAGGGAGGACGGACAAGTCAAGGGGGCAGGATGAGGTTAGTAGCTCGGAGATGGGGGTGGGGCTTGAGGTGGGAGGAGGGGATAGGTGAGAGGAAGGACAAGTTAGGGAGGCGGGGACGAGCTGGGCTGGTTTTGGGATGTGGTTCAGGGAGGGGAGATTTTGAAGCTTGTGAAATCCACATTGATACCATTGGGCTGCAGGGTTCCCAGGCTGAATATGATTTGCTGTCCCTGCAGCCTTTGGGTGGCATCATTGTGGCATTGCAGGAGGCCCAGGATGGACATGTTGTCTGAGGAATGGGAGGGGGAGTTGAAATGGTTCGCGACTGGGAGGTGCAATTGTGTGTTGCGAACTGAGCGCAGGTGTTCTGCAAAGCGGTCCCCAAGTGATCTTCTGGTTCTCTTAAATTCAGAATAAGCACACTTTTTTAGATTCAATGCTGGAGCTTCATCATGTGGAAGCTGCAACAAAGATCATGGGGCTTGTGGACGAATGCTTTGTTGCTTGGCACCTGATGACAGTGCAGCAGCAAATGGACCATCTCATAACAATTTGTTCCTAACCTTTTGCAAATTGTTACAAACCAGACCAAACACCCTCAAAATATTTAAAACATGTAGCCTAGACCCTAACTTTTGCTTCTTTTAAAGGCACATGTAACGTACTGTGTTCTAGACGCAATTCGATTGGTCATCTACTCAACATTAAGCAAAATACAATTTTTTAAGCACTATAGTTAAAATACAACACAAGAAGGAAGAACTTAAAATAGCTTAACTACTATTTTATTCATTTTTTCAATAACTACTGCATTAATTAATTAACTGTTTCAATGTAGTAACATCCTATAGACGCTCTTTGGCAAAAAAAGGCAAATTCTGAAAAACCGATTTTATCTCGCGTGCAATCTAGCAGCTTAGGAAAAGAACCTCCAGCTTTTGACTGTAATCAAGAGAGAGAAAAATAGCTTCCACTTCTTCAAGCCCACAACAGCAACTAAAGCTAAACCTAAAAATGAAAAAAAAACCTTGAACTCCGGGCCTGTGAGAGCTGGCCACATCTATCCAGGCTGCTTTTATTGTTCCAACGTTAGAAGAAAAACCCTAATGCCTCACAAGCTGTTAACTCTAGTGGTTTTAGAACAAGAACAAAAAGAAAATTACAACACAGGCCCTTCAGCCCTCCAAGCCTGCACCGACGTGCTGCCCGTCACAACTAAAACCCGCTACCCTTCTGGGGACGGTATCCCTCTATTCCCATCCTATTCATGTATTTGTCAGGAACCTCTGCCTTACAACCTCTCTATCCTTTATAAAAAAAGGACAAAGTAACTTCTCAAAGCCACAACATTATCACAAAATAATATAACAGAGCAAAAAAGTTATAGCTGAAGGAAGAATGCCAGACTTAGGAAAAATCTTTAGCTCGTGCAAGTTATAGAAACATGCTGATAGCAGTACCAAAGAACTGACACACAGCTAAATGTGCTGAATGTGCACCTTCTATAGTGAATCGATCTACGATTTTCTGATTTACCAGCTGAAACTTTTCATGTCTCCCGCTAATGACTAGCTGAATATACCACAGACTGTATCAGTATTGCTGCAATCAATTAAGGAACAAATACAAGATATTACACATTCATCAGTACAGAGTCGTGGTTGGATGTCAAAATATCTGGGGAAAGGTGGTATACTCAATGCTGACCATGTTCAGAAACATGGCAATGAATGAATCAAACAGAATGGTTACTTACCAGACACACCTTCCAGGTGAAGCAATCAATCCAGCCTACTGTATTCACCATTCACGACTCTGTACACTGCAGAGACGAAATGCAGACTGGGCAACTACTTTGCAGAACACCTACATTCTGATCGCAGAAATGACCCTGAGCTTCCGGTAGCCTGTCACTTAAACACCCCACCATACTCCCTGGCCAGCATCTCTGTCACAGGCTTGCTGCAGTGCTGTAGTGAAGTTCAGCCCAAGGTAGAAGAACAACATCTCACTTTCCACTTGGGGACTCTGCAATCTTCCAGACTGTATATCGAGTTTAATAATCTTCGGGCCTAAATACCTTCACCATGCCCTTACTGTTACCCCGACACGCCAGGGGCCTTGTCATCATGTGGACTATTACCATAAATAACCCAGTCACTAATGGACCCCATGGGCAGCTACTGATTCTCCAGGCTCACCTCTACCCATTCGTTTGTCTGTCCAACCTATGTATCTTTCTCCATGTCCTTTGGTGAACTCCATCTCCACCTGTCATCTACTCCTCTACCCACCCCCCAAGCAACTCCATTTTCAGCATTTATACTAACCTTTCTCTAGCTACAATCAGCTCTGAAGAAGGAACACTGGACCTGCAATGTTAACTCTGCCTTCTGTCCAGAGATGTTGCCAGACCTGCTGGGTTTCTCCAACAATTGGGAGAATGTTGTTTGAGAATTGTTACCTAGATCATTACATGACTTGAAATGATTACAATTGAAAGTGTATAATGCTTTGGTATATTACATGTTGATTAGTGTGTTCAGGAATGATAATCAAAGCATGCAACAAATAATTAAACTCTGGAAATTTTGCCGAGAAGGAACAGTTTCTTGTGTTTCAGACCTGCGTGATAGAGAAAGGCTCGATAAACTTGTGCAATGCTAAAGAATAATGTAAGGAACGAATGTTTAGAGAGCTACAACAAAACAGATGAAAAATGGATAAGCCGTAAGACTGAAGTTTAGAGACAAATATAGGATGAAGGGATCCATATATAAGCTGGTAAAAGAACAATTTCTGGTTTAATTAGAAATTGTGATCTTAATATCTGGTTTGGTAGTGTATTCAAGACACACGTGGATCCTGTGAGAGAGTAAGTTTTGGAAAGAAAATGTACAGTTTGGGGAACCTTAGCAGTTCAAGGTTTGTCAGCCAGTGATGAGGTGAGAGAAAGTGGGATTTTGCAAAGATAAGTAACAACTTTTTGAAACACATCTTCTCAACAATTTCCATTGAAGAAATTGATGGGAGGAGATTTCATTTTCTAAAAACATTCACTGCAACAATCAAACCACTATCTACATAACTGAAATTGTACTTAATCAAAGACAATAAAATGCACTTTCAAATAGCTGATACCAAAAAAAAATCAGAGTCAGGGATTTCTCAACTTGCACACTCAGCACATAAGTGATAGCACATGTCACCCCAGAGTCTTTCACAAGTTTGTTCCACTGTGCTTCATGATGCAGAATGTGATAATCAGGGAGCCTCCAGCAGTAACTTTACTCTAGCTGATTCCCACAAATATAATTGTCATCAAAACAGTATGCTTCTGGCAAATCTCATACACTCCGTCCATGAGCTATCCTCAAGGCATACCTTCCCAAAGACAGCTTCATCTGACCACTCAGTACTATCTCAGGATATGGATCTATTCTGGCTACAGGCTAAAATTTGACCGGTCAGCTTATTTTAGAGCTTAAGACATTGGAGGAGAATTAAACCATTCAGCCCATCAAGTCTGCTCCACCATTCGATTATTTCTGCTATGTTTCTAAACCCCAGTCTCCTGCCTTCTCCCTTTATCATAGATAGGTTCTTGTTTAGTAAGAATCAATCTCTGCCTTCAATGCACTCAATGACGTGGTCTCCATAGACCTCTGCAGCAATGAGTTTCGTAGATTAACCAGCCTCTGGCTGAAGAAATTCCTCCTCATCTCAGTTCTAAAGGATCATTCCTTGACTATGAGGTCGTGCCATTGGGTCCTAATTTCTAGTAGTGGAAATGTTTTCTCCAAATCCACTCCATCCAGGCCTCTCAATGTTCTCAGTTATAATGAGATCCACCCTTATCCTTCTAAACACCATTGAGCATAGACCCAGAGTCATCAACTGCTGCTCACACGACAAGCCTTTCATTCATGTGATCATTCTCCTAAACCCCCTCTTGACCCTTTGCTTAGATATGCGGCTAAGACTGTTCTCAATATTCCAAACGCAGTCTGACAAGAGCCTTGTACAATCCCAACAATGCATTGCTGTTCTTCTATTCCAGCCCTCTGGAAATGAAATTTCAGTCTCAAAAAGCCTATGTTACCATGGCAACCACAGCTAGAGTTAGAAGAATATCGGTAATGGGGGAAGTGCTGGAATCTGTTATAAAAGACCGGATAACGAACTGTTAGAAAGCACTGATAGAATTGGACGAAGCCAGTATGGGTTTATGAAAGGCAAATCATGCTTATTTGACATACTGGAGTTCTTTGAGGATTTAACTAATTAAATAGATCGGGAAAATGAGTGGACATAGTGTATTCGGTTTTCAGAAAGCTTTACTTGGCATTCCACGCGTGAGATTAGTGGGCAAAATTAAAGCACATGGGATGGGGGTAATATATCAGCTTGGATTGAGAATTGGTTGACAGGTTGCAGAGTGGGAGTAAATGGGTATTTTCCCAGGTGACAAGCAATGAGTAGTAGTGTACTGCGAGGATGGTGCTTCAGACCTAGCGATTCATACAAATGTAGAAGCTAGGAGAAGGAGTAGTCCTTCAACCTCTCAAACCTGCTCACCATTCATATGACCATGTCTGATCATTAAGCTCAAGACAATAATATCCAGCCCCCTCCACCCAGCTCCATATCCTTTGATCCCTTAAGCCAAGAGTGCTGTATCTACTTTCATGAAAACACATGATGTTTTGGCCTCAACCACTCTGAAGCAGTGAAATACGCAAGCACGATCAATACAAATTCCCTGGATGCAGGAATCAAATGGAACATTTCCAGGTTTACTGATGACACAACTGTGTGGGGTTGAGAATTGAGAGGAGAATGCAAGGAGGCTTTGAGGTGATTTAGACAAGTTGGGTAAATGGGAAAACACAAAACAGTTGCAGTAAATGTGACTGAACAGAAAGGCAGAGTATTATTTAAAAGGTTGACGTATTGGAAGGTGTGGATGTACAGAAGGGTTTGGGTATCCCAGTAACCAGTTAATGAAAGTAGACAAGTAAGTCCAGCAAGCAATAAGGAAGGCAAATGGCATGTCAGCCTTTGTTGCAAGAAGATTTGAATTCAGAAATAGGGATGGCTTACTGCAGTTATACAGAGCCTTGGTGAGATCACAACCTCAGGTATTGCGTACATCCCTGCCTAAGAAAGCATATACTTGCCACAGATGTAGGACACGTTTAGTAGATTGACACCGGAGATGTCAGGACTGTCCCGTGAGGTAAGATTGGTTTAACTGGGCCTGTTTTCAGCAGAGTTGAGAAGGGTAAGAGGAGATTTAATTGAAATGTATAAAATTTTGACAGGGCTGGGAACATTAGATGCAGTAAGGATATTTTCCTTGGTTGGGGAATCTGGAAACAGGGGACGCAGGTCCAGGATGCAGCAGAGACAGTGTGGAGCTGAAGGAGCACAGCAGGCCAGGCAGCATCAGGGAGCAGGAAAGTTGACGTTTCTGGTCGGGACCCCTCTGCAGAATTTTTTTTCTCGAGTAGGGTCCTGACCCGAAACGTCTGCTTTCCTGCTCCTCTGATGCTGCCTGGCCTGCTGTGCTCCTCCAGCTCCACACTGGGTTATCTCTGACTCCAGCATCGGCATTTCTTACTGTCTCAGGATGCAGAGTAGACCATTCAGAACAAGCATAAGGAAAATTTTCCTCAGTTGGTGAACCCATGGAATTCTCTACAGAAGGATGTGGAGACAAAGTCGCTGAAAAGAGTTCAATGAATGTTTATGTTTTAAAGTCATCAAGAGTTATGGGGAGAAGGCAGGAATATGGCATCAAGGTAGGGCATCTGCCATGGATATATTGAATGGTGGAGTGAGCTGAAGGGACCAATTCGTCTACTCATGCCCCTAGTTTCTATGATTTTATGTTAGAGGTTGTTGTCACAACCAGACAATTCAATTGAACGCTGTCTTTCAGAAATCTGGAAATTTGGGTTTCTGTTTCACTTAGGGGATGTTTCATTAAATATTGAAGCCATAAATTTCTTCACTGCATACAGAAGACAACAAAACAGGTTTTGATGAGTTACATTTCTAGAAAGATGTTGCCACTCCAAAAATGAAAACTGTCTAGCTGATGTTGCTGGGTAATCCAACAGTCTTAGTTTAAAAAGCAAAGCATTATTGTCACACTCCAGTCCGTCTCCTTACTTTCATTGTTGTTCAGATTTGTTTTTTTGAAATTGCTCTACTCTGCTTTACTTTCAGAATACACGTGGAAAGTCAAAGCAAATGACAGAAACTTTAACAATCAATTCACAATTACAAAGTATGGTTGCATCAAAACAAGCAAATATTCAGTGAGTGAACATTTTTTTTAACTCATTTTCTGCCTAGCAATAACTTTTGCACACCCTAAAGCTCAAAATCTTTCCAAAACCGTAATGTTTTCATTATGCATTCTGTCTGTTATCTGGGTATACAATTTAGTGCCTCATTAGGTTAAAACATTTTCTGATCTATAACAACATTTGTCCAATTTTATTTTCAGGGGAATGCAATCCGGACGTACAAGTATAATGTTTTTACTTTTTTACCACGTAACCTGATGGAACAATTTAAAAGAGCAGCCAATGCCTACTTTTTGATTCTTCTCATCCTTCAAGTAAGTGGTTATGAAAAATATTGAACATTTTAAACTCACTCATTACACGACCTCTCTTCCTCTTGGTGCTTTTTTTAACATTAGAAACTAAATTTGTTGCGCTTATCACTAAGCTAAGGTGTCCTTTTGAATAATTTCAAGTCAGTGCAGTTGTGTATAAAAAGTGCTAAGCTCATTACTGTCAATTCTGGAATGAAAACAAAGTTGCTGGAAAAGCTTATCAGGTGACCCTTCCTCAGAACTCAATGTCGCTTCTGCTGTCACTACTGTCAATTCTGGTTCTCCACTAAGAAGGCCATCAACAAACACACTCCGATATATGTACTCCACTGCAAAGGAAAACCAGAAATGAGGTAACCCAGCTCAACGGACACCAGAGTTTTTAAATAACAGGTGGGAAAACACAACGGTGCTTCATCGGAGGCTGCTCTGATGATGTTACCCAGCAGGGTAATGAAACGTCTGCGGAACAACGAATCAGTTCGGCGAGCCAACCAACCACAACACTGTCGGTTAGTTGGGAAACTTGTCAAAATCACTTGTCAAAATTCAGGAATACTTGGTCAAGAGGAACTGTAAAAGGGAACTGTCAAAATCAATTGTTAAACTGTCAGGCGGGATATCTATTAAGCTGGCCATGCATTTAAGGGTTCTGCCCTTTAAATCTTTGAAAAAAGTGCCCTGGAGTATTATACCAAAATAAAAATATGTGCTATTCCATTTGGTTGACGTCTGGTTGGAGGGCTTCCATTACAGGATTAATTACTGATCTCACAACCACCCATTATCACAGCAGTTACCCACCATTTCCCCTTTCACTGATAGCTATCAGTTGTTTACTCTCTTGTTTGATCTTGAAAGTGATTGTGCACTTGATTTAAATGACTGTTGCTATCAGGTTTTACTTTGGTGAAGGAATGTAAATGTAGGAAGTGTTTCTTTTAATTTCAATGTAGTGAAATCTGCAATAGACAATTAAGATATATTTAATCTCAAATTCCATTAAGTTACGTCTGACTGTTAGACACTGGTGAGTTAGAATATTGAAGAGTCTGATATGAGGATGCCTGGGTTGGGATGATTAGCACTAATTTGGCATTTTGTGCTATAAAGTGCCAGGGACAGGGGTGAGTTGTTGGATGGGCATACCACTGCATGTAAGGTATGAGGAGACATAAGGTTGTATGTGGGGCATAACTTGGCGTGGGATCAATTGGTATTGCTTGGAAGGGCATAGTTTGTAAAGGGGGAGCATGAGAGAGAATTTTGAGTGGAAGGGGAGGCACAAAGTGGTGTGGATTGGAAAGGATGGTTCTTGGGGACTGTAGGAGAGGGTAAAAGCTGAAACAATGTTTCCTGCTTTATTCTTGATTTCTAAATCGTGCATAGTCCTGGATTCTTGAGGCAGATAGTCTCTGCACATAGGATCTCCCTCAATCCCACACGAGTCGCCCACCCTGTCTTCTAATCCACCCTGAGGCCACAGACTATAAAATCTGATGACCAAGCACCATGTGGAGAAAATGGCCTCGTGGTATTGTCATTGGACTGTTAATTCAGAGACCCAGGTAAATGTTCTGGGGACCTGAATTTAAATCCCGCCGTGGCAGATAGTGGAATTTGAATTCAGTAAATAACTGGAATTAGGAGTCTAATGATGACCGTGAATCCAATGTTAATTGTCAGGAAATATCCATCTGGTTCACTAATGCCTTTTAGGGAAGGAAACTGCCATCCTTACTTGGTCTGGCCTACATGTGACTCCAGACCCACATCAATGTGGGTGACTCTTAACAATTAGGGATGGGCAATAAATGCTGCCCTAGCCAGTGATGCGCTCACCCCATGAACGAATTTAAAACAAAAGGTTTTCAATGGATAGGTTCACACAACTAGGAATTCTTCCATCTCTGTGTAATTGACCTTTGTGTGAAAATCCAGGCCAATGTTAGAAGTAGCAAGCATGTCCATGAGTGTCTGAAAGGGAAACCCAGGTGACTATATTATGATGAGAGATGTTTACTTGAACAATACCCCTGCTTCACAAGCAGTGTGAAGATTTGAGGAGCTGTGTATATTTGGCCATGTGATTTTTTTTCTTGTATAGTGTACATGTGCATTTTGGGATCCATGTGGTTGCATTTTTAATTTTTAAGCTTTATGAAAATTGCATCTTTCTCATTTGATTCCTGAGAAGGTGAGTATTTTGAACAGGGATTGTAAGAGCTCTGAATGGGTTTGATGAGAGGCCTTTTAGCTTGTGATGAGATATACCTTTAAGGGGAATTTGTTTTGTCCTGTTGCTCTTGGAGACGTGTGTTAACTCTGGTGTCTACACCACGGAAAGCAGTTTTTGATTTAGTTTAGAAAAAGGAAGCATGAGTGGGTGGAGTCAAGCTCACACAGAACAAGGGTTTTAGTTTTGCTTTCAGTGGTTAAAGTTGGGGTTTTGGAATTGAAGCTGGATAGAGCTCACTGCTGCTGCAAAAGCTTGAATTATCTTCACCTACTGCTCGATCCTGTTGTCTTCCTTCTCCTAGACTGGAGAAGATAGCAAGTGAGGGAAATCTCTTTTGCTGAGTTTGCCTTTGCCAAGCGTGTGTTTATGTGATGCTCCTATATTAGAATAGTTGATGAGTAATTGTTAAGTATCACGATTGAGTTAAAGTTATACCCATTCTGTTTTTGTTAGTATTTTAACTGTGGTGTAAGAATGAAGAGTGTTTCGCTTAAAGTCTACTAGTGTGACCATTTGAATCACATCTGGAATGCAGCCCCTTACACTTACCTTTTAAGTAAGATACAAGTTAGAGTCTAGGCTTTCCCCTCAATGTTTTGAGGGGGTTTGGTCTGGTCCATAGCAACCTGCAGTGATGCAACAGTGGAAAATTTCAGTCTGTTTAGCATTTGAATGATGTGTGTGCCTGTTTGGTACATATTTTCAAATTAACCTGTTCAGAGATGTTAGTACATACCTTTGGAGCTGGTGGGATTTGGAGCAGTTCTCCTAGTTCAGAGGTAGGGACAATACCACAAGAGTCCTCTGCGACTGTCTGGTATATTAATAATAACAATAAGAACTACCTGAATATTGAATCATTTTACCATCTGATTATGAGGTATCAGCTTCTATAAGCAATTTTTTTCTTCTGTTTCTTTTTAGGCCATTCCTCAGATCTCGACCTTGGCTTGGTACACTACATTGGTGCCTTTGGTGGTGGTGCTGGGAATAACAGCAGTAAAGGATCTTGTTGACGATATTGTGAGCAATTGTTTTACTTTTGTCTGACCACACATTCTAAAATATGAACTACTAACGTTGAGCCTTCTTTACAATGTCAACACTGTAAAGCTGTCTGAGCATGTTCTCAATGGTGGAGAGGTTATTCAAGTTGGAATAGTTCAGTCTCGATGTAACAAGGGCATGGATGAGCATTTTAGCTCATCAAGAGCTCATACAGAGCTGGACTCCATAAGACCATACGACATAAGAGCAGAAATTGGGCTATGATTCCCATCGCATCTGCTCCACCATTCAATCATGGCTGATGGGTTTCTCAAGCCCATTCTCCTGCTTTCTCCCCATAACCCTTGATCCCCTTGACGATCAAGAACCTAGCTATCACTGTCTTAAATATACTCAATGACCTGGCCTCCACAGCTTTGTGGCAACGAATTCCATAGATTCACCACCCGCTGGCTGAAGAAGTTTCCCTTATCTCTGTTCTGAAGGATCTTCCCTTTACTCTAAGGCTGTGCCCTTGGGTCCTAATCTCTCCGACGAATGAAAACAACTTCCCAATGTCCACCCTGTCCAGGCCGTTCAGTGTCCTGTGGGAACGAGGAGCTTTTAAAGTAAGATACAGGCACTGCTGGGATTTCAATCCAGGATCATCCTATTTACTAGACAAGAACTGGTAGTTTTGGTCTCTGGCAACTTTCAACAGGCAGGATGGTTGGTGGATGGAACCAAAAATTGTGGTTTTAGATTTGTCTGTATTTATTTCGGAGATTCAGTATTGGAAAGACTCAAGCCATTCCCTTTTTTTTTTCTCCCACCCACAATCCTGATGAATGCAGCTTCACCAACCAATTGAAAAAAACTTGATAATAATGTGTCATGGAATTGGAGTCAATAATTCCTTTTCTTCTTCTCTCCATTTTCCATTGGCCCCCATTCCAGCAGGTGCTCACTCATGTCACAGCTCACATTTTGTGCTTGTCAGAAGAATGGAAAATTGGCAAATTGTTTGACACGCCTTATTTCAGATTACATCTGCCACATGTGCATTTGAATGTAGACATAGCAATATGTTCATTATCTGATGGTGCCCTTTGTCTGTTCCTCTAATTTAAGACTTTGGTGATCAACCCATAGCTTAATCTGATAGCAGGCAACGCCTTAACAACTGAGTTGCCAGGTTTATGGTAGGCTGTTTTCTGTTGGATGGTGCCAGGGCCATAGAAAAGTCACGATTGATGAAGTCATGACAATCGACACTGAAGAATTTTCATTTTTGTTTTGTACATCACAGGCAAGACACAAGATGGACCGAATTGTTAATAATAGGAAATGTGAAGTCCTGCAGGATGGCAGGTATTAAAAATTTTGATCTTTTTGATCGTCTTAAACACAAGTTATCTATCGGCTTTATGATCTCTTAAATGTTGCTGTTGAAAACTTCTGAAAAGTTTCCAGCTTCTTGCATAATGAGATTTGTAGCCCAGTGCAGTTGCATGTTGCATTCAATACACACAATGAAGTGAGCACCCACCCATAATCCAAATATTCTCTCTTGAATTTTGAACCAAATATGAAAGCGAGCAATTTGCTGTCCTCTGCTGCCAAGCAGGAGCAGTACCTGTTCCAGTGGTGTTGTCTTAGGTCTCGAGCAGGGAAAATTGCTATTAAAGTTAATGTTCGTATTTGTTACTTCTAATTGTTTTCTTGAGGAAGTAAACATATCTTTCTTAATTTTAATACAGTTTTGATTATCCAATGTTAGCTCATAACCTTGGAACAAATTTCACACAGGTGTATAGAGCTTGCAGTTTAATAGCAAATCCATATTCCGTTATGAGGTAACTTTGGACTGTAACTGCATTTTATACATCAAGAAACAAGTGTAGACAACAATGAAAGAACGCTAAATTTGATGGAATTTCTCAAGGAAGTGACAAGTGTGTCAATGAGAATAGTGCAGTTCATTAGATTACATGGATTTCAGTAAAGCCTTTGACAAGGTACCTCAAGGGAGACTGATAAAGAAGAATCCATGGTAACTTGACAAGATGGATTCAAAATTGACTTGGTAGGAAGCAGGAGGTGGTGGTAGATGGCTGTTTCATAGAATCACAGAATCCCAACAATGTGGAAGCAGGCCATTCGGTCTACCGAAAGCAAGTTTACTATTCAGGATAGCCAGGGGCACAGTAAAGGGACGGAAAAGACTTTTGGTTTAAAGTGTTTTTAGTTCAATGCACGAGGCCTGACTGGTAAGGCAGATGAGGTCAGAGCATGGGTTGGCTCTGGGAACTAAGATATTATAGCCAAAAGAGAAACATGGCTGAGAGAAGGGCAGGACTGGCAACTCAATGTTCCAGAGTACAGAAACTACAGGTGTAACAGAATTACAAGTAAGCAAGCGGGGAAGTTGCCCTTTTGAGAAGGGAGGACATAACAGCAGTGCTTAGAGAGGATATTCTTAAGGGGTCATCAAATGACGCTATATGGTTAAAACTTAGGAACAAGAAGGGGATGGCTACTCTGTTGGGACTGTATTATAGACCCACAAATAGTCAGTGAGTACTAGAGCAGATGTGTAGAGAGATTGCAGATACCTGTAGGAATAGCAGAGTAGTATTGGTTGGAGATTTTAATTTCCCCTGTATTGACTGGACCACCCAGAGTGTAAAAGGCTCAGACAGGGTGGAATTTATCAAATGTGTCCAAGAAAGTTTCCTAAATCAATATGTAGAGGGCCCAACTCGGGAAGGCGCAACCCTGGAACTCCTCTTACGCAACAATGTCGGGCAAGTGACTGAAGTGTCAGTCGGAGAGTACGTTGGGTCCAGTGACCGTAACATGCCCGGTTTTAACATTGTTATGGAAAAAGATAGGACAAGTCCATAGGTCAAGGTGCTGAACTGGAGCCAGGCCAATTTTGGCGCCATTAGGCAGGATCTAGCAGAGATCGATTGGGTGAGTCTCTCTTTGTAGGAAAAGGAATAATGGCAAATGGGAGGCTTTTAAAAGTGTCATAGCAAGATCCAAGGACAGTAAGTCCCTGTTAGGGTGAAGGGAAAAGCCAGCAGGTTTAGGGGTCGCTGGCTGATATTGAGGCTCTGGTCAGGAAAAAGAAGGCATAAGCTATTGGGCTGAAGTGAATCCCTAGGTGACTATACAAAGTGCAGGAGCACATGTAAGAGGGAAATCAGAAGAGCAAAAAGAGGGTATGAGATTCATCTGGCAGAAAAGGTTAAAGATAATGCTAAGAGATTCTATAGCTATATTAAGAGTAAGAGGATGGCTAGGGAGAGAATAGCCCCCTTAAAGATCAGCATGGCTATCTATGTGTGGAGCCACAGGAGATGGGGGAGCTTTTTAATGTATATTTCTCCACCGTGTTTACTGAGGAGAGAATCATAGGTGCATCGGAAATAAAAGAAATAAGTGGGGATGTTTTGGACTGCATTCACATTATCAGAGAGGAGGTGTTTGCAGCCTTAAAGCTCAGTAAGATGGATAAGTCCCCTGGGCCTGATCAAGTCAACCCTTGGACATTGTGGGAGGCTAGGGAAGAAATTGCAGAGGCCCTTGCAGAGATTTTTGCTTCAGCTTTAGCCACTTACCAGTGGCTAATGTTCCAGAAGACTGGAGGTTGGCTAATGTTGTTCCATTGTTTAAGAAAGGTAGCTAAGACAAGCCATGGAACTACAGGCCAGTGAACCTATCATTAGTGGTAGGAAAGTTGTTGGAGAGGATACTGAGAGACAGGATCAGCCAATATTTGGATAGTCAACGTCTGATTAGGGATAGTCAGCATGGATTTGCGTGCAGGAAATAATGCCTGACAAATCTTTTAGAATTTTTCGAAGAGGTAACCAAGAGGATAGATGAGGGAGGGCAGTGGATGCTGTCGATATGGACTTTAGTAAGGCCTTTGACAATGTCCTGCATGGCAGGTAGTCGTGAAGCTAGGTTGTATGGGATCCAGGGAGATCTCACTAATTGGATTCAAAATTGGCTCGATGGTCGGAAGCAGAGGATGATGGACTGGAGGCCTGTAATTGGTGGTGTGCCATGGGGGTCAGTGCTGGGACCTTTTGTTATTTGTTATTTACATAAATGATCCAGATGTGAAGGTACAAGGCATGATTAGTAAATTTGCGGATGATACAAAATTAGAAAGTATCATTGATCGCAAGGAAGGTTATCAAAAATTACAGAGGGATCTCGATCAGATGGGGAAGTGGGCTAAGGATTGGCAAATGCAATTCAGTGCAGATAAGTGTGAGGTGTTGCACTTTGGAAAGTCAAACCAAGGTAGGACTTATACAGCTGAAGGTAAAATCCCCAGGACTGTCATAGAACAGAGAGATCTAGGAGTACAGGTACACAGTTCATTGAAAGTGGCGTCACAGGTGGACAGGGTGGTGAAGAAGGCATTTATCATGCTGGCCTTCATCGGTCAAGGCATTGAGTATAGGAGTTGGGACGTTATGTTACAGTTGTATAAGTCATTGGTGAGGCCACACTTGGAGTATTGTATACAGTTTTGGTCACTCCGTTGTAGGAAACACATAGTTAAACTGGAAAGATTTACGAGGATGTTGCCAGGACTAGTGGGCTTGAATTAGAGGGAGAGGTTGACCAGTATAGGACTTTATTCCTTCCAATGGAGGAGAATGGGGGAATGACCCTATTGAGGTGTGTAAAATCATGAGGTGCACAGATAGGATGACTGCATGGAGTCGTTTTTTTTTTCCCCAGGGATGGGGAATTAAAAACTAGAGAGCATAGGTTTAAGGTAAGAGGGGAAAGATTTCAGAAGGACCTGAGGGGCAACGTCTTCACGCAGAGAATGGTGCATATAAGGAATGGGCTGCCAGTGAAAGTGGCTGAGGCAGGTACAATAGCAACATCCAAAAAAAAGATTTAGATAGGTACATGGATGAGATAGGTTTAGAGTGACATGGACCAAACGTGGGCAGTTGAAACAAGCTGAGTAGGCACCAAGGTCAGCAAGGACCAGTTTTGGTCAGGGGGTCTGTTTCCATGCTGTATCACTCTGACTCTGAGTCCACAGCTCTGTCTGAACCTCTGAAGAGCATTCCACCCAGACTACCCTTTACCCTATTTGTAACCCTGCATTTCCCATGAGTAAACCACCTAACCTACAAATCCTTAGACACAATGGGCAATTTATCATGGCCAATCCACCCAACCTCCACGTTGTTTGTGTGACTGGAGGCAGGTGTCCAGTGGTGTACTGCAGGGATCAGTGCTGGCTCCCTTTTATTGTTTGTGATGTTCATAGATGATAAAGATGTCTGTGTGTGTTGGGATAGTGGAGGGGTAATGATCAGGAAGTTTGCGGATATCAAGAAGATTGGCAGGCTGGTTAATAATCAGAGAGAAAGTCTTAGATTACAGGAAGGTATAGACAGATTGGTTAAATGGGCAGAACAGTTACAGATGGAATTTAACTCTTCCTCTTCCAAAGTGCATCACCTCACACTTAAATAATGAGAAAAGGGGGTATTCAATGTATGACGGGACCTCCGGAAGCTCAGAAGAAGGGAGGGTTCTTGGGGGTGCTAGCTACAGGTCCCTGAGGCAGCAGGGTTAGTTAATAAGGTAGGTAAGAATGTTGCCACTTGATTGGAAGGATGTGATTGCACTGGATGGGGTGCAGAGGAGATTTACCACTTTATGCCTGGGTTGGAATTTTTAGTTGTGAAGAGGGGCTGGACAGGTTCGGGCTGTTTTCTTTGCATCAGAGAATACTAAGGGTGGACCTAATAGAATTGTAGGTATTTCCTAATTAACCTATTCAGAAATGCAATACAAGCTTCTTGGGCAAGTGGCACATGAACCCAGGCCTCCGGCTTCGGAGGTAGGAACACTACCTCTCCACCACAAGAGCTCCTTATTAGAGGTGTATAAGACTATAAGGGGCATACAGGTTGGATAGAAAGTAGTCGTTTCTCTTAGTAGTAGGGTCAATAACAAGGAGTCATAATTTTAAGGTGAAGGGCAGGAGGTTTGGAGTGGATTTGAGGGAAGCCACTGCCTGGGAGGTAGTAGAGGCAGGAAACTCTCAACCTTTTAAAAAGTATGTGGATGAACACTTGAAATGTCATAACATTCAAGGCTATCAGTCTAGTTGTAGAAAGTGGGATCCATTTAGATAAGGGTTTTAATTCTTGTTGGTGCAGACTCAATGGGCCAAAAGGCCCCTTCTGTACTGTATGATTCTCATAATACTTTCACCATTTTTAGGTTTAAAACAACAAAGTGGAAGGACATAGAAGTTGGAGATGTTGTACGCCTACACAAAGATGATTTTATTCCAGTAAGTTTCATCTTTTTGGTTTGAAACAAACGTTAAGAATTCTTAGAGATAATAGGAAATACAGATGCTGGAGAATCCGAGATAGCAAGGTATGGAGCTCGATGAACACAGCAGGCTCCTATGATGCTGCTTGGCCTGCTGTGTTCGTCCAGCTCCACACCTTGTTATCTCTGTTAAGAATTCTTACCTTGTTTTGTATAACACGTATACATTCTTTGTACTTATTTAGGCTGATATACTACTGTTGTCCAGTTCAGAGCCCAACAGTCTTTGTTACGTGGAAACAGCTGAACTTGATGGGTAAGAGCTTGAATGTACAATGTGCTTTTAATTCAGAAGTGGACAATATTCTTTGAAAATAAAAGGTACTTTCTTTCACAGCAGGCACTGTAATACAGTTCAGGCATGATGAAATTACTCTGTGGTTTGCGCAGCATATTGCTTCATACGTGCCATAATCATCCACTTTTGACCTTTGGAAGTGACTTGGTGTACTGATTTCACTTTACAACCGCCTTTTTTTTTCTGTAATAATTGCTGTATCGATCATACAACCATGAGTAGTTTTTCTGGACTGAGGTTCTACAGTAATTTCAGATTTTTTTTTTTAAAAATACAGTTCTAATGCAGTTCTTAATACAGTTCTTTCTGAAATGTCTTTATGCATGCAATACATCAAGTGCAGTGATAGTTATGGTAACTATTTTCAAGAACAAGACCAAAACGAGCAATAAGATGAAATGAATGGGTCATCTGTTTGTAGTGATAGTGGTTGAATAAGAGCTATTAATCAACATTCCAGAACAGTTCCCAGATTCCCTTGCATTAGCGCCATGGGATTTATCACATTCTGTTTAAATCACCAGAACAAATAGACAAGGCTTTTATTTCACACAAACTGACATTATTTCCATGAGCTTTGGCAATGTTTTTTCTAAGTAGCCCCAGATGGCCGCTTGATTATTTGAATGCCTTGAATTTGTGTATTTCTGCTTTCAAAGACTTACAGCACTTCACATACAAATTGTCAGCTATTCCACCTGTGCACAGAGGGTCTGTACATTTTAGACATGCACCCAATGCTGGCTAATCATTTCTTGACAGCTAGCTTTGATTGGCAAGGAAAAGGAATGTTTCTGTGCCTTCTGTGTTGTTTTTCACTTGTGTTTCTGCAATCTGGATTACTACGCAGAGCTGAATGCTTTCTGCTGCTAGAGATCGCATCAAATTTTGTTGCAATTTTAGCTATATTCTATCAAGTACCGTAGTCATTTTGAGCTTCATTTTTCTCTTTCTTCAGACTGATCAGAGCAAATTTGTCGAGCCTGTTATCTTCATTTTGAAGCTGCTTTACATGAGCTTTTGGCTTTTATCTTTACTCTTGGCATTTCTCAACAGGAGATGAGGGGCTTTCCTGATCTTGAATGTGACTTGAAATCTTGCTGGTTTCTCTTAAACTGGCAGTTAAGGTAGTCACTCTGTATACGCTGAATATGTTTTTCAGTGTTCTTAGAAGAATTCAAGAATGCATCTGCTTTTTGGCAAATACAACAGTTAATCTGTGTTTACTTTTTTTATAACATAAATATTAGTCAGGCCACAGACTAATGAATTGCGTTTACTTATGTAAGAAATGTAGACGTTCTTAGTTAGCCAATGTAACGTTGTTTTGTATTCAATTATTTAAAATATGCTTATTACCTTTGAAAAATGGTGTGAAAGTTGACTTGTCTTCTCTGTATTAGCTGATGGATTCATGTGCGAGCCTGGAAATTTGGCCATGTTCTAGCAATGGATGTCAAGAAAATATGAACAACAACTTTTGCAAAATAGAAAATTAACACATCACTGAATTATTTCTGTTTTCAGAGAAACTAACCTGAAGTTTAAAATGTCATTAGAAGTTACAGACAGACTGCTGAAGAAAGAAAAGGATCTGGAATCTTTTGATGGTAAGTTTTTGTGTGCATTGCTGCCATCTATAGCTTCTAAGTGTGTGGGTTCTCTTTTGCGCTTATGTGGTATAATTAATATACTTGGTAGTACATTTATGAGGGCAGCTACCTTTCTTAATTCATTCGGGGGACATGCCAGTCACTGGCTGGATCAGAATTTATTGCCCTTCCGGATTCACCCTTGTGAAGGTGCTGGCGAACTGCTGCAGCCCACAAACTATAAGTAGGCCCACAGTGCCATTTGGGAGAGAATTCCAGGATTTTAACCCAGCAACACTAAAGGGACGATGATTATATTTCCAAGTCAGGATGGTGAGTGGTTCAGAGGGGCACTTGCAGGAGATGTTATTCTCGTGCATCCACTGCCCATGTCCTTCCAGATGGAAGTGGTCATGGGTTTGGAAAGTGCTGATTGAATTTCTGCAGTGCACTTTGAGATGGAAAACACTGCTATTATTAAGGGTCAGTGAGGAGCGTATCGATGTTTGTGGGTGTGGTGCCAATTAAGTAGGCTGCATTGTCCTGGATGGTGTCAAGCTTCTTGAGTGTTGTTGGAGTTGCACCATCCAGGCAAGTGGCGAGTATTCCATCGCACTCCTGACTTGTGCCTTGTGGATACACTTTGAGGAGTCAGAAGGTGAGTTACTTGCTGCAGTATTCTTAGCCTCTGACCTGCTGTTTACAACTGCACAGCACAAGAACAGATCCTTTGGCCCCTTGTAGCCACTGTATTTAGATGGCTAGTCCAGTTAGATTTCTGGTCAATGATAACTCCCAGGATGCTGGGTTCCTGTCAAGAAATGCTTTTGTTATCAATGCCCAGATTTACGGGCAAGAATAAAGGGCCAGCACTTGCCATGTCTTATGCCTTTTTAAAAAATATTTGGTCATCGGACGTAGGCATTGGTGACTAGAAGCCAGCATTTATCACTCACCCCTAATTGCCCAGAGGGCAGTTAAAACAACCACACTGTTGAGAGTCTGGAGTCACCTGTAGATCAGACGAGGTAAGGATGGCAGATTTCCTCATTAAGGTTAATTAATGAAACAGGTAGGGTTTTTACAATAATCAGTCATGGTTACATGGTCACCAAGAGGATAGCTTTTAATTCCAAAATCTTCGAGAATTCAAAATTTACCTTTTGCCATGGAGAGATTTGAACCAGTGACCCCAAAACATTAGCCTGGTCCTCTGAATTACTAGCCCAATGACCTTCCCATTATGACTTTGCCTTCCCCGAGGCTTTTCATTTAGAATGCATCACTACTTCATTTTCTTAATTTAGGGCAGTGGAAAGACAAGCAACAATAAATTCTGATATGCAGAAATTAAACCAGGAAACATTGGTTAGAATATTTAATTCATGTGCAGTAAGTGAGAGAAAGAAAGAAGTAAGGGACAAAGAAATGGCCCAGAAAACCAGTCAGTTCTATCAGGCAGCTACAAAATCTAAAAGGCATTAAACTGGAAGGACCATTGGCATAAATCTAGGCACTAGAAAATAGTGGTGAACCCAATTATGTCAGACACCTTTCCTGACAGCACCGAGTGCACCTAACTCTCCATGAATTGCAGCAGTTCAAGAAGAGGGCTCACCACCACCTACTAGAGGGAAACTTGGGGATGATAGATAAATTCAGGCTTAGCCAACAATGCCACATCATGAGCTAACGTTTTTGGGGGAGAAAAGGTCACCTTGACCTCAACAATTTGGCAGGAGTCACTATTGCTGCAAAATTACTATTACAAAATCCTTGTCTATCAACATTCTGGACGTTACTGTTGACCAAAAACTGAAAGCAAAACAGTCTTGGAGTTCTGAGGCTAGTAACTCGAGTGAGCTCCACGTGTCTTTAATGTGATGGAATGGAGAACTTGAGAAACTCAACATGTCCAAGACACAGCAGTCCACTTGATTGGCACTCCCTCCATGACCAAGTCAAGGTGGCAGTAGGGTGTATTATCTAAAACAACAACTCACAATGTTTCTTCAACCGCACCTTCCTAACTTATGATCTGAATTGCTTCAAAGAAAGCAAAGAACGCCCTGCTCCACTTTTAAATTCCCCTCGAAGCCACACGTGGTTCTAACTTGGTACAAGATCACAGTTCTTTTCGCTGAACTCACTTCTCAACATTACTGTGGGTGTACTTACAGCAAATGCACTGTAGCAGTTCAAGAAGGTGACTCGCTACCTCTTCCTTTAGGGCAATTAGCGATGGGCAGCAAATGGTGACCTTGCCAACAATCCCATGTAACTTTGAGTCTGTATTTTGTATTATTGTATTGGTGAAGCATTGTAGTGTGGCTCATGCAATAGCAAAGCAACTTTGACAGCAGTTCCAAATTTTTCGTATTAATGGTAAGTCTGTGGTAAGTCTACTGTCAAATTTAACTTGTAATAACTGAACGCTGAGAGTTTCACCCTGAACCTTATTGCAATATCTGTGTTAATGTGTACGAAACCATGTCTTGTTGTATCTCACAGGATGGACTTTTCAGACAGCCTTTGGAGACCAGCATGAGTTAGGGAAATAATGCCGTATGATGTTAGTAATGTGCTTCTCTTTCACTGTGGCAGAAGCTGAGCTCTTGGCTCGCCCATTCAAATGTGCCAAGTTTTTTAACCTTGTTGATCACTACTTACCTTCTCTATATGAAACAAAGTACTCCTCCTGAGCAGCTGTGCTTTCATGTGATTTTTTTTTTTAATATTGCTGTATAAAAGGAGTAACTTTTTTAAAAAATCTTTCTCGATGATTTTTAGTCCTTCACTGAACTAAAGCAAATGTCTTTCATCAGGTTTAGTAGAATGTGAAGAGCCAAACAATCGGCTGGACAAATTTACCGGGACCTTGTACTGGAGAAACCAGAGTTACCCTCTTGATGTGAACACAATCCTGCTGCGTGGCTGCACTGTCCGCAATACAGAGTTTACCCATGGAATTGTCATATTTGCAGGTATTTAAAAAAAATTTATTTCATCACATCCTGTCTCATTGCACCCCGTACAATGATTTGAGATGCTTGGAATTGAATGAGAATTGAGATTACTCAACTTAGTAACAACGTGTCTGGATTTTTAAAACTGTCGCTATGAGTTGAGGATCATCAAATCATCCGTGATCTTATTGAATGACAGAGCAAACTTGATGGCCTGAATGGCCTACTTTCCTGTTCCTAAGTCTTAAAGTCTTTCAATGATATTCGGTGATATTCTGGGAAAACTGAATAAAACATTTCAAAGATACCTGATTATTTGGCAATGCACCTAAAACCATATTGAAATGTTTTAATGTCTTAAAAATGCAGTTGTGTGTGACATAGAATAACTGCTTTAACCTATTCCCTCCATGTACTCTAATACACAAGGAAAGCGCTGATTATTTTATCTGATCTTTAATCCTGTATCGTACCTTTACAGCATTTCAGATGGTAAAGTTGCTTTGATAGAATATGCCATTAGGATATTGACTCCTAACAATTACAATTTACAATTTACAATTAATCTGTTTTACAGGTGCTGACACCAAAATCATGAGGAATGGTGGAAAAACAAACTTCAAAAGAACCAAAATTGACCAACTCATGAATTACATAGTTTATCTGGTAAAAGAAAACCACGACCTGCAGTACAGTTACATAATTGTATTTTTAGGCTTTTTTCAATGTAATGAGTGATCCATTTGTGCAATTGTACTTCTTTCTAGATCTTTCTGTTCCTCATTCTTCTGTCAGCTGGTCTTGCAATTGGGCACACGTTCTGGGAAAGTGAAATTGGCAATGCCACCCGATCCTGGTACCTTTATGATGGCGAAGACGATACACCTTCCTACAGAGGTTTCATTGCCTTCTGGGGTTATATCATTGTTATGAACACACTAGTCCCCATATCACTTTATGTAAGGTAAATATACCTCATTCTGTTCTCTTGTTTTGTGTGGCTCCATGAAAGTAATGCATCCCGATAATACACCAAATTGAGTGCCTGAACTTCATTATTAAATTCTTGAAAGGAATGACAAAACCAGTATTTATTGCTTATTCGTAATTGGGTTTACTTAAGTGGCTTACTCGACCATTACAATGGGCATATCCTTCTCATTAAAAACCAAAAGAACTGTGGATGTTGGAAATCAGAAACAAAAGCGGAAATTACTGGAATAGCTCTTGCAGTATCTGTGGAGAGAAATCAGAGTTAACATTTTGAGTCCAGTGACCCTTCCTCAGAACTGATGGTAGATTGGAAAAAGTTGTTTTTTTTTAAATGCAGAAGATAGGATGGGGAGAGGGGAATAAGGAGTAAACGACAGATGAAGATAGAGCCCGAGGAGAGAAAAGCGCAGTTGGGCAGGCAAAGGAGTGGATAACGATTAGTCTGGGAAAATGAATAGCTACTAATGGGGACTATTAGTGGCTAAAAATGAGTGTGTAATAGCAGACTTGTGATAAAAAGGCCCAGAGTGTGGGCTAAGAACATGGGAGAAGGTGCCTCAAGCCCTAACGTTGTTAAACTCAAGATTGAGTCCTGAAGGCTGCTGCGTTCCCAAGCGCAAAATCAGGTGCTGTTCTTCCAATTTAGGATTGGGAGGATAATATCTGTATTATTGGCTTTTTAATACAAAGGCTTGGATGAACGATCTTCAAATGGAGTTCAGATTCCTCCAAGTCTCCTCCTTTGCTGTCATTCCTAACTCTGCAGATCCCTAGGTTAGAAACATATCTTCCCTTCTGCTGACAACCTTCTATAATAAATCAGTGTATTCAGGAGAAAAGAAGTCAAACTTCTTGCATGTTACCGTGTTGAATTTATTGCATTTGAAGCAATAATAGGCTTGACCTCTTTGTTGTGCTCTTGATGATTGCATAAAGAGACAATTACCACGACAGAAACAAAAACCGAACTTGTTGGAGAAACCTAATACAATCTAAAAGAACTGTGGATGCTGTAAATCAGAGACAAAAACAGAAGTTGCTGGGATAGCTCAGAACCTGAGTTTTCAGGAAGGGTCGCTGGACCCAAAACGTTAACTCTGATTTCGCTTCATAGATGCTGCCAGACCTGAGCTTTCCCAGCAACTTCTGTTTTGGTGTTGGAGAAACTTAGCAGGTTTGGTAGAAAGCAGTTTCGCCCCACAGATGCTGCCAGACCTGCTGAGTTTCTCCAGCAATTTTTGTTTCCATTATATATCTTCAGTTTCTGCAGTTCTTCGTCTTAATTATCATAACAGTCTTTGTAATCTCTCCCTTTAGTGTTGAAGTGATTCGCATGGGTCAAAGCTACTTCATTAACTGGGATCTCCAAATGTATTATGCTGAAAAGGACACTCCAGCCAAAGCACGCACAACAACGTTGACTGAGCAGCTTGGACAGATAGAGTACATCTTCTCTGACAAGACAGGAACTCTTACACAGAATATCATGGCATTTAAGAAGTGTAGCATCGGTGGCACTTCATATGGTATGTTTGCTTCCTTATGTTGAAAAACTATATCATAACCTGTTCATCTTGAATTTGCCTAAATATACCAGGGATTGTCTGACTGCACTTTGTAAACACAATTTCTGCTATCTAGAAGAGCGGCAGATGTATGGGAACATTGCCACCGACTAGTACCGCCCTAATTCACAAAGCATCCTGACTTGGAAGTGTGTTATTGTTTCTTCATCAGAGCGTCAAAATCCTGGAGCTCCCCACATGAAAAACACATCATGTTTACCCACACCACATTAACTGCAGTGGTTCAAGAACTGTTACTGTGTCATCTTCTCAAGAGCAAGTAATAGGGGATGGCAGAGCAGGCATGAGAGACCAAATGGCATAACCCTGCTATTAACTCATACATTGACAGTAAATGCTGGAGTTGTCAGCATTGCCCATAATTTTGTTTAAAATGTTGAACATTTCTTGGGCAAATATTACATTTATATTGCAGAATAGCTACTGGAGATGGACATAACATATTTTCAGCATTATTATATGCATGAAGTCACTCCACTTCCTTGAATTCATTTCTTAACAGAAATCTGCTCTGTCAATTTGCCATCCATGAAAGGAAGGTGAAAATTACCCTCAGTGATGTGTTGAAACCACTCTGCACTGAGATCAGTCCTATCCCTTGACTCCTGCTTGCAACAGAGGCGAGCATAAGCTTAGATTCGAGCTTGAAGCATATTGGGCTCTGAAAACTTGGCTGTCTGCAGCCTTCGTCCTACAGCTATAACTTGTTCACTGCCTAGTTGACTCATTGCTGATGAGTGAAGGAAAAAATAACTAAAATGACAGACTGATGACTTAGGCTTTGCATATATCTGTAACATGTAAGTAAGTCATTTTATCACATTAATTTGTGGGAAGTAGACATTGATGATTGGGCAAGCGTTTGTTACTAAGCTTGAGTTGCCCTTGAGAAGGTGGTAATGAGAAGCCTTCTTGAACGACTGTAGCCTATTTGGTGTAGGTAAGCCCATGATGCCATAAGGAGTGTATTCAAGGACTTTGTTCCTTCAGCTCCACTGAGTCAGTGACTCAACTCCAAGCCAGGATGATGGGTGGCTTGTCAGGGAACTTGAAGGTGACAGTGTTCCCATGTATCTGCTTTCCTTGTCTTTCTGGATTGTCATGGTTATGAGTTTCAAAGGTGCTGTCTAAGAATCTTTGACCTTCTGCCGTGCATCTTATAGGTGTTATACATTCTCTTGCTTAAGTGCCATGTAGACAGTACATGCTGCTGTGCATTGGTGGTGGCAGGGGTAAATGTTTTTGGATGTGGTGTCTATCATGTGAGCTGCTTTGTCCTGAATGGTTTCAAGCTTCTTGAGTAGTGTTGAAATTGCACTCATTGCAAGTGGTGGGTATTCCATCACCTTCCTGACTTGTGGCTTGTATGTGGTGGACATGCTGTGGGGATTCAGGAGGTGGGTTACTTGCTGCAGGCATCCTAGCCTCTGACCTGCTTCTGGCGACACCGGTATTTATATGGCTAGTCTGATTCAAGTATGATATTTGTCAATGTTCGTACTCCACACAAATCCCTTCCCAACTCTTTCCCATCCTGGCAGCATTTCTCTCAATTGCAACCTTCCTGTGTTTTTTTTTTTAAACCCTTTATAAGACATGGCAATACAGACAAAGCCAACATTTGTTGCCTGTCCCTGATTGTCCTTGAGGAGTTGATGAGCCATGTTTTGAAGCACTATTTGGTTGAAATCTGCTGTATTTTGGTAAAGTGGAGTAGCTTGCACGACCACTTCAGATGGAAAAACCCACACAGCTACAGATCTGAAGTTACACATGAGCTAAGATTGGCAATTTTTTTTCTGTAGAAGATATTCCAGAAGGTTATGGTTTTTCACAGCAATCAACAATGGTTTCATGGCCACTGAGCTGTGACAAGTTTTCAATTTCAGGTTTATTCATCAGCATGGCCACCTTTTTGTGGAGCCACAGGAGATAGGGGAGATCTTTAATGAATATTTCACCTCTGTGTTTACTGAGGATAGAATCATGGATACTGAGGAAATGAGAGAAATAAGTGGGGATATTTTGGATCACATTCACATTATCAGAGAGGAGGTGTTTGCAGCCTTAAAGCTGATTAGGTTGGATAAAACCCCTGGACCTGATCAAGTCCATCCTCAGACATTATGGGAGGCTCGGGAAGAAATTGCAGAGGCCCTTGCAGAGATTTTTGCTTCAGCTTTAGCCACTGGTAAAGTTCCGAAGAAAGAAAGGTGACTAATGTTGTTGCATAGTTTAAGAAAGGTAGCAAAGACAAGCCATGGAACTACAGGCCGGTGAATCTGACACCAGTAGTAGGCAAGTTATTGGAGAGGATACTGAAGGACAGGATCAACCAATATTTGGATATTCAAGGTCTGATTAGAGATAGTCAGCATGGATTTGTGCACAAAAAGCCATGTTTGACAAATCTTTGAGTTTTTCAAAGAGGTAATCAAGAGGATAGGTGAGGATAGAACAGTGGATGTCGTCTATGTGGACTTTAGTTAGGCCTTTGACAAGGTTCTGCATGGCAAGCTAGTCATGAATGTTAGGTTGCATGGAATCGAGGGAGAGCTAGCTAATTGGATTCAAAATTGGCTGAATAGTAGGAAGCAGAGGGTGATGTTTGAAGGTTGTTTCACAGACCGGAGGCCTGAGACTAGTGGTGTGCCACAGGGGTCGGTGCTGGGACCTTTATTTATGTAAATAACAAATAACAAATAACAATCTGGATGTGAATGTACAAGGCATGACTAGTAAGTTTGCAGATGATACAAAATTAGGAGGTACCGTTGATAGTGAGGAAGGTTATCAAAAATTACAGAGGGTCTTGATCAGATGGGGAAGTGGGCTGAGGATTAGCAAATGCAATTCAGTACAGATGAGTGTGAGGCGTTACACTTTGGAAAGTCAAATCAAGGTAGGACTCATACAGTTGAAGGTAAAGTCGTGAGGAGTGTTGAGGAACAAAGGGACCTAGAAGTACAAGTACATAGTTTGTTGAAAGCGGTGTGACAAGTAGACAGGATGGTGAAGAAGGCATTTGGCATGCTGGCCTTCATTTATCAAGGCATTGAGTTAGAATGTTATGTTACAGTTGTATAAGTCATTTATGAGACCGCATTTGAAGTATTGTATACAGTTTTGGTCACCCTGTTATGGGAAAGACATAGTTAAACTGGAAAGTGTGCAAAGAGGATTTACAAGGATTTTGCCAGGACTAGTAGGCCTGAGTTATAGGGAGAGGTTGGCCAAGACAGGACTTTATTCCTTAGAATGTAGGAGAATGGGGTTGTGACCTTTTTGAGGTGTATAAAGTCATGAGGGGCATAGATAGGATGAATGCATATAGTCTTCTTCCCAGGGATGAGGAATTGAAAACTAGAGGGCATAGGTTTAAAGTGAGTGGGGAAAGATTTAAGAAGGACCTGAGGGGCAACTTCTTCATGCAGAGATTGGTGCACATTTGGAATGGGCTGCTAGAGAAAGTGGTTGAGGCAGGTACAATAGCAATATTTAAAAATCATTTGGATAGATACATGGATGAGAAGGGTTCAGAATGCTATGGATCAAATGCAGGCAATTGGAACTAGCTGAGTGGGCACCATGGTCCGCATGGACCAGTTTGGGCCGGGGGGCCTGTTTCCATGCTGTATTACCCTGAGTCTGTTTCTAACTGAATGTCTGTTTGTTAAATGATTTTAAATTCCACTGGTTGATGCAAACTGAACCACTCTGATTCTGGCAGAATCAGAACCAGTAACCAATAACATTGTGCAGGCTGCCACTGAGTTTCAGGTTCAAAGTGGTCCTAAATATTATCTTCTGTTTCTTCTTCAGGCGAGTTGTGTAATGCTGCCGGAGACAGGACAGACAGAGTAGAGGTAAAACTAATTGTTTCATAATGTTGATAAATAAATCACTCGAAGGTGAAATTGCTGAAATCATGCTGCAAACACATGAAGCATACTGAGAAACTGGTTCTCAGTTTTTGTGATGATATCCATTGTACAGGATATTTACAGAACAGCAGTAGTGTCACACCCAAAATGTGTTGCCGAAACCTTTAACAATTGATGAACTTGGTGAGATATTTCTGTCGCTTTCTTTCTGCAGCGTTAAAGCTATTTTGATTACGTTGATAACTTTACTATAAATATTTGTAAGTAAATCTAATTAATAAATAAATATCCTGATGAGGACAAGAGGACAATATTTTGATAGCGTGTCTCTTTTTCAGAAACTCTCAAATAGCATGTACTTGAATTTCCAACTTGAAAAAGATCCTAAGTTGAGAGCAGCCCAATCATCTTCACTCTACTTAAACAGTGCAATGTATTTTAGGATAGATTCATTCAAGAATGACTCTGAAAGACTGGGACAGAGAGGAATTACACTAACAATCACTAGCAGCATCAGTCAGGCTCACCTTGTATGTACTGGAAGCTAATATAGGTACACAGGCCCTGATTTTTGCAGACAGAAAGCACCTATATACACACTGAACCTGTTTAAACTCAACAAAAGAGTTTGCTGGTTAATTTCTAAGGGCAATGCCAACTGTTAACTATCAATCAGCATTAATGGTGCATTCACCATGGCAATCTTTCCACCAATCAGTGTCTGCTTGACAACCAATCAGCACTGTGCTCTCATGCTGTAATGCTATTGGCTTTCCTCTTGAATTAGTATTCTTGCAAAATATTCTGATGAGTGCAAAATGAAAACCTTGGAGAAAATGTGTTTTTTTTCTTTCAACATTAACAAGCAATAAAGACAAATCATTAAATTCCTTCATCTCTAAATCAAACAAATACAATACGGTTTCCTCTGTTGAAAGTTGAATTATTTAATATTACTGAATTACATTATTTATAAATGAAATAACTTTCAAATTTGATAAATGAAAAACTGCATTTTCCTCTTTCTTTGGGCTTGCAGACTGTATGATTCACTGACACTCCCATACACTGCTTCACTCTCTTGAGGCTTTGTTGTTCACAAGGCTCATAAAGTGAGTCTGAGACAGGAAGAGCCACTTGCAGTTGTAGAGAGAAAGCTGCATGCTGGAGAGGCATTGGGAGCATGCATCGACAAGAGGAGGTCAGCAGGAGAGCCCAAGAGCAGAAGAATCGTTGGTGTTACGATCCCAGTGGAGACCATGATATTGCTATGGCCCCAGTTTTTATTGTAATCTGCTTTGACAGACAAGAACTTTTGGAAGAATAGAATGTGCACAAGGTCCAAGTGTAAGAAAATAAGTGGCAGGATTCCAGGGTTGATTTGATGCCAAAAGGAACAATCAAAGAATTCCTATAATGTGGAAGCAGGCCATTCAGCCCATCGAGTCCAAGCTGACCCTCTGAAGAGCATCCCACCCATTACTCTAACCCTATGATCCTGCACTTCTCATAACCTACCTAGCCTGTATATCCCTGGGTACTGTGGGCAATTTAGCATGGGTCAGCTGAGACATTGTTTTCCCCTTGTGGGAGAGTCCATGCCCAGAGGGCAGAATTTCAGTGTAAGGGATGGTACGTTTAAGACAGTGGAGGAATTTCTTCTCTGAGGGTAGTGAATCTGTGGAATTCCTTAGCTCAAAGGGCTGTAGGAGCTGGATTGATAAGTGTAATCAAGGCTGAGATAGACAAATTTTTAATTGGCAATGGAATCAAGTGCTACGGGTAAAAGGCAGGTAAATGGAGTTGAGGATTATCAGATCAGCCATGACCTCATTGAATTGCAGAGTGGGTTTGATGGGCTGAATAGCCTACTTCTGCTCCTATACCTTATGTTCAGGGAAGTTGGGATGGTTGCTCTAAACTGGCTCCATCAGGTCTTGAGACTTTACGTAAGAACTGGCCTGAAAGAATGTTACTTGAACAGTCTGAGTGGTAAACCTGACAATGGCCCTATTAACTGATCAATATTAACATGAACTGAGTTCAAAAGAGAGCAACCTAAAAAGAAAACCTGAATATCCTATGGCATTTAAGAACTGAATTAACTTGCATTTCTTCGTTTCATTTAATGTAAATGTGTTCATACAGTTTATACTGAACTGCTTCAGATATTGCAATCACTTGGCTATCTTTCAGACCTCAGTCACATTTCCATTTTCATGCTTTGTTTAATGCATGTTTTCTTCTGGTGGTTATTTGTAGCTAGAACAAAAAGAGGTGATTATTCAGAGAGTTACTGGAGTGCAGTAAAATAATTTGTTTTCCTTTTGAGAAGCAGATTTTTCTGCTTGTCAATAATAAGGATATTGGCAGACATGAAAAATATTAACATAATCAACATTGATATCAAAAGGGAAACCTTTTTCTCGGGTAACCTTCATGAATGTTTTCAGGAAAAAAAACGCCAAATACAACATGACAATGTGGGTGGATGGGCTTCACCTGAAGGCTTTTCATAATGTGCCTCATAATAGACTCATGTACAAGGTCAAAGAATGTGGAGTCATGACAACTGGCAGAGTTGACAATGCAAGGTGTGGGAGTAAGGGAAAGTTATTCATACAAGCAGAAGGTGGGAAGTGGTGGACCACAAGTCAGTATTGGCACCACTGTTCTTCATAATTTATGTTGTCAATAGAGGCTATGGTACCAATCCCTTGAAGAAAGGCGGCTGAGGGACCATTTTAATGGTCTGCCAAATTATGAAACAATTAGATCAAGTGAATGCAGAAAGCATATTTCGTTTTATTGAGAAGAGCATAACTTAAAACTTTCAAATCAATTTAGCCACCAAGAAATTCAAAAAGATATCCAGAAGAAATGTCTCTACTCAAAGACTGGTGAGAATAAGGAACTCGCCACCACAGGGAGTGGTTGAAATGAATACTATTGACATGTTTTAAGGAGAAGTTGGACAAGAGTTTTAGGCAAACAAAATGGTTAGGATGGTATTATTTATGTGTGGAATGGGCCAAATAGCCTGGCTGTGTTACATTTATCCTTTAATGTTTCTTTAATATGAATGCATAATACCCAAGTTCTACTTTTCCTCTGGTTCTTTCGGCCTCTTTATCAGTTTTTTTTTTGTCTTGTCAGACAGCTTGTCCAACATGCAACCCTGATGAACTGTAACTTTCACTAGTTAAAGATTGCACTGACCAAAAATGTTGTATACAGGGTTTTTTTTTCATTGCTACATTCACCTGACAAATAACTTGTGTTTTGTAGCTTGTTGACTTCAGCTGGAACAGCTATGCTGATGGGAACCTCAAATTTTATGACCATTACTTACCTCAACTTATTCGCTCAGGAAAAGATCCTGCAACACGGGAATTTTTTAAAATTCTTGCACTCTGTCATACTGTGATGGTGGAAGATAATAGTGGTAAGTAAAGTGACATTTGCCATTTTAAACAGTCTTATGAAGGTTAGTTTGTTACCACCACTGAGAAATACACAGGATAATTTAAGATTTAGTATTTTTTACTCGTGGTACATGGATATTGCTGAGTGGCCAGCATTTATTGCTCATCCCTAGTTGCCCTTGAGAAGGTGGTGGTGAGCTGCCTGCTTGAACCGTTGCAGCCTACATGCAGTAGGTAGACCCATGATGACACTGGGGAGGAAATTCCAGGATTTTGACCCAGTGATACTGATGGAAAGGTGATATATTTTCAAGCCAGGATGGTGAGTGGCTTGGAGAGGAACTTGCAGGTGGTGGTGTTGCCATGTTATCAAGCTTCTTGAGTGTTGTTGGAGTTGCCCTCATCCAGGTAAGTGGGAACTGTTCCATCACACTCCTGACTTGTGCCTTGTAGATGACGGACAGGATTTGGGTGTCGGCAAGTGAGTTAAATCACTGCAGTATTCCTAGCCTCTGACCAGAATACATTCTGCATTTATATGGAGGAAAACAGTAGGTCAGGTAGCATCATAGGAGGAGGAAAGTTGATATTTCAACCATTTTTGAAGGTGAGTCATACTGGATACAAAACATTATAATTGTTTCTCTCTCTACAGATGCTGCCAGATCTGCTGAGTTTCCCAAGCGTTCTGTGTTTCCATTCTTAACTGCACTCTTCAATGTAACAACTTCTCTGAATTTAAACCACTTCGCTAATCAAAGGAGTATGGAAGGAATGCCCACCAGTTGCCTCCCTATTTTTCTGTGCCATTGCACTTCAGCTCTGATAGGAGAAACCAGTTGAGGGGCCTCTCTCGTGTGTTGGTTATTATCTGCTACCACTGCTGCTGCCCTTCTCATGCAGGTCCACTCTTCTCATTTATGAAACTGCTGCCCATTGCCCTACATGCTGTTTGTGAAGCTGTGGTCCAAGCTCTGTCAGCAATAGCCTATTGGGATTGTCATTGAACAAGTTATCCAAAGACCCAGATAATGTTTTGGGGACATGGGTTCGAATCATGGTGGCATTTGAACCCAGTAAAATTCTGGAATTAAAAATCTAATGATGACTATGAAACCATTGTTGTAATAACGTACCTGGTTCACCAATATCATTTAGGGGAGAAAAGCTGCCATCCTTACCTGGTCTGGTCTGTGGGTGAATTCAGCCCCACAGAAATAAAGATGACTTTTAATCACCCTCTGAAACGGCCTAGGAACCCATTTAGTTGATCAACACTTTCCCTGTTTCGAGTTGACAGCATAAGCCGTAGCCATTCTCTGGTTTATTTCTTATTTTCTTTATACATTCACAAGTTGCGAGCATTGCAGGCAAGGCCAGCATTTATTACTCATCTGTAATTTCCCTTGAACTGTGCACCGTCCTAGGCAGTGTTTTAACTTATCATGGTCAATCTGGCTGGTGAAAAGTTTGAACAATGCTTAGCAGTTAATTGTCAGTCCTCACTCACTGATGTATTTTCCATAGTGATGCCTCAACCAATCAGTGTCAACTTGCCAATCAATCAACAGTCCTGACATACTATATTAATGTTGTTTTACTTTTAAATTGGTGTTTCTTGAGCACTATCCTGACGAGTACAAGATGAAAAGCTTTAATGAAATGTTTTTTTTTTGCAGCAATACTTTCTGAACTATTCAGTTGTTCTAATCTGTTAGAATGGTGAGATTAATTAAAAAAAACCTTGCAGAAGCATATGTCTCCATTATAAGGAAACAAATTGGCATGGGGATCTATTTTGCTTTTGATTAGCTTTCTGACAATAACTGAAGCAAGGATGACCATTTTGACAAGCCTGAGCTTACTTTGATCTGCATCGTTGAGAATTGGCTTTGAAGTTTGGATTTGCAAAAGTTGTACTGTAATTATGCCACATTTTCTTTTTAAATCTGTGACAGGACAAATTGTATATCAAGCAGCGTCTCCAGACGAAGGAGCCCTCGTTACTGCAGCCAGGAATTTTGGGTTTGTCTTTCTTTCACGTACTCAAAATGCCATCACAATAAGTGAACTTGACATAACAAGGACCTATCAAGTGCTCGCCATTTTAGACTTCAATAGTGACCGGAAACGAATGTCCATCATTTGTAAGTTAAAATATTTGCCGCTTTTGAACTATGTAGTCTATTTATCACTGTTCTTGATTTGAAAACTGTTCAGCAATGAACTTGGTAAATTTCATAATTGCTTGGTAGTACAGAATTTGACATGGCTAAAAGGACACCTGAAACTCAAGCTTTTCTTCTTCAACTCATCAGACCTATGACTCAAGAAAAAATTTGAACAAAGGGACACCATTTAATACATAGAGATAAAAGGTACTGCAGATGCTGGAGAATCCGAGATAACAAGCATGGGGCTGGATGAACACAGCAGGTCAAGCAGCATCATAGGAGCAGGAAAACTTGATGTTTCGGGCCTAAACCCTTCATTTCTGATGAAGGGTTTAGGC
>JAHRHZ010000248.1:29813091-29825822 GCA_024137785.1 Ginglymostoma cirratum | reverse complement strand
CTGATGAAGGGTCTAGGCCCGAAACGTCAAGCTTTCCTGCTCCTATGGTGCTGCTTGGCCTGCTGTGTTCATCCAGCCCCACACCTTGTTGTCTAGTGCTGTAGATAAAATAGGATGACAATCTGATGCTTGGGGTTAAAGAAGTAGCTTTTTATATAGAATATGCTCTCTTTAAATCTGAACAATGAGGCCAGTAGATTGTTGATTTATTCACATAGTCAGTTGGCAGACTAATGATGTGTTAAGGGTACTTGTATCTCTGAGTCTCCTCATTGAAGAAAGAGGAGTAGAAGAGTTTAAAAAGTTTTCTCATTGTCACTGTACAAAATTCAACTTCATCCTTTTTAATTGGGTTTTCTCAACACACTTGTTTCTTTTTTTGTTTCTTTTGGACAAACACATCAATTCAAATAGAAGTGCAGCAAGTTTTGTAAGGACCTCAATTTTAATATAGCAGCTCATAAATTTGATAATGTGGAAAAATTCCTTTAACCAGAGACTGAATCGTTAGGAACATGTACTTTCAGTGACTTAAAGGACAAAAAAAAGTATATCCTAAAAAGATGGAATAAGGTAGCACAGGAAGCACATTATGGAGTTTGCAGACTGATGCTGTCTATTTCAGTTATGTGGACTGAATGAGTATGTCATAAAAATTTGGATTCTGGCATCTGGTTGTGTCATTTCATGGTCTTCTCTTCTTGCTTATTATTTTTCCAATGTGACATTCATACTTACTATTTATTCCAGCTTATTGGAGCAACTGCTATAGAGGATAAACTGCAGGATGGTGTTTCAGAGACAATTGAAACCCTTAAAAAAGGCGATATTAAAATCTGGGTATTAACGGGGGACAAAAAAGGTAAGTAATTATTCTGATTAGTTTTGTATCCAATCTTTCATCCATATGAGTTCTCGATCAATCTTAAAATTAAGCTCATTATTTGGTATTGCAGAGCTTGCATGCTGCTGAAAAAACAATTGTTGAAACTTTCAGTCTTGCAGTCAGGCAATTCATGACTAAGTATTAATGTAAAGAGGATGGAACATTTATGCTATATTAGAGTCGAGAGCTAATAAGCAAGTGAATCTGGTTGGTAGAAGCATTGCCATTGAGAATGTCCCAGTTAAATGATGACTGTCCTCAATGGGTCAATTAATTAAATATGTTGTTCATATTTAATTAATTTAGTCTTCATTGTAAATCTATCTCAAATCATCATTTAGTAATACATAACTTTTGTATTGTTGAAAAAAACGTGACTTGTCAAAGCTTTTCATCTTGCATCCAATGGGTACAATCTAAACTAGCAACCATTGTGAGATTCAGAATTCATTGAATTTATGAATGCAACAAGTTGAGTTCAGTTTTAATAGAGGTATGTGTGTGCAAATGGACGTTATTGCCATTAGATCCAGGCTAGGCCCAGCTCATCTAAATATTTTTGTTTAGTTCCATGAAAAACTTGATTTCAATTGAAGGAGACCTTTATACCCAACCCTGTAAATACTCCAAGATGTAAATGATGCTCCTGCTACATATGCATCTGCAGACGGGGACAAGAATTTCCTTACATGTCTTAATGATTCCACCATACAGTCAAATCCACCTTTGAAACTGAGCAGTGAAATGAACTCCCTTTCTTGTTGAGAAATTAGCTTGATTCTTCACCATTGTCTACTGTAATACCACCTTCACTCCTCAACGTACACGTTGGAATTCCTACATTACCGCATGTTCTTTCTGTCAATCTTAGAAAATCTACACGTGCTGCATATGTTTCAGTCAAGAAAATAGTCATTCTCGCCTTCATTTCTCAGGACACTGTCATTACCTGTCAGAGTCAATCTGACTGGTTTAGAATCTTGAACAAAGCTTAATGATTAACCATGAGTTATAATCTCATTGGTGCATTCTACTATAATTTAAGGATTAGGAGGATTTGACTGATTAAGTGGCTTGGATGAGAAGTTTTAATCTATGGGGAAGGGTCTGAGGAAGGGTCACCAGACCCGAAACGTTAACTCTCTTTTCTCTTCCACAGATGCTGCCAGACCTGCTGAGCTTTTCTAGCAACTTTGTTTTTGTTCCTTGTTTTAAGCTGTGGGATCTGGGTTAAAACTGACTTGCATTTAGTGAACCTAAATTTTCTCTCTCTGCCTTGAAGAGTCTGATGCATGATTATTCTTTTTGTCTGTTTCATTACAGTTCTGTTTCAACTTGATAATAAGACACACACAACCGGCAACCTAATTTTGAAAGATCACCATTGCTGATAATGGAGATTGTTGTGTTACACTGTGTACTTCTGAGCTGGGCTGAGGCATTTTGTTAGTTCAGTACAGAATGTTTTCTGTACTCTGAAATCTGGTTGTTCTTGGTCTGGTAGCCCTTAATGTTGATGCTATTCGCTTGAAATAGACCATGATCTCTTTTCCGCTGCCAAAAATCATGTTCATAGAGTCATAGAGTTGCATAGCACGGAAGCAGACCCTTCTGATCAACTCATCCATGCTGACCAGGTACCCTCAACTAATCTTATCCCATTTGCCAGCATTTGCGCCATATCACTCTCAACTTTCTCTTCATCTACCCATCCAGATGCCTTTTAAATGTTGTAATTATACCAGCCTCCACCGCATCCTCTGGCAACTCATTCCATATACACACACCACCCTCTGCGTGAAAAAGTTGTCCCTTGGGTCCCTTTCAAATCTTATCTCTCTCACCTTAAACCTATGCCGCACATTTATTTGGATCAAACTCCATTTGCCACTCCTCAGCCTATCGACCCATCTGATCAAGTCCCATTGTACTCTGAGGTAACCTTCTTCGCTGTCCACTACACCACCAATGTTAGTGAGCACGAACTTGATAAAATATACCTTTCCGTCAAAGATATCATGAATTTATATACAAACCCGTTGAAACACATGAACATGTGAAATAGGAGTAGAGCAGACCATGTAACCCACTCAGCCTGCTTGGAGTAGCAGGCTTGGCGCTAGTGCATCTTTATATTCATAAGAGGGGAGAGATGAAAACAAGGCTGAATGGGTTGTTGTCAAGGTTCTGTTTTCAAGTCTTTGTTGTTGTGAGAAACCTCAAAAGAATCTTTGTAAAAAGGGTCAAGAGTTTGCTAACAACTCGTGATCTGGCATAAATAGTGTTATGGAGGTCAGTAGATTTCCCTTAGAATACTAAATAAGTAAGTCAAGAAAATTGTTTTTTTTAAAAACATTACTAGCTGAAGACAAGGCTGAAAATCATTCAGTAGTGTTCGTAGAGTCAGTGCTTGCCACACACAATGCAGTTCAGCAACAACAAAATGAAAATAGAGATCTTTGAAGTAGACTTGTGTAACAAGGTAAACTGTGTGGCTAAATAAAATGAGACAATCATTTCAAATTAAACTGAAAATGACAAAATGCATTGATTAATCCACAAAGTAATTTATATATGCAATGAACTCCAAGATAGAGCAGTAGAAACAAGTCACAGAACCATTTAAAAGTCAATTAGAAGCTGTAATTATCAGAAATTGGAATTGATTATTTTAATAGTGTTAGGAAGCAGTGAACAAAGATAAGTGGCTTGGTCTTCCTGATTGGTGTTAACATTGTGAATGTTTACAAATAAAGATACTTGGACCATCTCAGAATTAACAACTTGCTTGTTTCTGGGATTTATATCGTGAGGTGAACATGTTGAGAATATATATCTATATTTCTGGACAGTAGGGAGAACTGGAATATCTTGAGCTGTTTGGACATCTCCTGCTCCTATGATGCTGCTTGACCTGCTGTGTTCATCCAGCCCCATGCTTGTTATGCTGAATTAAAAACAGTTTTTGTTTCACCAAGTGTTTGAAAACAACTGATGTGGTCAACTGTTGAAGGTGAACTGGAAATCTACTACTCGTTTTCGAAAGTCAAATGACTCTTGACAAAATAACCAAGCAAAACTTTAAAGGAGATAAGAGATGGAGTTATTGCTCTTAATTGCTTGAAAAACTGTCCTTGGAAGAGGCACTGGCTGCATCTTTACAGATGATTGGCTAACAACCCTTTCTAGACTTGTTTTCCATTATAAGCCTAGGGGATCAGAGAAGAAAGGAAAGAAAAGGCAGTACAGCTGCAAGATTCCCCTCCTTGGTAGAAGTACTTGGAAATCTAATAAAGTTTCCACTTATCAGTATTTTGATTACCTTGTAAACACCTGAAAAGCTGATCTGTCACCACTATCCAAAAAATTGGATCCAGCTGAATTGAATCCTTTGTTTTGAGACTGCTAGCCAATAGGGAAGGGTGTTTTTGTCTTGTAAATTAAAAAATATCTCTGTGTGTTGACTTGTGGGAGTGTGTATAAAACTGGATTTTATCTTAGATGTTACCTAGTTTTGCCTCTTGTTTTTAAGAGTGAGTTTCATTTTGGAATTAATGGATTATTTTGAGTTCACTATTAAAGCCTAACTGAAGTCTCTTTTATTCAGGATAGTAACACCAAAAGGGAAAACCATTGGCTCTTTTGATGATTGAATCAAAACTATTATAATAATGATGTGACTGGAGGAGTGGTGGGGCTTGATTGCCACTGCATTCAATTTATCACAGTTAAAATGAATATTAATTTCATCTGGGGACTTTGAACACTGAATCTAAGCACTAATACCTGGTCTTTGCTGGATTCCTTTGGTCTCTTAATGAATAGCATTTGGTATGGTTTTAGCTTGCTGTACAACACAGATTTGAGCGTAATTTCACGTGTGATTTTAATTTGGCTTGGAAAGAATTGAAAGTTCATGTAATGACCTTTGAAATAATTTAATGGGGCTTCTTCAAAGTTTAAATAGAACCTTTTTGAGGGTAGAACTGGGGCATGGTTATCCTGCCTTGAATCTGCACTATGTTTTAAATCTGAATTGTTTACGAGTGAAAACCGATAGCGTATACAGGAATTATTCCATTTTGCATCACTTGCATTCTTTTTGACTAATATTATGAATAAAAACTGCTGCTCTTGGGATTTTTTGACTTTGATCTAATAAAAAGTATTTCTTCCTTCAACTAGAAACTGCCGAAAACATTGGCTTTTCCTGCAATTTACTAACCAATGACATGACTATTTATGATGGAGAAGCTATCAAGTGAGTATTTTTTTAAACTTAGTAACAGGTCATGTGGTTCTCATGCATCTTTCATGACCTCCGGCGAGCTTTGCATCCAGTGAGGTACATTTGAAATATCAGCGCCATTTTAATGTAGAAAACAGAGCAACTATTTTGCACACAGCAAGCTTCCACTAAAGGTTTTGAGAAATATAACTTTCATCCCTTTTCTTCAAAGTAATTATTGCTTAAGTAATAAATAACAGCCATTATCTTGCGCAAATCATGCAATCAGAATTTTACAGCCATTTTACAAAGCAGAACGAGTCGTAATTTTTGTGACTCCTTTTAGAAGAGCCGAGCAATGATGCTGCACCTTCAGAACTGTGCTGAAGTCTCAGCCTCGGTGATTTGTTTATTCATTTGTCTGGAATGGGGCTTGAATCTATGATCTGCTAATTGAGAGGTGAGGGCTGTCACCTTAGTTTCTACGTAATGAACATATACCAAAAAAACTTGTGAAATTTGAAACCAAGACAATCTGAATTTACCTTGCAAGGATTGAGTCCAAACTTAATTTCAATTTAATATCTGCTCATTGACCCTTTTTAAATTTACCTGCAAAATAGCTTCCTTCCACCCCAAAGCAGAACTCATGATGACCAATTTTAGACTTCTCTTTCTATGCAGCTTTACTTTAGAAATTGAAACTTAGTATTTTTGAAAAAATAACTGAACAGATCAGTATCTGTGGCCTCTGAAGTATGTAATATATCTTCTGAATGCAGATTTACATGAATGCAGTTGCAGATATCCAGTACAGTAGCTTTCTGATCTGTATGTTCATCGACAGTTTTCCAATGAAATGGAGCTAGTTCAAAAGAAAGCAGGTGACAGTTACAAGTTATTGTCTTTTCAGGTGGTTCCAAGTTTGTTTACATCATAGCGAGAGTGTTAACATTTACAGAAGGACCACCCTCAGCAGTGGTATCGTGAGAAAGAAAATTATTGGCTCAAATACCAATATTTCTTTGAATTCATTCTTGGGATTTGAGCATCACTGGCAAGACCAGCACTTATTGCCCAATTCTAATTGCCCCTGTGTTTCTGAGTCCCTTTCTTCAACCATCACAGTCCATCTGCACTTTTGAGGAGCAATGTCCAAGAATTTGACTGAGCGATAATGAGGGAGCTGCAATGTAGTTCCAAGTGGATATGTTATGTAATTTGGAGGGTAGCCTGTAGGTGGTAAGGTTTCTGTGCATCTACAACCTTTATCCTTCCCAGGCAAAAAGTGCTGGTGAGGACTTTTGTTGAGTTGCTACAATGCATCCTGTAGGTAGTACACTGCACTATTACTTGTGGTGAAGAGAGTTGAATGTTCAAGATGGTGAATGAGGTACCAATCAAGCAGGCTGCTTGATCTGGATAGTGTCAAGCTTCTTGAGTGTTTAAGGAGTTAGACTCATCCAGGCAAGTGGAGAGTATTCCTTCACATTGCTGACCGGTGCCTTGTAGATGACGGACAAGCTCTGGGGAGTTGAGACGTGACTCAGAACTGGTCACAGAACGACACTACACCCACATGAAAACATCTCAGAATGGCACTGATTTATTTTTTCTTTCTCTGAACGCTATGAAAAGTCATCAAGTTCCAACACTGTAGACATTTTAATAACTAACTTATTACACACAGTACAAGTAATATTCTCCCCTTTTGCCATAATTCATCATAGAAGATTCTGTCTTAGAAATGTTACAAGGCTTAACCAGTAAAAGCCAACAGTGTGCAACACTTCGGGTTGAAAGTTGAGTTAAACAAGTTCTTAGAGTTCCATCTTGCTCGCAAATAAGAATTTATTTTCTTTTCATTTAACTTTTTAATGAATCACTGCAAGCAATCCTTTGCATTTTACATAGTTTGTAAGTTTTTTTTCCTGTCTTACATCCGAAGACAATATTCTTCATGAGAGAGATAACAAGAACTGCAGATGCTGGAGTCAGAGTTAATCCAGTATGGAGCTGGAGGAACACAGCAGATCAGGCAGCATCAGAGGAGCAGGAGAGTCGATGTTTTGGGCTTAGACCCTTCATCAGGACTGTCTGAAACACTGACTCTGCTGCCTGACCTCCAGCTCCACTCTGTATTGACAAGATAATATTCTTCATGTTGCTTTTTTTAAAATCTGTGTTTTATGTACGGTCACGATTCCCTAATGTTCATGTTGGCCCAAAGGCTTGAAATTTTGTATGGTGTCGTGAACTTTGCCAAGAGCAACATTGCTGGCAAATCACCTGACTTCTAAGCACCAGTCTCTGTGAATTAGAATCCAAGGAGAACCCCCTGTCATTTCTCCTCTTGAACTCAGATTTCGGCAACGTTCTTTGTTGTCCTTTAAATCCATGTTCTAAATTATCATCAGTGCTGTCACTTTTTATACTATCTTCTAATCAGCCTGTTCGGAGATGTTATTACAGACCTCTGGAACAGGTGGGACTTGAACCCAGGCCTCCTGACTGAGAGAGAGGCATGTTACCACCGCTACAAGAGCCCCTGATTTTGAACTGCACTGATCAGTTCCAACTTTGTGTCTTCATTTTCTTCTGCCTTTCTTTATCTTAATGTCCAAGTCTTAGGGAAAAAGTTTCAACCAACCAGATATTCAATTTGTCCTTCAGAACAATTAAATTTGCCTCATCCTGTCGAAATTCAGTTTAAATTTTACACTGAAGATCTTACCTCAGGTACGTTTTTTCAGTTTGCTTTTCCAAGAGATGCAGTTTTAATACTGCCTTCTTTCGTGCAAGCTGTTTATTTTGTTTTGAAGTAAAGTCCTCTTTTACTGCTTCATTAACTTTGTCAAAGTTATTTTAATCTTCAGCTTAAAAAAGAAATTGACATTCTTTTTCTTTAGTCACAAATTTTGTGAAAAGTTTTTTCTTTTCTTTCCTTCCACTATGTCTAAGTTTTGTATAGTTCCTTTCTACCAAGAGCATTTTGATGTTTTAGTTTACGTTTAAGACTTTCTTTCCTGACCGTCCTACCTTGTCATCACATGATTAATCTATTTACCCTCATTCAAAGCATTTCCATAGTATGTTACACCATCAACTTTAGGTGCTTGTGCCATATTTGTTATCACACTTTGTTCGTGGTTTCCCTGCATTTTTAATTCAATCAGATTTAACTTGTCTCCAACTGCTGTTAATTTTCTTTTCAGCCTGATATTCCAATGTCCTCAAAATTTATTTGCTGAACTTTTGACTCTTTGGACACTTCTTGAGCAAAAACCTTTAATTCTTTGAGCAGATTTGTAAAATGTCATTGATTTGTATTCCCCTCAATTTACTCAACTTTCCTTGAAGTACAAATTCAATTTCAACAGCCTCAGTGGGCTTTTGACATGGCCGTACATTATCCACAGTCAAGTCATTTCTGAATGAGCAATCATTGTCTTCATAAGGCAATTAGAAACAACTACCCACAATTACAGGACTGGTAGGAAAGTCACACTTTGAACTAACACTATATGAAGGCATAAACAATCTCCATCAATAAGTTTTTAATTTGCAAACTTCCTGACTCTGCTATTCCTGCATCTCAAGGAATAACAGCCAGCTTCCTTCCCTCGCCAGTCAACAGTGAGAACCTTTCAAAAAGAACTTGGATAATTTTCTGTATCCTGATTGACTTGTTCCAAGCTTTACTCACTGAGGCAGTATTTTTGGAGAACTGTGCAAATGAGCATTTCAATTTACAGCATTCCACCTTCACGTGTCCTTTTTTTTTATCATAAAGACAACATGTCAGTCCTTTTGAATCAAATTTGTCATCCAGATTATCTCTCCCACTAATTTGTGGAGTGTCTGTTTAATTCTCTGGGCCATTTTCTACACTGTAATGTAGATTTCTTAACTGAGCATCCAATTAATAACCTGTTACTAATTTGTGACACACCGGCCACCCCTTTTAGTTTAAACTATTTTTCTCATCAACCTGTACAGAAGTGAAAGGTTCAGGAAACTGAAATCAGAAAAAGCCTCTGATGACTACAAAGGAAGAAGGAAAGAACTTATGGAATTAAGAAGACTAAAAGGGGCCAAGAATTGTCCTTGGACAAGTAGAATTAATGAAAATCCGAAGGCATTTTATACGTATTTTAGGACCAGGAGGGTAGCTAATGAAAGGGTGGGTCCATTCGAGAACAAAGGGTGGAATTTATGCATGGCGCCAGATGCATATGGGTGAGATTCTTTAATGAGTGCTTTGTATTTGTGTCAATTTAAGGAGAAGGGCATGAATAATGGTAAAATTAGGGAGGGATGTATTTAATATTGAGAAGGAGGACATGTTGGGTGTCTTGAAAAACATTAACGTCGATAAATCCCCAGCACCTGATCAGATTTATCCAAGGATATTGAAGGAGACAAGGGACAAAATTGCTAGGGCATTGACAGAGATCTTTCTCTCTGGTCACAGGTGAGGTCCCAAAAGAATGGTGAATAGCCTGTGATGTTCCTTGAAAAAGAGCAATAGGGATAATACAGGAAATTGTAGGCTGATAAGCTTTATGTCAGTGGTAGGGAAACTTGCGGAGAAGATTCTTAGGGATAGGAATTACTTACATTCGGACAAGCATGAACTTATTAGGGATTGTCAGCATGCCTTTGTGTGTGGGCAGCCTAGTCTCAAACATGATTAAGTTATTTTGAGGAAGTGACAAAGATGATTGAAAGTAGTGCAGTGGATATCGCCTACTTGGACTCTTCTGAAACGTTTGACAAGATCCCTTGTGGTATGCTTGTCCAGAAGTTTAAGACACATGGGATCCATGGTGAGCTGGTAAGTTGGATGCAGAATTGGTTTTGTCATAGAAGGCAGAGGGTAGTTGAGGAAGCGTGATTTTCTGCCTGGATTGACGACTAATGATCCACGAGGAACAATGCTGGAACCTGTTGTTTGTAATATGTATAAATGATTTGGATGAAAATGTGTACAAAATTTGGCAAGTCATGTTGTAGCTGCATAGAGCTTTAGTTAGGCCAGAATTAGAATATTGCATATAATCCTGGTTACCACACTATAGGAAGTATGTGGAGGCTTTGGAGGGGGTGCAATAGAGATTTAAAAACATATTAACTGGATTGGAATGTATTAGGTGCAAATGAGACATTGAACAAACAAGGATTGTGTCTGCTCAAACGTTGGAGGCTGAGGGTCAACCTGATTGGAACATATAAAACAGAGGGGCGGCACGGTGGCTCAGTGGTTAGCACTGCAGCCTCACAGCACCAGGGACCCGGGTTCGATTTCAGCCTCGGGTGACTGTCTGTGCGGAGTTTGCACATTCTCCCCGTGTCTGCGTGGGTTTCCTCTGGGTGCTCCGGTTTCCTCCCACAGTCCAAAAATGTGCAGGCTAGGTGGATTGGACATGCTAAATTGCCCGTAGTGTTTAGGGGTGTGTGGGTTATAGGGGGATGGGTCTGGGTGGGATGCTCCAAGGTTCAGTGCGGACTTGTTGGGCCGAAGGGCCTGTTCCCACACTGTAGGGATTCTAATTCTAATTCTAATTCTAATTCTAAAATTATGAGAGGTGTGAGTAGGGTGGATAGTCGAAGTCTACTTTCTCAGGTTGGAAATGTTAAATACTAGAGGGTAGAGGTTTAACGTGAGAGGAGAAAAGTTTAAACGTGATACAATAGTAAAGTTTAAGAAGCATTTGGACTGTCATATGAAGAGGCAGGGAATAAGGGATATGGACCATGTGCAAGTTTAGAATGGCATTATGGCCAGCACAGACATGGTGGGCTGAATGGCCTGTTCCTGTGCTGGACTCTTCTGTGTTGTATGTCCTTTCTCAAATTCAAGTTTCTTTGTTTGCAGCTGATTCAACTTGAGAGTTTTTCAACACTTTTCAAATTTCACATGCTGAGTCAAAATTACTGAAATATCTGCCCTTTTCAGCTCCTGATTTCATGTTTCACCTACTTCCTCTGCCACAGACTTCAAATTAACCTTTAGTTGCAAGTCCCGACAGACTTTTTTCTGAAACTCCTGACCATTCAAAGTGGTTGTGTTAACTTTTCATTGAATACAACAAAAGCAAATGTGAAATGGTGTGTGTGTTAATTTCTGTAATTTTCCAATGTACACATTTTACAGCTTATGGGTTTGATACCAAAATACCCCTTGATATGTAATGACGCCCATTGAGGTTAAAAACTTTAAAAAGAATTTCCCAGCAACTAAAGGACAAGATTTCCTATATTAAGACTTGTACTCCAATGTGCTGAAAACAACATGATAAAACTTGAATTAACAAACAACTGACAAAAAGAGCAAGTTTTGTATTAACTAACAAAGTCAAAATATGTCTTACAGAGCCTTTTTTTCCCTGTATGTCGTACTTCAGGAAGATATTGAGCATGTCAGAAACCCTCGCACAATCATTTCTTCAGCAGGTTCATGTCTCCCTGTCACGCCAGCTTGAAATTCCCAGTGTTTTTCTATAATTCTTCCCCTCACTATTCATGCTTTTTGGATCTGATGATTCCTAGCAAGGCACACGTTTTGGCAACTTTTCATTCCTTAAGTCTCCATGATTCCTGTATGCTCTGTTCCTCATTTAATGACACGGAAATTTTATCTGTGAGATATTGGGTTAAGGTGTTCAAACTAGCCCCTAACACTTTAATGTGTTTTTGTTTGAGTTTGCCTCCCCATGGTAGCCTGATCTTGCAGACATATCTAGGGGCTGTGTTCTTTGTTCTACTTTGAGCTAACGGTGCATTCCAAATCATGACCGTCTTGTAAAGTTTCGCATCATTACATGGCTAATTATCAGAAATTTAAGATGTGATGAGATTTTTAAAGTTGGCTAAATTGATCTTACAGTGACATGTTAAACACCATGCAAAAAAACAGGGCAAACATGGCAGAAGGACAAACAAACGCAAGCACTTATGAGAACAACATCTTCCCTCAAGATGTAAAACCTGCAATGATCATTACTGGTTCCTGGTTGGTAAGTAAGAAGAGTTATTAATATTTTACATATCCAAAGAAAAATCGCAATCACAAATAGTCTGATGGGTAAATCTGAACTGATTTCCAGCACAAACAGAGATGGGGTATGGGAGGGATGGTCCAGTAATAATCAAATCTGTGTATGAAACTCACTACAGCAGATGTAATGCTAGTTCTACTCTTAACACACATATTTTTGTTCTGAAAGAAATTGAGAATAATATTGGGAAAGAAACATAGGATGCCACCCGATCCCATCCATTTCCCATCGAACATATTCAATTAAAATTGCACCAATTGTTTTAGCAGCAAACAATATTTGAAAGATTTTCCAAACAAGCACAGATATTTTTGTCTACACCACTTTGTTCTATAAATTGAGCAGGAGAGCAGGCCTATCTTCATAGATAACAAGCATGGGGCTGGATGAACACAGCAGGTCAAGCAGCATCATAGGAGCAGGAAAACTTGACGTTTCGGGCCTAAACCCTTCATCAGAAATGGGGGAGGGGAAGAGGGTTCTGAAATAAATAGGGAGAGAGGGGGAGGTGGATAGAGGAGAGGATAGGTGGAGAGGAGGCAGACAAGTCGAAGAG
>JAHRHZ010000248.1:29748529-29812691 GCA_024137785.1 Ginglymostoma cirratum | reverse complement strand
TGGCTCCATCCCCGCCTCTTCGACTTGTCTGCCTCCTCTCCACCTATCCTCTCCTCTATCCACCTCCCCCTCTCTCCCTATTCATTTCAGAACCCTCTTCCCCTCCCCCATTTCTGATGAAGGGTTTAGGCCCGAAACGTCAAGTTTTCCTGCTCCTGCTCCTGTGATGCTGCTTGACCTGCTGTGTTCATCCAGCCCCATGCTTGTTATCTCGGATTCTCAGCATCTGCAGTACCTTTTAGCACTGAAAAATGGTTGTTTTTAATGCTGCTAAGAGAGGGAGAGGAAAGGCAATTTGAACAGATGATGAGGCGTACCCACAGTAAATGTGCTGATTGTGATAAAGGTGAGATGGAGATGTTAAATAGGCAAAAACAATAGGTGTGAAGGAGGAGAAAATGGGTCTGATACACTCTTAACATTGAGTCTTCTATCAGAGATAAAAGGTACTGCAGATGCTGGAGAATCCGAGATAACAAGCATGGGGCTGGATGAACACAACAAGTCAAGCAGCATCATAGAAGCAGGAAAACTTGACGTTTCGGGCCTGGACCCTAGAGTGTTTCTCTGTCCACAAATGTTGCCAAACTCCCTGAGTTTCTCCACCATTTTCTGTTCTTATTTTGGGGATTTATTCAGTGGAGTTCAGAAGGTTAAGGATTAATTTTATTGAAGTTTTTGAAATATCAATGGAGTGGAGTAATGGTCAAGAAACTACTTCCATTTATTGGGCAGTTCAGAATCAAGGAACTTAACATCAACAATCAAATTAGGGCTTCCAGGAATGAAATCAGGCAACGTATGTATGCAATAGTAGGACTTTTGGAAGTCTCTTAATCGGTTTTCTTGACAATGGTTAATTGTTGTGATTAAATCTGAGATTGATAAATTTGTTAAACAGAAATATTACTGGAAACAGTGCAAAGATGAATTTAGTGAGCTAGATCACATATCAGCCATGATCTAATTGAATAGCAGAAGCAATTTAAGATGATAAATGCCTACTGCATTCCCTTTGGGGGCGACACAGTGGCTCAGTGGTTAGCACTGCAGCCTCACAGCACCAGGGACCCGGGTTCGATTCCAGCCTCAGGTGACTGTCTGTGTGGAGTTTGCACATTCTCCCCGTGTCTGCGTGGGTCTCCTCTGGGTGCTCCGGTTTTTCCTCCCACAGTCCAAAGATGTGCAGGCTAGGTGGATTGGCCATGCTAAATTGCCCATAGTGTTCAGGGGTGTGTGGGTTATGGGGGATGGGTCTGGGTGGGATGCTCCAAGGGTCGGTGTGGACTTGTTGGGCCGAAGGGCCTGTTTCCACACTGTAGGGATTGTTTATTTCAATGGTAAACTTGTTTTCCAGAATGAAATTCTCAGAGAGAAGAAAAGAAGGAAAAACAAATGGTTTCGGCGGCCAAAAACAGAGGATGAGAAGAAGATGCAGATGGAAAAAGATCAGAAAGATGAAGCTGCCAAAGAAAAGCGACAGAAAGACTTTGTGGATTTAGCCTGCCTGTGCACTGCTGTGGTCTGCTGTCGTGTAACCCCTAAACAGAAAGCCATGGTAGTGAACTTGGTTAAAAGATACAAGAAAGCCATTACCCTGGCAATTGGAGATGGTGCCAACGATGTTAACATGATTAAAAGTAAGTGCCAGGCTAAAAGTGACTGTCAGTGTGAAGGTCTCTTGCAGGATATTTTCCTTTGGCTTCTATGTACTGAAGAAAGGGAACATGGCCCATCTTGCCTCTTAGATGGAATTTTGGCCAAAGAGGGAATTTTTAAGTTTTGTGCAATTAAACTTCAATTTTGAACCTGTCCTTTTAAAGGCTTAGTACAAAATCTCCTTAAGGAACAATTGCAATCTGGAATACAGAATTACATACTTTCTTTTATAAATGTCCTGCATTTACATGCTTATTTTAGAAACATAGTAATACTGTTGTTCTGGGCCTTCTGAAGTGCATGATGATCACTACTGGTACTGCTTCTAATTATGACCTGCTAAGCTACCTTAGGTAACAATATAACTTATTTCCTTCTATCAACTAAGCAGCGTTGATGAGCCCTGTGCTGCAGACTACCATCAAAATATAAGAAGTGTAGCCAAAGACAAATTGACGAGTTAGGGCATTCACAAACTATTTGAAGATGTTGGCATATATTTGTAGGACCTCTCAATCTCTGACTGTGGGCAGCAGTGGTGTTTTCGAAAACTCTCGTCACCCTTAAGACCCTTGATGAATATAGAGAAAGCAGGAAAGAGCTCAAACAAGGATTTAGGAGAGCTAAAGGAGGCCCTGAAATAACCTTGGCAAGTCAGATTAAGGAGAATCCCAAGGCATACTAGGAGCAACAGGGTAACTAGGGAAAGAATAGGTCCACTGAAGGACAAAGGAGGGCACTGATGCATGGAGCCAGAGGAAATGGTTGAGGTCCTTGATGAGTACTTCACATCGGTATTCATTCAAGGAGATGAACTTGGATAATGGTAAGATTAAGGAGAGCATGTTGATCTTAAGGAGAAGGTCGTGTTGGGTGCCTTAAAAAAAAAAATTAAGGTAGCTGAGTCAGCAGTACCTGATGGGATCTATCCCAGGATACTGAGGGAAGTAAGGGAGGAGATTGCCTGGGCTTTGAAAGAGATCTTTATATCCTCTTTTTAGCCACAGGTGAGGTCCTAGGAGACTGGAGAAAAGCCAATGTCGTTCCTTTGTTTAAGAAGGGAAACAGGGATAATCCAGGAAATTAGAGACTGATGAGCTTATTGTCAGTGGTATGGAAATTATTGGAGAAGGTTTTTAGGGAGATGGTTTACTCGCATTTGGAAAGATTGGACTTATTAGGGATCATCAGCATGGTGATTTGCAGAGGAGGTCTTGTCTCATAAGTTTGGTTAAGTTTTTTGAGAAAGTGGCGAAGATAATTGATTATAGGGCAGCAGATGTTGTCTGCATGGACTTTAATGAAGCATTTGACAAGGACCCTCAGATTAGGCTGGTGCAGAAGATTAAGTCACATGGGATCTATTCTATGATTCTTTTTCCCAGAACTGGAGACTCCTTATAACCCAATTTTTACTGTAGCCAAACACAATTTTGCTTTAAAAAATGAAGACCTGAGGTATGACATTATTGAGCATGGAATGTTTTTGATGTTTGAACTCAATTTTTAAAAATCTAGTTTTCTTCCTTTTGACAAAGTCTCCTCAGTTTGGCTAATGAATGGACATTGACCATAAGTTTTTGCACTGAATTGCACCTCATCAGGTAGCTCTGCTTCCCTCTAGCTTCACTTAAGTCAAGTCACTTCCATGAGATGATGAAATATGCCACAGGGCACAATGGGGTTGGGAACAAGTTAGAGAACAACTTTTCACATTGGTTTAACGTGACCGTTATTGGTTATATTCTTTCAATATTCCTATTTCATTCAATTCAATAATGAACTAAATGGCATTTTTCATTAAAATGCTTAAATAATATCAAAATACTGCTGATGTTGGAAATCTGAAGCAAGCAGAAAATGCTGGAGGCTGAACAGCATCTGTGGGGAGAGAAACAGAGTTTATACATTGATTCTGGAATGATACTACTTCAGAAGGGTTGTAGTTCTGAATTGAGTCAGACTAGAAACACAGAAACATAAAATATAGGAGCAGGAGTAGGCCATTTCACTCAACGTACGATCGTACCTAGTCATCTGTCTCACTACCCGATTCCTACTTTCTGCCCAAATCCTTGATCCCTTTAATCATAAAACCAGTATCTATATCTTTCTTGAAACTATCCAGTGTTTAGGCCTGAATAGTTTCCAGTGGCAGAGAATTCCACAGGTTCATCAACCTTTGGATGAAGAAATGCCTCCTTGTTTCTGTTCTAAAAGGCCTATCCTTCTCCTTAGACTGTAACCCCTGGTCCTGGGCTCCCCAGTCATTGAGAACATCATTTCCGAGATTCATCCGCGTGTTTCTAAACGCCAGTGAATGTTGCCCTAACCAGTCCAGCCTCTCCCTATCCATCAGTTCCACAGTCATATGGTAAAACAGAATGGAAACAGGCCCCTCAGCCCAAACTTGTCCATGCTGACCATGGTGCCCATTCAACTGGTTCCAATTGCCGGCATTTGGTCCATGTCCCTTTCAACCCTTCCCATCCATTTACCTATCCAAATATTTTTTTAAAATGTTGCTATCGTACCTGCCTCAACCACTTTTCTCTGGCAGCCTAATCCATGTATACATCACATTCTGTGTGAAGAAGTTGCCCCTCAGGTCCTTGTTAAAGCTTTCCCTTCTTACCTTTTAAACCTGTGCCCTCTAGTTTTCAATTCCCCCTTCCTGGGAAAAAGACTATATGCATTCATCCTATCTATGCCCCTCAAGATTTTATACACCTCAATAAGGTTACCCTTTATTCTCCTATGTTCCACGGAATGAAGTTGTATCCTGGCCATCCCGTACCTATAACTCTGGCCTACTAGTCCTGGCAACATCCTTTTAAATTTGCTTTGCACACTTTCCAGTTTAACTATGTCTTTCCTATGACAGAGTGACCAAACTGTACACAAGAATATTCCAAGTGAGGCCTCACCAATGACTTATACAACTGTAACATAAAGCCCCAACTCCTAAACTCAGTGCCTTGAACGATGAAGGCCAGGATGTTAAATCCCTGTCTGCCTGTGACACTGCTTTCAATGAACTATGTACTTGTACTCCTAGGTCCCTTTGTTCCACAACACTCCTCTGGACCTTAACATTTACTGTATAAGTCCTACCTTGGCTTGACTTTCCAAAGTGCAATGCCTCACACTTATCTGTAGTGAATTGCATTTGCCAATCCTCAGCATGCTTCTCCATCTGATCAAGATCCCTCTGTAATTTTTGATAACCTTACTCACTATCAATGATACCTATAATTTTGTATCACTGCGAACTTACTAATCATGCGTTATATATTCACATCCAGAACATTTATGTAAATAACCAATAACAAAGGCCCCTGCATTGACCCCCATGGCATGCCACGAGTCACAGCTCTCCAGTCTGAGAAACAACCTTCAACCATCACCCTCCGCTTCTTACCATCAAGCCAGTTTTGAATCCAATTAGCTAGTTCTCCCTGGATCCTATATGAACTAACTTTCATGACTAGCCTGCCATGCTGGACCTTGCCAAGGCCTTACTAAAGTCCATATAGACAACATCCACCACCCTACCAACATCCATCCTCTTGATTACCGGAATCACCGGAGTCACCGGAATCAGTCTGCTAAACCTTCTCTGTACTCCCTCAATGGCCATAATATCCTTCCTCAGATAAGGAGACTAAAACTACATGCTGTACTCCAGGGCCAAGGCCCTGTGCAGTTGCAGCAAGACATTCCTGCTCAGGTGCTTGAATCCTGTGTGGAGTCCAACATTACCATTTGTCTTCTTCACTGCTTGCTGCATTTGCATGCTTCTTTCAGAAACTGAAATGTTCTCTCCACAGATGTGACCAGACCTAGCTGAGCTTCTCCAGCATTCCGTATTAGTTTGGCTTTTTTCATGAATGCTTTTTTGTGTTGTAAATGATAACCTTAATATAGATGTTTAAATGGCTTATGTAGGTGTAAAAGTTGTAGTTTCAATTAATTTAAGAACACTTTTTTGAAATCTTTTCAGTACCCATGGGACAAAATAAACTGACAAATTTATTTAATTTACCTGAATTTATTGTACTTTGGTTTGTGCATATCTTGGTTTTTTTACGCAAGTTTCTCAATGTAAAAGGATATGTAACTGGTTTAAGTTCCCCAGATATCAACATACTGTGAACAGAATGTGTCAAATGATGGTAGTTGTATTTCTCAATCTGCTTTGGGAAAATCCAGTGTTGAACTTTAATGACCGGCAGTCTTTTCTTTATTCACCCCTGCTGCAGCTGCTCATATTGGTGTGGGAATCAGCGGCCAGGAAGGCATGCAGGCTGTCATGTCAAGCGACTATGCTTTTGGGCAGTTTCGTTTTCTGAAGCGATTACTCCTGGTGCATGGGAGATGGTCGTACATCCGAATGTGCAAGTTTTTGACGTACTTCTTCTACAAAAACTTTGCCTTTACACTGGTTCATTTTTGGTACTCCTTTTTCAATGGATTTTCTGCGCAGGTAAGCACAATTATTCAAACTGATGCAAAATACAAATGGCAGCAACAATTTCTGGCATGCCGCTTTGTAGTGTGGTAAAATGATAACACTTCACTGAATGGGAACATCAAAACGACAGAGAGAAGATGAAATTAATGGGAAAAGCATGGCAGAGGAGACCAATTTTATTAAGCTTTTGAAAGAACCAAATAAGTTGCATTATTGCTACTGATGATTAGAGAGCATCAAAGGCTTAACTGTTTAGATTATGACAATTACTTTTGTTACTGCTAAACTTTAATTGGCCAATTATTTGCAATTATTAAAAAATTAAGAGAATTCTAGTTTACGCTAATAATAATTCCTTAACATCAAAATATTTCAGAAGTTAATAGTTCCAAATAAAAGTCTAGTTTATTCAGAGTTAGTCATTGTTTGTTTTCACATGTCTAAGTTCTTCAATTCAATTTTGTGTTTCCTAATTTTGATTCTTGAATAATCCATATTGATTTAAGCATTTTGTATGAAGCCACACTCTGTTTTTCTGTTGCTGTATACTTGTGGCGACAGCTTAAACTTTAGGTGGGCTAAATTTGTTTTGAAAACATTTAGAAGATCGTAGTGCATGATTTAAACTGTGCTTATGTCCAATTCCTTGTACTTATTGCTCTAAATAATTTAAGCATCCAACCAACACGCTCATTCGTGAATGGAGAGAAGATATTGTGAATAGCTAACAGCAGTTAAAACTTGACTGCGGTGCTTAAAGTAAATCTGCATCTCTTAAAAGGAAGGTGCAATGTGGCTGGTGCACCTACAGAAAGGAATCTGACCTGGGAATCACTGAAGAATGGTACAACACGGAAGATAATAGGCTCCAAGGTTTCCAAATCTCCTCCTTTGGCAGCTGTCCCCCAGAGTCAAGGATGACTTTCTTCCCCTTAAGTTTGTTGGATTCTGATAGACATGTGGGGAATTGGTGCTTGAAGAAGTGGGTGGATGATTTGCTGGCATGTTTGACTGCTTCACTTTGTCTTTCCTCCCCATGCCTTGACTTCACCTCAACATGTATTTGGTGCCTTCTTGAATGAGCCTTCTCCATTTTGCTTGGCCACAAACCAGGGTCTCCCATGAACTGTTCAATATGTTTGACCACTTCAGGGATGATTTGAGGATACTCGAGATACTCAAATTATTTGGAATAACAAGTAACAAGGAATTGAGAACTGACAACATACATTGAGTTAATTGTCAAGTTCAAAAGCTGTTGTGAACAGAGCATCTGTCTTGTTTTATGTCCTGTTTAACATGTTTATTATTCTTGTCCACCTTTTCTTGTTACATGGCAGTTGTTTTGAAGTTTACTCCATTACTGTTGTGAGTAACAATTATCTAAGGTTTTGGAGTAGATCTGTAGCTCAGGTTGTGGGTGTTGAGGTTGGTTGGCTCGCCGAGCTGGTTTGTTGTTCCACAGACGTTTCGTTACCGTGCTTGGTAACATCCTCAGTGCAGCCTCTGATGAAGCGTCGGTGTATTTTCCCGCCTGGTTTTTAATCTCTGGGGTCCGTTGCAATGGATTGCCTCATTTCCGGGTTTCCTCCGTTGTGGAATGTATATGGGGTCGAACACACATTGAACTCGGACCCCAGAGTTTAAAAACCAGGCTGGAAAACACGCCGACGCTTCATCAGAGGCTGCACTGAGGATGTTACCAAGCACGGTAACGAAACGTCTGCGGAACAACAAACCAGCTCGGCGAGCCAACCACCCCTCAACAGTAACAATTATGTTGTGTGATTTTAAAGTAGTTTGTTTCCATACTGATAGATGTGCATTCCATTGTTTTCAAGAACCAATCATGATTTGAAGAATCAAACTTAAAAAAACTATTCTTGCTGTTTCTGTTTGTGTACAGACTGCATATGAGAATTGGTTTATCACACTGTACAACGTTCTGTACAGTAGTCTTCCAGTATTGGTCGTTGGGGTGCTTGATCAGGTATTATTCAACGTATTCATACACGTTCACATATTATCTCGCCATAGAATGTATGTACCAGAGGCTGACCACAGTCAACTCAATCTCACCATCAGCTCTTTTAATTTCTGCAGAGTTGCTAAATTATTCAAATGCTTGTTCAACATCAACTACTAGCCGGATACAACTTTGCTATATTGAAATATTATCAAGATTGAAGCCATTGTTTTCAGTAACTGTTCCAAACTCTCTCTTCCCTAGCTACCACTGAATCCCTCTCCCTGACATCAGTCTTGAAAGTGAGCCAGTCTTTTTTTTTTATTATTCATTTGTGGGATGTCGGCATCGCTGGCTGGCGAGCATTTCTTGCCCATCCCTTGTTGCCCTTGAGAAGGTGGTGGTCAGCTGCTGTTTTGAACCAATGCAGTCCTCCTGCTGTGGGTTGACCTGCAGTGCTATAACCTGTCTGCAACCGTGGTGTTACATTTAAATAACTGTGGATGCTGCCTGAAACAAACACAGTGAATGTTGTAGAAACTTAGCAAATCTGGCAGCATCTGGATGGAGGAAAACAGAATTAATGTTTTGAGTCCAGTATGACGCTCTGAAGAGTTGTGGGATATAGCAGAGGCGTGGGCTGATTCCACAGAGAAAGGGAATGGACATGATGGGCATAATGGCCTTTTCCTGTGCCATAATGACTGACTGACTGTGACCCTCTGATATCTGTGTTTGTCTAACTCTAGCCTCCTTTGCATCCACAACACCTTCAGTTGCCCTGATTCCAAGCTCTGGAATACATGCTCTATACTTCTGTCCCTTTCCACCTCCTTTAAGGGCAATTGATGAGCAGTGATAGTGTCCATACATCTGAGCCAGAATGTCTGGACTCGAGTCCCACCTGCTCCAGAGGTGTGTCATAACATCTGTCTGAACAGATTGGTTAGAAAAGCTCTTGACCTTTACAATACTCCTCAGAGCCAGGTTTTTTTGCATCTGACCTAATTCTCCCCACGTGACTTGGTACACAATTTTGTAACGTGTCTGTGATTTCTGTTAAGAAGTTCCATTGTGTTTAATGAAAATGAATCATAGAATTATGCTGTATAGAAGAGACTCTTCAACCTATCAAGTCTTTATGTAACCAAATGCTATGCTAATTCTACACTCTTACCACTTTGCAACACTTGGCTCAAAGCCTCGCATGTCATGCCATTTCAATCGCTCATTCTAATACTTAAAGGTTATGAGGTTACTTGCCTCTACCTGCATTCCAAACCTTATGACCATCTGAGTGAAAACCCTTTTCCTCAATTACCCTCTTAAACCTCCTGCCTTTCACCGGAGAAATGTGCGCTCCCTTTCTTAATGACTCTTCAACTAAGAGGAACAGCTGCTTTTTATGCATGTCCATGTCCTCCCCAATCTTACACACCGATATTAGGTCTCCTCTCGACCTTCTCTGCTCTAAATAAAATGTCCAGCCTCTCTCCATTGCCTGGGATGGAGCGCTTTAGCTATGTGCTGCACAGGTTGTTTGAAAATGTTATACTGGTGCTGATAGGCTCAGTTGGTTGGATGCTTCGTTTGCAATACAGAGTAATGCCAGTGGCATTGATTCAGTTCCCATACCAACTGAGATTAACATGACGATCTCATCTTCTCAACTTAACCCCTTGTCTAAGGGATAGTGACCTTTAGGTTAAACCACCACCAGTTGGCTCTGTACTGACAGAGCAGCCTATGGTCTCTGGGACTATGGTGACTTTACTGTTGCTGACATAGACAAAAATTCTTTCGGCTCCAGCATAATACCAACTAAACTAAATCCCCTTCCAAGCCAATAGACAGAAGTGGCCATGTTTTAATTATGTGAAATTAAAATACACTGCACCTGTCATGCTCTTACAGTTTGTTTTGTATTTTTGTGATGTCGCACAACTTACTTTGTTGAAAATTTCTTTCTTACTTTCCTTTGTCTTTAGGATGTCACCGATAAACTGAGTCTTAGGTTTCCGGCGCTTTATATACCTGGGCAGAAAGGTTCTTACTTCAATTTTAAGAAGTTTTTTCTCAGCTTGCTTCATGGCATTATTGTCTCCCTAATCATTTTCTTCATACCTTACGGTGCATTCCTTCAAACAATGGGACAGGATGGTGAGGCACCGACAGATTACCAGTCGTTTGCAGTCACTACGGCCTCATCTCTCACCATAACTGTTAATTTTCAGGTAAGCAGATGTTTTGTGGGTTATCCCATGCCATTTGCATTTTTCTCATCATCCAAAGGTGGGAACTTATGCTCATTTAGGATTTTATCTTTGCAACTATACTCTACTACCTCAAGTAATTTTGCACTTATTGTCAACAACGTATTAGAGGCTGGGGATATTGTCCACGTACATATGAAGTCATATGTTTAGGCATTGGTGACCAAAGTAAGGAACAGAGCAACCTCTTGATTGCTATATTTAACTATGTTTATGCAACAACCAGATATTGCTTATTGTTGTTTTAAAAACTTGCTCATTAATAACAGTAAGTCCTGCTAGAACCAGACCATTATTTCTACCTCAAATTCCAGTCATTGTTTTCTGCAAGCTCAGCAAATTTCATTCTGTAATTGCTGACTTATTTAAAATCTAGATCAATGAAGAAGTTGCAGAGTGAATCTGTGATGTCACTGTCAAATGGTCATCTCTTCAGTTGTAATAGGGGGGAGGTGATGACCTAGTGGTATTATCACTGGACTGTTAATCCAGACCCAGATAACATTCTGGTTCGAATACACCACGGCACATGATGGAATTTGAATTCAATAAATATCTGAAATTAAGAATCTAATGATGACCTATCAATCCATTGTTGATTGTCGGAAACACCCATCTGTTTCACTCATGTCCTTTAGGGAAGGAAACTGCCATCCTTACGCGGTCTGGCCTACATGTGACTCCAGATCCACAGCAATGTGGTTGACTCTGAACTGTCCTCTGGGCAATTAGGGATGGACAAGAAATGCTGCCTAGCCAGCAACGCCTTCGTCTCATGAATGAATAAAGGAAAAAAAGCCCAACAAAACAAAATAGACAAATGTGAAGCTAATTTTTTATTACGTTTTGTAGAAATTTGACAAATATATAGCCCTTCTCATTTAAACATTACGTTCACAAATTTTAATTTTGTTTCTTGCAGATTGCTCTAGACACCTCTTACTGGACGTTTGTCAATGCCTTTTCAGTCTTTGGAAGTATCGTTCTATATTTTGCAATCATGTTTGACCTTCACAGTGCAGGAATCCACATCCTATTTCCATCAGTTTTTACCTTTACTGGTTAGTTATATTACAATGTATTTATAGCTTATAAATAGGCCTCTTGGTTCTGCAGTCTAATTTGTCGATATTTCATTTAAGCTGCCTTCCATCCATGTTTGAAAAAAGAAATTGGTCATTTACATTTGTTCGAAGACATTGGTTAATGAAATATGATAAAATAAAGAGCTGCTCTTTCAAATCTCATCCAGCAAAGTCTCTTCGTAAACTTCTATCCAAAACAATAAGAAGAAATTCATTTGGACAGTCTTAATTCAATTTAAAATTGACTCCTGAAGTTCAGCGCAACCCGTTAGATGGCACAAATCAACAAAAAATGCAGAGACCAGAGGTGTGGGTTATTAGTGTGGGAAATGGCAGCATTAGACTTAATGTAGAATTGAGGGCTTTTTTTTGTGTGTGTTGAGATTATAAGCATTATTGGACAGACTGAAGTGGGTTTTATTCAGTAGTTGATTTGTGTTCTGACACCGACAAACAGTCAATGTCGAAGTGCCCATTTCACAGCACTGTTGTCCATTACATTGATGTGTAATAAATCATTTGATCCACGATAATTCTGCTAGACATAGATGACTAACAAAACTTAATGATGGTGAAAGTTGTTCAATGTAGAGCCGAGTAGATACTGAGTATGTCATTTGTATATGTGTATTGGGAGCCATTTTGGAATGGTACTTTACAGTTGTGTCTGTAATGTTAAATTATGTTCCAAATAATCTGTGATTATTACATTAATTCAATGTAATTAGCCTCGAAAAAGGAGTTTCAAATTCAACTTTTATTTTTGGTCTTTTAACTGTGCATTAATGTACACTGTATTCTTTACTTAGGTGCTGCTCCCAACGCTCTTCGACAGCCATACCTATGGCTGACCATCATATTAACTGTAGCAGTCAGTCTCCTTCCTGTTGTTGCTGTTCGTTTCCTGATTCAGGTTGTCAACCCTTCAGAGACTGACAAAGTAGGTACAAGCTGGTTGTCAAAATCAGGTTTAATCTGTCACTCCATTTTGGAAATAATTGTTTCAATCCACTTTTATAAACTAACTTTTTGGATATTCATTTTTTTTTTTCAATGTCACTTCCCTGTAGAGAAACTGTTTGTAATGACTTGATTTCATTTGGGAAGTAGACATTTTTAAGTTGACACTCCATTAGTGACTGGAGAAAGCATTGTCAGTAATTAGCTCGAGAAGACTAGAGCCAGGTGAGAGCAATCCCATCCAGGTGGACAGCAGTGGAGAGGTGTTGGAAAAGACCGATATCAGTAGTTGTATCAAAGGCTACGGGCAGGCTGAGGAGGACGAAGATTTAAAATTTATCTTTCTCACAATCGAGTAGGGTGGAACGGTGGCTCAGGGTTCAGCACTGCTGCCTCACAGCACCAGGGACCTGGGTTCAATATCACCCTCAGGCAATTGTCTGTGTGGAGTTTGCACATCCTCCCTTTGTCTGTGTGGGTTTCTGCTGAGTGGTCTGGTTTCCTCCGGCAGTCCAAAGATGTGCATCTTACGTGGATTGGCCATGCTAAATTGCCCGTAGTTTTCAGGGATGTGTAGTTAGGTGCATTAGTCACGGGAAATATAGGGTTACAGTGAAATCGTAGGGAGACGGGTCTGGGTGGGAATCTTTCTGACAGTCAATGTGGACTTGTTGGGCCGAATGGCCTGTTTCCACACCGTATGGATTCTGTTCTTCTATTTGTGACATCAAGGAGAGAACTTCAATATTGTGACAGAGGCAGAAACAGGTTTGGAGGCTTTTAAACATGGAGTTGCAGCAAAGATGAATTTGCAAGTTGATGGACTACGAAAAGAAAAGGCAGTTGGAAATGGAATGGTCGTTTCCATGGATAATTGTGTCAAGTGATGGCTTTTTGAGGATGTGCATCATGATGGTGGGTTTAAACGGGAAAGAGCGAACACCTGGAGTGAACTCTGATATCAACTAAGATGGAAGGTTAGGTGGTCTGCAGTGTGATGGGAATAGGATCATGGGGAAAATGTTTTGGGCACAAAGGGAGCTCACAGATGGCATCGGGGGGAAAAAGAGAAAATCTAGAGAAAAATGCTTGTTCATGGCAGTGTTTAGTGTGAAATCGCACCAGGCCGTGGCTGAGTTGGCCGATTGGACAGACCCAACTGTTGTGAAAAGCTCCTTGAACTTATTGTTGGAGGGGAAGGTGAAGAGGACAAGGGAATAGGGGTTAAGGTAACTGACTATTGTAAAGGAAAGCATTTGGGGGTTGTCTTTGAATTCCAGGACAATCTTGGAACCGTAAGCAATTTTAGCAAACACAAGCAGGACCAGATACTGATTGAAGTGGTTCACCGGATCTGGTGATGGGTGACCAACGTAGTTGTGTGTCACATCTTTCATGGGAGTGGCAATGAGGCCATACTAGGGGTATGGCAACAGCCAGATTAAGTAATTACTTTACTGGGGATGAGAGCATCAAGGGTGGAGGCAAGGTACAGTTGAGCAAATCAGAGATGCCTTTTGTGTAATTGATAAATTGGATGAGCAAGACCATGGATCAAGGAGGTGGGTTTTGTTGTGTATTCAAAATTGTATTGTGCACTTTGTCCACTAAACATTATCATGCTCATTATCCGAGAAGAGACCTAGAAGATGAATGAAGAAATCCTAGAACTCTCTTACTGTAACAGCATTGTGTCTATAACTAAACCTTTTGGACTGCAGCAGTTGAAGAAAATAAATCAATACCACCTTCTCAAGAGTCTTTAGGGATGAGCAATAAATGCTGACCCAACCACTGATGCCTATGTCCCATACATGAATGAAAACAAACTTGCAGTGTGACAAACTATGTTGCTAAAGTTGCCTCTGTCGTTTATGTTGCATTGTGAGAGTGATGAACGCTCAGACTTTACAACAAACATCTGTTGTAGGTTGTCTGTCTTGGCAGACAAGAATCTCTCCACAAGCTCTTAAATTAATTGGTGGCAATGCTTTAAACAACTTTTTTTTTAAAAAAAATTTCATTACAGATTCAAATGAACCGCAAAATGTATGAGATTGAACTGCGACCTAAACGAAGTAGACCAAGGTCTTTCCAACGGAATGCATCTGTTCGTCGATCAGGCTATGCATTTTCACATCAGCAAGGATATGCTGACCTAATTTCTTCAGGTCGTAGTATCCGACAGAAAGGCATACGCTCTGAGCCAGGTGTCAGCAAAAGTAGGACATATGAAACAGCGGGTGCAAATGCAAGCTGAAACCGTCAATGTGCTGTTGCCTCCTTAAGACTTTCTTTGTATTTATAAACAACTTGACAGAAAGAGAAATTTTGATTTAGAAAAATATATGATTCTCAGGATAAATTGGAGGAAGAGTGGAACGTGTTTCCTCACGTGTACACTGTGAGATATAGAATCCTTCCAATTTGCACACAACTGAGGACTGTTTCGTTTTCAGGAGCCAACCATCATTTAGTTTAAACCTGAAGGTGGAATGACTTGCTTTACCAGCGCCATCCCTCACTTACTATGCTGCAATGAAGGCTTTTGTCCACAGAACTGCAATAAAGAAAATTGAATTTTGTTTTATTGACTTGCAGTGAATACCTGAACAGATGAGGTGTTTTTAATGTTTACATTGAAGAGTTACATTAACCAATTTTTATTAGTTTTTGAGAATATTAAAATATTGTTTCTTTTATTTGATACTTTACAAAATATGAAAACATTCTTTCCCTTTTATATTTTCTGCTATATTATCCAGGCTTTTAAATATACATTCCAAAAAAGAGCATTACAAATCTGCACTGCCATTTTTATGTTCAGATCTGAAGTTCTTAAATATATTTTTTCAAAAGTAATTGGAGATTTAGCTTAAATTTTCTTGCTAACTTTTTAAAATGATTTATTACTTCTCCTTTGTCATAAATTAAAGAATGTGTGTACATATAGTGATATTTCTAGGATCTTTTTTCTGTATCATAAGAGGATGATTAAACAAACATTTAAAAGTATGAATTTGTGTTTAATTATTCCAGCAGTGTAAGTAGAAATGTAGAAAACAAAAGCAGGAGTGGGCCGTTCAGCCCTTTGAACCTGCTCCGCCATTCAATATGATCATGGCTGATCATTCAACTCCGTATTCTCTTCCTGCTTTCTCCCTATACCCTTTGATTCCTTTAGCCACAAGAACTGTATCTGTCTCCTTTTTGAAAATATTAAATATTTTGGCCTTAGCCCCTGTCTGTGGTAGAGACTTCCACAGGCTTGTCCTCTCTGGGTGAAGAAATTTCTCTTCATCTTAGTCCTGAATGGCCAATCCCATATCCTTTGACTTAGTTCTGGTCCTCCCAATCATCTGGAACATCCTTCCTGCATTTACCTTGTCTAATCCTGTTAGAATTTGATAGGATTCTCTGAGATGCGCCCCTCGTTCTTGTAAACTCAGTGAATAAAGTCCTAACTGATCCAATTTCTCTTCATACATTAATCCTGCCATGCCCAGGATCGGTATAGTAAACCTTTGTTGCTATTCCTACATAGCCAGAACATCTTTTGTCAGTTAAGGAGATTGAAAACAAGTATGGATTAATTAAGGAAAACCAGCATGGATTTGTTAAAGGCAAATTGTGCTTAACTATAACAAAGGAAAATTAAAATACCACAGGTGCTGGAAATCGGAAATAGAAATGGAAAATGCTGCAAATACTCCAGCCTGCTGATATTTGTAAAGAGGGAAATAGAGTTCATGTTTCAGGTCAATGACCTTTCACGAGAACTGGTAAATGTTTAAAATGTGATGTTGCTTCTCTGCTAATGTAATGGAACAGAAAATAGGTCCTATCGAGTGCCCCACTACACTAGAGCTAGAACCATTGTTGCTGCCTCTCCATGCTACTCACTTTATGGTTCCCCTTATCACCCTGCCTGGCACTTCATTGTTCATTCCATTTGCTTTCTCCTAATATTTTTTATTTAGATTAGATTAAATTGTACTTTGAATATTGTGTTTACAGCATGTGGTTGGAGAACTAATAATGTGTTGCATGATAACCCTGTTTGCGCTAAAACATTATAATTGCATGTTAAAGTTAAAAGACCTACATTTTTAAAGGCGTGGAGATTATGGGTGGATTGGTGCCTTCAGGTCTTCAGCAACGCATGGCCCATATCCCTCCAAACATTCATGTCTTTATCTAAATGTCTTTTAAATGTCAGAACTGTACCCAAATCCACCGCTTTCTCTGGAAGTTCATTCCACACACAAATCACTGAGTATAAAAAAAAATGCCCCTCATGTCTTTTCTAAATCTTTTTTCTCACATTAAAAAAAATGCTCCCAGTCTTGAAATTCCTCACCCAGGAGAAAAAAATTATCCATTATGAAACTTGTACCCTGGTAGCAGTAGTTGGCAGACCTGGGCAGTGAGTATAAAATATGTTGGGTTTAGGAATCTCTGTCCTAGTTATCATTGTGTGGAGGTGTCAGTGTTGGACTAGGATGGGCAAAGTCAGAAGTCACATGACACCAGATCATAATCCAACAGGTTTATTTGAAATAACAAGCTTTTGGAGCACAGCCCCTTTGTCAGGTGCAGTGAGAATCATAGAATCCCTACAGTGTGGAAAAGGGCCCTTCGGCCCAACAAGTCCATACTAACCCTCCGAACATCCCACCCAGACCCATCCCTTTATAACTCACCTAATCTACACATCCCTGAACACTATGGGGCAATTTAGCACAGCCAATCCACCTAGACTGCACATCTTTTGACTGTGGGAGGAAACTGGAGCACCCGGAGGAAACCCACACAGACACAGGGAGAATGTGCGAACTTCACACAGACAGTCGGCCGAGGGTGGGATCAAACGTGGGTCCATGGCGCTGAGGGGCAGCGGTGCCAATCACTGAGCCACCATGCTGCCCCTCCCACTATCTGAGAGAGCAAGGCGCAGTGTTTATAGCAGAGAGATCAAAAGATCATACAACTGGTGTGAGTGGAATGTCAGATAATAAGTATCTGCAGGTGACCAAGAGAATTTATGATGCGTCAAGTGTCAACAGCTGAATAACCAGCGAAGGGATAAACCATAATCTGATTAAAAGAGGCAGAGAGATAATTAGGAAAAATTAAAAATAGGGTGGTGCTAGAGACAAACCAAAAGACAGGAATAACATGATAGACGTACGAGTTGCATGCCGAGTGTCTGGCCAAAGTAATGACTAATTCAAAACTAAACAAACCAGTTAAGATAGAGAGATCATAATTTATCCAGGTGATGGTGTCAAAACAGGACAAAACATGAACCCAAAATCATGATCAGCCTCTGATCTTTAGGTAAGCGTCCTCCAAGGCAGACTTTGAGATACACAACAACGCAGAATTGCTGAGCAGAGACTGATACCCAAATTCCACACACATGAAGACAGATGCAACCGTGATCTTGGGGTCACGTAATGCTACATGCGACCCTACCATACCGTTCTGTATCTGTAAAATCTTCTTGACTGTCCTGTTTTAACACCATCATCTGGATAAATTATGATCGCTCTACCTTAATTAGACCCTTGGTGTGTGACTTCTGTTATGTTATTCCAGTCATTTAGTTTGTCTCTTGCACCACCTTATTTTAATTTTTTTGTAGTTATCTCTCTGCCTCATTTAATTGGATTCTAGGTCATCCCTTCACTGATTATTCAGCTGTTGATACTTTACTCACACTGTCTGACACTCTTGGTTTCCTGCAGAAACTTATTTATCTGACACTCCACTCACACCAGTTGTATGATCTTTTGATCTCTCAGCTCTTGATCTCTTGGCCTATAAACTCTGTGTCTGTGTGTTCTTCTCTCTCGCTGCACCTGACGAAGATGCTGCGCTTGAAAAGCTTGTCATTTCAAATAAACCTGTTGGGCTTTCACCTGGTATCATGTGACTTCTAACCTAGTCATCATTCACCGTTAAAGACCAAGCAAGATATGAACTATAACTGCTCTGTAACTAAAATGCCTAATTATAACTCTCCAAAGAACCTGATAAGGCCTCCTGATTTTCATGTTGGCTTCTTCCACAGAGATCACTATTAGAAACAGTTAGGATCATTAAGTTTTGTTTTTCATGTTGTGCTCGAAGCTTTAAAGATGCATGTTAAAGATACAAAATTACTGCTACAGTGAAAGATCCTTAAGGTAGAATCTTAGAATTAGCTTTATCATCACATGTACTCAAATGAATACAGTGAAAAGTCAGCAAGCATTTGCGGTGCTACCTTAGGTACAAAAGTACCTAGGAACAGATTCTTTCATACAAATTCCTCAGTAGTGGTGGTGATGGGGGGGGGGGGTGGAGATTAGAAAAATAAATAAAACATGCCGACGCTTCAGCAGAGGCTGCACTGATGATGTTACCCAGCAGGGTAATGAAACATCTGCAGAACAACAAACCAGCTTGGCAGGCCAACCAACCTCAACACTCAAACCCAAGCTACAAATCTACTTGAAAGCCTTAGAAATAATGTCTAGTGTTACGGGTCATAGGAATAAATTAGAAAAATAGAAAAATAAAGGAATTCAGAATAATAGTGCCTCCAACCCAGCCCACACCGGTTCCCAGCTTCTAGTCCACACTCGGCTTTGCCACCAGACTATGCTGGCTTTCACCTTGAGGCTAGGAGACCACTCTGCAACTATTTCAAGGCCAAAAGTCCATACTGAGGCTATGCCAGGCTGCTGAGAGACTGCCACATTGAGGCTGGGAGTTCAGGCCATCGCTGAGAAGAAATTTTGCCTGAGGAGTCCTACCCACCACCATCTTGGATCTGAATATCTGCATTAAGTATTTCATAACTGTGGAAATACAGCAAAGTTGCGAATGTTGTAGGTTAATACTACCTAAGTATAATTAACTTGGCATTGACACTTCCACCTCCCAACACTGACCACTTATTCCTGTTTTGACAGCATCGCCTTGATAAATTGTTATGATCTTTGTACCTTAATTAGTTTGTATAGTTCTGAATTACATATTACACTCTATCACACACCCGCATTCTCAAACGCACTCACTCTCAAACACAGTATCACACAGACATACTCACACAGACATACTCACACACACGCACATGTATACACACACTCACATAAACACACACATATAAATCTATAGGGTGAATCATTTCATCCAAGATGTTTGTTTATTCATAGATACACTCTATTTTGTTCAAAAACACACAATTTGTAGTCATAGTCAATGTGGCATCGTATAAATCCGAGCTTTTGGAATAAAACCAGCCTGATTCCAGTTTAAAACCTTGATAGATTCTGAACAAAACCTCGCACCTGTGTCTGATCTGAGATGTCACCTTTTGTATATTCCTGTGGATTTGCCTAATTGTCATGACAGCACAGGACTGACATTGACTTTATAAATACTTTACACACCGTCTAACGCTCTAGGTCATTTGCAGAGACTTGGCGTCTGACACTCAGATGGGGCAGCATGGTGGCTCAGTGGGTAGCACTGCTGCCTTTCAGTGCCAGGGACCCAGGTTTGATTCCACCCTTAGGCGACTGTCTGTGCGGAGTTTGCATGTTCTCCCCGTGGCTACGTGGGTTTCCGCTGGGTGCTCTGGTTTCGTCCCACATTCCAAGACTGTACAGGCTAGGTGGATTGGCCATGCTAAATTACCCATAGTGTTCAGGAACGTATAGGTTACAGTGTTAGCCATGGGAAATGCAGGGTTACAGTGAAAGCGCAGGGGGATGGTTCTGGGTGGGATGCTGTCGAGAGGGTTAGTGTGGACGTGTTGGGCCGAATGGCCTGTTTCCACGCTGTAGGGATTCTATGACTCCAATCACACCAGTTGTATCCGAATCTGCGTGCCTTGCTCTCTCACTGCACCTGCAGAAGGGGCTGCCCTCCGAAAACTTGTGCGATTCCAGATAAACCTGTTGGACCATAATCTGGTGTCATGTGTCTTCTGACTTTGTCCACCCCCATTACCCCATCTGATGAAGTGGTCCAGACTGGAAACGATAGCTTGCTTTCTCTGCATGGATGCTGCCTGATCCACTGTGGTAAAGAGATATAAGGTACTGCAGATGCTGGAGAATCCGAGATAACAAGCATGGGGCTGGATGAACACAGCAGGTCAAGCAGCATCACAGGAGCAGGAAAACTTGACGTTTCGGGCCTAAACCCTTCATCAGAAACGTGTCGGGCGATGTTTTCAGTACGCATTCCAGCAACTGCTGTAATTCGTGGCTGCTCTATTCCCTCCAGCCCCGCCCCCCGGATCCAGCGCTGACTCACTGAAGTTACCTGATGCAATCAACCGCAGGGGCCTGGTCTGACGCATGCGTCCTGATTGATGATAACAAGCATGGGGCTGGATGAACACAGCAGGTCAAGCAGCATCATAGGAGCAGGAAAACTTGACGTTTCGGGCCTAAACCCTTCATCAGAAATCCTGATTGATCCCTGTTCTTGACCAATCAGAGATTCGAGCTCGGCGCCGGGAGGGTGTGTCCCAGTGTACCCGCCCCCCAACTGCCGGCAGTGGACGCCCGGAGTCGTAGACAGGGACTAGTCGTGGTGTTCTGGCAGGGTGTAGTTTCAACATGTCTTTCGGGGATATTAATCAAGAGGCGGAGAAGCTAACACTGGGTAAGTGGCTAATCCTGTGGAGTGTATCTGAAGCGGACAAATCCCGATTGAATGGGTGCCCTCAGAGGCGGCTGCGGCTGGGTGGGGATGGCCGCTCTTCGTCCCTGTTGGCCTGGGCTTGGAGGCTCATCCTTACCTTATGTGGGTGGTTGATGCCTGCAGGTTTTTGTGGAGCGGATTTCTTAGACTCCTCAATGTCCTACACTGTGCGGTATGTGTTTTGCCATCCGTCTTGTGCCGCAGCCCTGAACATCGTTGGTTCCGCACCCAGACAGACCTGTAAAACTGAAACCAAAACTATAGAAACGGTGCTTTTCACTCAGTGGTAGCACTGGACGTTATTTCAGCCAGCCTTTATGCAAGTGGTATTCCTTAATGGATGAAGCTAGAGAGTAATCTTAAATCATCGGAAGTGCTGGACATGGACAGTAGGTCTGGCGTCGTTATTTGGAGGGGGAGGGGTGAGAGAGAGAGGGAGCAAGAATCAAGGTTTCAGTTCTGCTGAAAGATTAATTTTGCTTCTTTATCCAGTGTGACAGACTTGAGAGTGAGTGTTCTGCATTTTCTATTCTTACTTTATTTTGTTTTTATTGCCTGTGAGACCGTACTCACAGTTTTGGCACTAGCCCCAAGATGTTAGTAAGGAGTACTTTGCAGGATTGACAGGGCTTTTTCTGGCATTAGTTGTATTCCAGTGCTAGGTCAATGCCAGGTGATCTGTCTGGTTTCATATCTTTGAAATTTTATAGCAATTGATATAGCTGCTCAGAGGGCAGCTGAGAGTCAACCACATTGCTGTGGGTCTGAATCCCATGTAAGCCAGACCGGGTGAGAATGGCAGATTTCCAGCTGGACCAGGTGAGGATGGCAGATTTCCAGCTAGACCAAGTGGGTTTTTTTTTTTGAAAATGGCTTCATGGTCATCAGTAGATTCCAGACACCTATTATTGAATTGCAATTCCACTATCTGCTGTGGAGGGATTTGGACCCAGGTCTCCAGAAATTTAGTGAGTTTCTTGGTTAATTGTCAAGCAGTAGTACCACTAGGCCATCGCCTCCCCACTGAGGAGTGTGATGGCATACTCCCCACTTCCCTGGATGGGTGCAGCTCCCAGCAAAATTCAAGAAGTTTGACACTATTCAGAACAGAGCAGCCCATTTGATTGGCACAGCATCTACAAGCATCCAATCCATCAGTTCCAGCAGTGTGTGCTGTTTACATGGTGCACTGCAGAAAATGACCAAAAATCCTTTGAGAGCACCTTCTAAATCCATGACCACTTCCATCTGGAAGGAAAAGGTCAGCAGTTATATGGGAACACCACCACGTGAAAGTTTGCCTCGAAGGCACTCACCATCCCTACCAGAAATATATCAGCTGGATTAAAATTGTGGAATTGCCTCCCTAAGGGCATTATGGGTCAACCTACAGCATGTGGTTCAAGAAGGCCACTCACCACCATCTTCTCAAGGGTGGCTGCGGATGAGCAATAAATGCTGGCAAGCCAACCATGCCCACATCCCACAACTGAATTAAAGAAAAGTTGAAGATGATAGAAAGCGCGTGATGCTTTTGCCAGAGATACTGTAATAGCATGAATTTTTAAAAATTCCTTCTGATCCCAGATCTGCAAGAATTGATTTCAGATTTCTTAAGTTATGACTTGGTTTACTTCTAAATTGCTATATTCTTGAAATAATGACTGTTTGTTGATGCTGATGAGTCTCAATATCTCTCTCTTTCTTGTAATGTTGCAAACTGAGGAATTTCTTAATTTTACAAAGCAATCTTAATTCAATAACCTGCTCTCTGATGCTCGGTTCAGATTCTGCCATTTGAGCTACCTTCCTTATCAGCATAGCAAGTGTACCTACACCAAATGTACTGCAGCAGTTTATGAAGGTCCCTTATACCACATTCTCAAGGGTAGTTGAAAATCAGTAACAAATGATTGGTCTTGCCAACTGCCTTATCGCTTGAATTAAAAAAATAAAGTTTATTTGTATTTTTAATACTAAGGAGTGAAATTATTTCATGCATTTGTTAGTTTGCAAACGAACTTAAGTCTAGGAAGCATTTCAAGGGCATTTGCTTGAGTTTTTAACCCTGCAAAACAACTTGATAAAGGTATTATTTTTGGATACCCTTCCTTTAGAAGATATTTATGCTGCAGCAAACGTTAACAAAGTCATTTTTTAAAATTTATTCATTTGTGGGATGTGGGTATTGCTGGCTGGCCAGCATTTATTACACATCCCTAGTTGCCCTTGAGAATGTGGTGGTGAGCTGCCTTCTTGAACTGCTGCAGTCCACTTGCTGTAGGTTGACCCACAATGCCATTAGGGAGGGAATTCCAGGACTTTGACCTAGCGACAGTGAAGGAATGGTGATATATTTCCAAGTCAGGATGGTGAGTAGCTTGGAGGGGAACATGCAGTTAGTGGTGTTCCCATATACCTGCTGCCCTTGTCTTTCTAGATGAAAGTGCTAGTAGGTTTGGAAGGTGCTGTCTGAGCATCTTTGGTGAATATCTGCAGTTCATCTTGTAGATGGTACACTGCTGCTACTGAGCATTGGTGGTGGAGGGAGTAGATATTTGTGGATGTAGTACCAATCAAGCGGGCTTCTTTGTCCTGGATGGTGTCAAGCTTCTTGAGTGCTTTTGTGGCTGCCCTCATCCAGGCAAGTGAGGAGAATTCCATGACACTCCTGACGTGTGCCTTGTGAATGGTGCATAAGCTTTGGGGAGTCAGGAAGTCATAGAGTCACACAGCACAGAAACAGATCCTTGGGTCTGAACAGTCCATACTGAACATAATCTCAAACTAAATTAGGCCCACCTTCCTGCTGTGGGCCCGTATCCCTCCAAATCGTTCCTATTCATGTATCCATCCAAATGTCTTTTAAGTGTTGTAATTGTCCCTGTACCCACCACTTCCTTAGGAAGTTCATCCTGCTTGCAAACCACCCTCTGTGACCTGATGACTCCCCGGAGCTTATATACCATTCACAAGGCACAAGTCAGGAGTGTGAAGGAATTGTCCCCACTTGCCTGGATGAGTGCAGCCCCAACAGCACTCGAGAAGCTTAACACCATCCAGGACAAAGCAGCCCTCTTTTACCCTCTGTATAAAAAACTTTGCCTCTTGTTTCTTTGTTAAATCTCTCTCCTCACATCTTAAAAATGTGCCCCCTAGACTTGAAATTCCCCATCTTAAGTCAACTTCCATCAAATCTATCTATTCCTCTTGTTATTTTGTAAACTTCTGTTAGGTCGCCTCTCATCCTCCTACGCTCCGGTGGAAAAAAGTCCCAGCCAATCCAGCCATTCTCTATAACTCAGTTGAATGTCAAGGGGTGGCATTAGATTGTCTCTTATTGGTGATGGGCATAGCCTGGCATTAGTGTGGCACGAGTGCTGGGGACCACTGGAGGAGGCCATCTACATAAATGTGCCTAGAATGCTCAGTCACGGTACAAGCACCTGGGCCCAGCCACAGCCTGGAGTCTAGGCCAGTCCATGAGTCCTGCCCAGAGCAGCTGCGTCACCGACGCCGCTCCCAATGCCAGGACACCCAAGAAAGGGAGAAAGGCCTGCTATCGCCGCTGAATCGATCATTGAACACCAGGAATTGGGGCCTGGAAGGACCCAAGACCACAGCCGCCTCATCTGCTTACACTTGCCACCAAAAGGCCGACTCTGGCCCGCTCTCAATCTGCTGCCGTTGCTCTGGTCTATGCTGGATCCACTGCCACTGTGGTACACAGCCGGTGTGTTCAGCTCCTGCCTGGTCTCTGGTCGCGACCCGACTCCTTCCCTCGGGTAGGGATAAAGTTAAATATTGGACGGTGGGGGGAGGAAAAAAAACTACTGCAGAGAGGGGAGAGAAAGGAGAAGGAAAGGGAACTGGCGAGCAGAGGAGCTCCAACTGGAATGTCTTACCTTGCCACCATCTTGAACTAGGGATGTTCAGGCTAGTGGAATAGCTACCAATGTAGCAGATGAAATTTAACGTGAGATACACTTTGCCTCTAATTGTAGTTTCTATCAATAGAAACTGAAGAGCTTAGTTCTAAAGGTGAAAGTAGCAGAAAGGACATGTAGATATATGTGAATAAATTGTTAACTGTGATGGGACAGGTAGATTAAGTAATTAGCAACATCGGATCCTGGGCTGTAGATATAGATGTTGGAATATGAAATCAAGTAAGTTATGACAAACCTATATAAACCACTGGTTAGGTCTCAAGTGAAGTATTGTGTACAGTTCCGGGTGCACACTTCATGAAGGATGTGAAGATTTAGACACAGTTCAGACAAGTCTTTTAAGAATTGCTCAGAGTTGAGAAACTTCGGGAGCATGGATTGTTTGGAATATCTTAGAAAGTTTGAGAGTAGAGCTGATAGTGATTTTCAAAATGATGAATGATCTTAACTAGGTATATGAGGCGAAACTGCTGTCATTGACAGGTCAAAAATTAGTGGAGACCAATTTGAGATGAGGTAAAGGTCTTGAAGTTACATGTTTTGGAAAATGTTTGCACGCAACTATGGTTTAGGTTCTGGGATGCACTAAGGGTCTTCTGATAGTGGATTGAAGTATGACTTTCCCAAAGATATGTTAGGTAATTAACTGAAGTGGAAGAGTATCTACAGCACTATGGGGAATAGGTGAGATTGTGGCATTAGGTGAGTTGACCTTTCTCACAAACTCAATTTGCTGCCGTAGACAGTATGGTCATAGAAATAGACAGTGCCTGTGTAAATTTTACCTCCACTGAAGCTAGGGAATTTTATTGAATTAAAAAGCAGATGCTTTGCGCAATAGCCAACTTCAGCTATGGCTTAACTTTTTTTTTGTTTGAAGAGAGAGAGAACTTGTTGATTAAACGTTTTATTGGAAACTATAATTCATAGAATCCCAACACTGTGGAAGCAGGCCCTTTGGCCCAACAAGTCCACACTGACCCTCGGAGCATCCCACCCTGACCCATCCCCCTAATCTACACATCCCTGAACACTATGGGTGATTTAGCATGGCCAATCCACCCAGCCTGCACATCTTTGGACTGTAGGAGGAAACCGGAGCACCCGGAGGAAACCCACGCAGGCACAGGAGAATGTGCAAACTCCACATGGTCGGCCGAGGGTGGAATCGAACCTGGGTCCCTGGTGCTGTGAGGCAGTGGTGCTTACCACTGAGCCACCGTGCCACCCTAATAATGTAGATTTGAACAAAGCATGCTGCTTCTTGTTGATATTCAGCATGTCACCTCGAGAGTACATTCAGATGGTGGAAATATAACAGTATTAATGTAAAACAATACTAGATTGGCACAGTGAATTTAGCTGTGGTATTAAAGATTTTAGGTACCACCACAGGGGAATTTTGGATTTTTTTTTAATTGTCCCTTTGAAGGTTCAGTTTGTAAAGGCAGTGAGTGAATAACAGAAGCAGACAGACCAAAAGATCTCTGATTCAATCTTCAATCTGTTCGGATTCATTGGTTACAGCAATACTGGCAGTAAAACAATTTAGATGTCTGGGTTAGCACTTGAGAAGATGACACTTCAACAAAGAACTAAAGCATCGCTATTATCTGTGAAAATGCATATCTCTGGAAGAGAAGGGAGGAAATATTTAACCCGTCAAACATGCAATTTTGGAACATAATACTTAAGTTCAAACTGATGTGATAGTTTTCAATTTTGATTTGCTGGTGAACAGCATAACTGGTTCATAATTCTGCTGTTCCCCTATTACTATCATTATAATTTACTGAATCAGCAAAGATGTAATGTAGTGAAATAGTGCATCAAATTAAACATACTTGCATGTATAGTTCTTGGCATGTGAAGCACTTTGTAGTGTTTGTGAGGATGGATTAGAACATTATATAAATGTAGGCATTTCTTTTCCACAAGAGAATAGGCCTCTAACGCTTGTATCTGCAGAAATAAGATTTTCAATTTTAACATTTTTCAGCTGAACTGTATGTCTCTAATCGTGAAGGAGATGATGAAACTGGAACAGGAACAAAGGACAAACCATTTAAAACAGCTCTTCGGGTAAACTTTCAGTCAGTAACAGAAATTGAAATAAATTATTTAATGAAAATACATATAGTTTATGAACTGACTCTGTTCCTTTTGTAGGCCTTACAAGTGGCAGGGAAGGAACCATTCCCAACTATTTACATGGATTCCCAAAAAGAAGATGAGGTGAATATGAATCCTTTTTTAAAAGTGTGTTTTTCATCAACATTTAAATAAAAAATAGATCCTTTTGTGGGGTATAGAGGCTGCTTAAATGATGGTATCCTGTACGGGAAGCAAGTATCATAAAGTTTCATGTTTGATTTCTGCTCTGTAATCTTGTTTTGAGTGAGAGGCTGCAAATGTAGGAAGTCTGAATGCATCTTGCACAATTCTTCTATGTGGAAAATTATATATTGGAAAAGCCCAAAATTAATTGAAGGGCAACACAAATATGTAATTAATCTTTTAAGCTATATGTGTCTTATATTTTTCATTTAATGTACATTATTTTTATATAAAATAACATCATGTTAGATTGTGATTAACAATTTGAGTTGAGGGACCAAATGATTCTGAACACTGAATGAAGTATGACAAGATTTTTTGCTAGAGTTATTAAAAATTAAATCTTAAGACAGCATTATTTGATAAAAACTAATAATGTGTTTTAAACATTTTATTAGGTTCTGTATTGGTGTTTTAGAATTAAAATAAAATAATTTTTTTATAAGTGAATACATTCTAGATCACTTTATATACAAAGGTGAAGTTGTTAAAAGTTCTGACTCTTGCACGAGCTTGGATTTGCTTAATCATAACAGGCTGAAACTCACTTTCTGTTTGCAACACATTGAATAAACCAAAAATGAAAGTTGACCAATGGACAATATACGTATTAAATTGAACAGTCTCTTTGCTTGCTGAGAAAACTGGATGTGACTTTGGGTTTTGTATGTTTCTTAGTGATGATCTTGTTTCACTTTGGCGCTGTGTTTGTCGTGTTCCTTAATTGACAAAGCTAAGATGATGCCTAAATGTCTGCAAATAGTACTCCCTTTTTTTCCAACTCTGTTTAGGAATTTCAGTTACTTAAGGAACTACTGACACATACATTTGATAATGTGTGCTTCTCCTTTGGCCTGAATTAGCTTGACCTTTCTTCAGTCTAATCCTTAAGTTAGGAAAACCTTGTGGATTGTAACCTACACCTTTAAAACCATAAAACTCTCTTGAAACCCTCTGATTTAAGCAAATTTAGGAAAACTATGGGGCACAAATAATGGCACTTATAGGAGTAATGTCACTAAAATTACAATGGTGGGGATTTAATTAATGGCCCCTCTTCTCTGATAGTCTGTTAAATATTGTCCTGCTTGGACACATCAGTAAGGTTTTGGAGTAGATCTGTAGCTCGGGTTGTGGGTGTTGAGGTTTGTTGGCTCGCCGAGCTGGTTTCTTGTACCGCAGAAATTTCGTTACCATGCTAGGTATTATCCTCAGTGCAGCCTCCGATGAGGCGTCAGTGTGTTTTCCCGCCTGGTTTTTAAAACTCTGGGGTCCGTTGAGATGGATTGCCTCACTTCCGGGTTTCCTTTGTAGTAGTAGAATACATCCGGGGTCGAGTTCAATGTGTTTGTTAATAGCGTGCTTCGTGGAGTGCCATGCTTCCAGGAATTCTTGTGCTTGGCTCTGCCTAGCCTGTCCCAGATCGTAGGGCCGCTATGACCGCTGGGCATCAGAGTGGCACACAAGCCCATGTCAGCCCTACGACAACTGCTCACCCGAACTAAAGACCCACTCTCCACCCCCCCCCACGGACAGGGCCAATGTCATCAACAAGATTCCCTGCAGAGACTGCGAGAACCACTACATCGGACAAACAGGAAGGAAACTAACAACAAGAGTACATGAACACCAACTGGCTACAAAAAGACACGACCAATACTCACTCATCTCAATCCACATGGACAAGGAGAACCACGGCTTCGACTGGGACAACACCAAGATCCTGGGACAGGCTAGGCAGAGACAAGCACGAGAATTCCTGGAAGCATGGCACTCCACGAAGCACGCTATTAACAAACATATTGAACTCGACCCCGTATATATTCCACTACGAAGGAAACCCGGAAGTGAGTCAATCCATCTGAACAGACCCCAGAGTTTTAAAAACCAGGAGAGAAAACACACCACTTCATCGGAGGCTGCACTGAGGATGTTACCAAGCACAGTAACAAAACATCTGCAAAACAACAAACCAGCTCGGCGAGCCAACCAAACTGGACACATCAATTTTTTTCTCTTGAAACAGTGTCAAGCATTAAAATTTACAGAGTGGGGTTGGTCCAGATAAAATGATTTTTTTTTTAACTTCAAGGTATCTAAACTGAAATTGGAGTCATAATAATGCAGGAATCAAGGCAAAATTCCACGTCTCCACTACTGGTGGTGAAAGATGCTTGTGAATGCTCACATAATTATGTTCCTGAAATCAGCCAGTCATTATGAAGTGGTTTAAAAGGCATACTGGTGGAAACCTGTATCTGAACACGTTTCCATTGAACTACAAGTCAGAACAAGTCGTGCTGTCATTTTATACATCAATTCTGGGGCGGCACGGTGGCTCAGTGGTTAGCACTGCTGCCTCTCAGCACCAGGGACCCAGGTTTGATTCCAGCCTCGGGTGACTGTCTGTGTGGAGTTTGCACATTCTCTCTGTGTCTGCGTGGGTTTCCTCCGGGTGCTCTGGTTTCCTCCCACAGTCCAAAGACATGCTGGCGAGGTGGATTGGCCATGCTAAATTGCCCATAGTGTTCAGGGGTGTGTAGATTAGGTGGGTTACAAGGGGATGGGCGTGGGTGGGATGCTCTGTGGTTCAGTGTGGATTTGTTGGACCGAAGGGCCTGTTTCCACACTGTAGGGATTCTATGTATCTATGTATTGATTGCAGTTTTGATATCTATCTCCAAAACAGGTTGAAATTAGAAGGGATTAATTAACCAATATGTTTCTGGCTTTTTAGTGCACAAATTATAAGAGGCTTTACCTTTTTTTTAATTTAATTAATTCATGGGCCGTACACGTGCGACAAGTCCAGCATTATTGCCGATCCCTAATTGACCAGTGACTAAATGGGTTGCTAGGTCATTTTAGAGTGTACTTTAAGAGATGACTCCCCTGCTGTGGCTCGCACGTAGGCATGAGGCACCTGCACACTAAACCAGGTAAGGATGTCACATTTCTTTCCCTGAAGGACATCTGTGAACCAAATGGGTTTTTGCGACAATTGTGTGTGTTTCTATGGCTAGTTTTTCATTCCATATTTTATTCAGTTCAAATCTATTTGAACCATGTTTGCAAAATATTAGCCAAAGGGCTGAATAACTTGCACAGTGATGGGAGAAATGCCTTCAGGGGGCATGATAGAAATGTAAAGGCATTCAAATATTTGAAGTTGCAGTAACCCCACACTGATTTGGATGAAGGTTATACATTAGAAAAATTTTACGTCTTGCTGGGAATAGGAACAGAGAAAAGGGAGCAGGAACTGATCCACCTTCCCTTCATCGTAAGTCGTGCCATCCCAGGCATCAGTCTGGTAAACCTTTGTTGCACTGCCTCAATAGCGAGAACATTCTTCCTCAGATAGAGACCAAAAGTGTGCCCAGTAGTCCAGATGTTGGCTCACTAAGGCCAAGTACCTTGGGAGCATGACATCCCTGTACCTGTATTCTTATTCTCATCTTCATCATAGGAAGAGGAGTCAAGAACTGGGAGCAGGAATGAGCAATTTAGCCCCTCAAGCCTGCTCCGCTATTTAGTACGATAATGGCTAATCTCATCTCAGCCTCAACTCCACTTTCTTTTATGCTCCCCATAACAGTTTTTTCCTTTACTCATTAAAAAGTCGGCCTGTCTCCTCAAATTTATTCAGTGTCCCAGCATCCACTCTACTCTGGTAGTAGTGAATTCCACACTTCATGATCCTTTGAGAGAAGTAATTCCTCCTTACGTCTATTTTAAGTTTGTCACTCCATCGCCTAAAAGTATAACCTCGCATGCTAGATTGGCCATCTAGGAAAAGCTTACACTCTGTCTATTTTGTCACTTCTTTTTTGCATCTTAAATTTCTCAATTATATCTCTTCCCATTCTTCTAAACTCCACCAAGTATAGGCCTAAACTGCTCAATCTGTACTCCTAAGACAAACCTTTCATCTCTGGAATTCATACCATTAACATACCGTTTGCCTCTTCACCGACTGCTGAACCCGCATGCTTACTTTCAGCAACTGCTGTACGCGGACACCCGGGTCTCATTGCACCACCCCCTTTCCCAATCTATACCAATAAGATAACCTGCCTCATTTCTGATGAAGGGTCTAGGCCCGAAACGTCAAGCTTTCCTGCTCCTATGATGTTGCTTGGCCTGCACTGTTCATCCAGCTCCATACCTCGTTATCTCGGATTCTCCAGCATCTGCAGTACCTATTATCTCAGATAGTCTGCCTTCCTGTTTTTACTATTGAAGTTCATAACTTCACATTTGTGCATTTTCCCACTCACTCAACTGGCCAAATCAGTGAAACATCTTTTGATCCTTCTCACAACTCCCCCACCCATCCAATTTTTTGTTCTGTGCAAACTCGAGGTATTACATTAAGTTCCCCCATCTAAATCAATAAAATATATTATGAACAGCTGGAGTCCGAGCAATGATCCCTCCATCACCCAACTTGTCAGTGCCTGCTGCTCAGTAAAAGACCCATTTATTCATACTTTATTTCCTGTCTGCCAACCTGTTCTCGATCCATGTCAGTACACTACTGAGATTTCATGCACTTTAATTTTACATGCTAATCTCTTATATTAATCTCTCGACCTTATTGAAAACTTTGTGAAAGTTTAACTAGGATCCACTAGCTCCCCCTTATCAACTCTACTAGTTATGTCCTCAAACAATTCCAGTAGATTTGTTAAGCATGAACTGCCTGATCCTGTTGTTGTTTTCCAAGTGCTGTGCCATTAAAGCTTTTATCACAGGATCTGGCATTTCTAGAATAATTGTTGTCAATCCACGAGTTGTTGATTTGTTTCTCATCCTCTCAATGACTGAACTATTGGAGATTTTCCTTGCTTTTGGTGACATCATTGTACTACCGTAATAGCTACAAGATTGCATTTCACATCTTCATTTTGTTTTAAAGCGCTGGGAGGTGATATCAAAATCACAGATGAAAAGCGTTAGAAAGCTCTGGCAACGGGATCAAATGAAGAACGAATCAAAAGAAAAACGGGAGGTAAGAAAGATCTTTATTCGTTTCTCCAGTTTTCATTTGCACCTTTCCTGCAGTGACACCCAGGATTTGAATTCATTCAGTGCTTACCTTTGATTGGCACTTTACTTCGTCAAGGTATTTTCAATTACTTTTGAGGTACAATATAAGAACCATTCTACACATTGAAAGAATAACATGGAAACGTACACAAATAGGACAGGTAGAGAGTCATGTAGCAAATTGTCTCTCATCCTCGTGTTTTCATAATGCAGTAATGGAACTACTGATAATCAGCATTAAATCTTGTATAATTTTGTCTGCAACAGACCCACATATGAGACGAAGGAAAGAACTGGTATGGATAACTTCTGCATACCATGGGTTCAAAGGCAGGAATCACAGGTGCTAGTTCTGGGCCAGCCCAGGTCCCTGAGCCAAGCACAGTGGTCTCCCAATGCCCTGTGTCCTGTTTAGTGGGCGCTGATGTGTGCCCTTGTTCTGGTCCCAGGGTTTGAAATGATCCTCTTTCCATTTATACTACATTTATCACATCTCTTTCACACACTAGTTTGTAAATCTCAAGTCAGCAAATACATTGGCAGTTATCTGGCTTACTCTTCATTTAACTTTTCATCACATGACTTCTCGTACAATGTGACTGTTTGTTTTCCTTTTGGAAAAACAAGTCAGATCTTCACAGAGCTGAAAACTAATATCAATTTTTCCTCCACTTTAGTGCCTACTTTCTCAAATTACAGCTAAATACTGTCAAAGGCACTAAGGGAACTTGCTGCTGGTCATATTATATCATGTGATCTTTGTCATTCTGGGAGGGGAGGGGAGGGGAGGGGGGAACTTTGTTTAACATTTCACTGTTAAGACAGCAGCCTATTGAGTGCTGTACTCAGTCTTGCACGAGAGTGTCAGATTTGCTCTTGACCTCAAGTCTCAGTCCCTGGAGTAGGACTTGATCTGTGATTTTTTTCAGACCATATGAAATAGGAACAGGTGTAGCTTCAAAAACAAAAACAGAAATTGCTGGAAAAGCTCAGCAGGACTGGCAGCATCTGTGGCGAGAAAGCAGAGTTAATGTTTTGGGTTGAGGTGACCCTTTCTCAGAAGCACAGTGTTTGGTACCTGAAGCCTACTCCGTCATTCAATAGGATCATGGCTCATTAGACATTACTGACATCCACTTTTCTGACCTTTTCTCTATAACTCTCAATTTCCCTACTGATCAACAATCTATGTATGTCAGGCTTAACTATACCCAAAGATAGTAATCCTGGAGTCAGAGATAACACCGTGTGGAGCTGGAGGAACACAGCAGGCCAGGCAGCATCAGAGGAGCAGGAAAGTTGACGTTTTGGGTTGGGACCCTTCTTCAAAAAAACTATACTCAAGAAGTCTACCCCAACAGTTCTCTGTGGCTCAGAGTTCCAAAGACTCAGAAGCCTCTGAGAGAAGAAATTCCTCCTCATTTCAGTCTTTAATACTAATTTTGAAATTGTGCCCTCTGGTCCTAGACTTTCCCATGAGGGAAAACATCTTAGTATTTACCCTGTCAAGCCCCTTATGAATCCTACATATTTCAATGAGATCACCACCTCTCATTCTTCCAAACTCCAATGAATGGAGCCCCAACCTGTTTTAATCTTTGCACATAAGACAATCCCTCCATCCTAGTGAACCTTCTCTGAGCTGCCTCATTTGAAATTATATATTTTCTTAAGGGGACCAAAACTGCTCACAGTACTTCAGAAGTGGTCTCACTAGCACCTTGTACAGCAGCAGTTGGACATCCCTTCTCTTATACCCCAACTGCCTTGAAATAAGGACTAACGTTCCATTAGCCTTCCTGATTACCTGATGCACCTGTCTGTTAGCTTCTTTGTTTCATGCATATGTACCCGCCGAGTCCCTTTGCAGCTTTCTGCAGTTTCTCCTCGTTTCTATAATCTTCTGTTCTTTTGTTCTTCCTTACAAAATGAACAATTTCACATTTTCCCACATAATGCTCCATTTGTCAATTTTTTTGCCCGCTTATAAATATCTCTGTATAAATTGTTTGTATCCCTCTGATAACCCACCTTACCACCTATTTTAGTGATGTCTTCAAATTTGCACACAGTACATTCACTTCCTTCCAAGTAGTCGTTAAGATATGTTGCAAACAGTTGCAGTCCCAGCACTGATCCCCATTGGAACTTTTCTGGTCATGGGTCACCAACCTGAAAAAAGGTCCCCGTGTTGTCCGCTCACTGTTTCCTGCCCATTAGCTAATACGCTATCATGCCAATATACTATGCCCAACATCATGGGCTCTTATCTTATGACTTAGCCTTTGTGATATACCATAGTGAACACCTGGAAGTCCAAATACAACACATCTACTTGTTCCCCCCGTCCACTCTGCTTTGGACTTCCTCAAAAAATTCTCATTTGTTGGACATGATTTCTCTTTGAAGCCACGCTGACTCTGCTTGATTATGATTTTCCAAAAGTTCTGCTATTCTTTAATTGATTCAGATACTTTTCCAACATTAATGTTAGGCTAATTGGCCTATCTTTATCCACTTTTTTTTGCCTCCTGACCTTTTTGAATAAGGATGTCACATTAGCAGTTTTACAATCTGCTGATAAAGTGAGTTGCCACCAGTAAGTAACAATAAATGGTTTTAATTTAAACCAAACATTGAGTTGAAAAATACTTCAATGGTAGTGTTAGCTTCAATTCAACTCCTGCTGATGGGATGAGTTATTGCTCCCCTTAAAGCTGTGCAGGTTTTGGAATAAATGAATTTGAATTTATTTCTGACATATGCCCACACTGCAAAACTCTTATAAAATCAGTGTTTATTGGTAGTTCCTTGGCCACTAGGATGAATATAATGGGAAAATTGAATTAGTTTTTTTTCTGAGTTGAAGTTTTGTGGCACTTCGCTAGAAAATAATGTATTTTCTTTAATTCAGTTTCCCTGTGGCCATCACTTAATAAATTGATGAATAATTTGATGTCTTGGAATTTTTCTCTCTGGGTTGAAACTTGAGTTAGTTTCAACATCTATGTTATACTTTTGAGAATGGAATGAGAAAAACTGGAGAAATGCAATACAATGCCTAGAATGCACCAAAACTGAGGGATTTACCTACATTGGTAGTGATTTAAACAGGTTGGATCCCTTTTCTTTCGAAAAGACAATAGGGAGACCAGATATAGAGCTTAAAGATTATGAATTGTTTAGACAGGGTATCTCTGGAGAGATCAATTTTCCTGTAGGTAGAAACACTGTAAATGGTAATAAATTATAGGGAAGTGAGGAGAAATTTCATTGTTCAGTGATTTCTAACCATATGAAGTGTTTGAGGTAAATACCTTCGATGCTTTTCAACGGAAAATTTAACTATCGATGAAGTCAAGGTACAGTCACCATGCTCCTACCAGACCAAATGGCCGCTCTCTGATTTAGAGAGAGGTGACTGGTGGTGGTTTAACTGTGGTCACCATGCCTTGGGCGAGGTGAGGGGTTCAGAAGGAATGTCCTTCATGGTAACCTCAGACAATGTGGAAACTGAATCTATGGTTTTGGCAAGACACTGCATTACAAACCAGCCATCTTGCTAACTGAACTAACCAACTCCCTTTCATAATGACTATTAAGAGAGAACACAGGTAAAAAAGGGCAAGAATGAGGTATGGTAGATGAAATGTAAACATCAGGGCAGACATTTCGGGTGGAATCATCTGTTTCTTAGTTTCTCTTTTAATATGTAGAACTCTAGTAGCTTGTGTTGGTGTGAATTGCGAATTCTGTGGACTTAATGGTATTTGCTAACTTTTTAGGAGCAGGGTATACATTTTGCTTTTTTTTCCCTGCACAAACAGACCTTACTTTAAAAGCTCTACTATTTTTTTTCAACAGCTGGAAGATGCATTACGGCGAGAGAAAAATTTGGAAGAGGCCAAAAAGATAGTTGTTAAACTGGATGTTAGTCTTGGAGAACCACAGCAGGTAATGGGCAAAATCAATTGCAAATTGACAGTGCATCAACCTTAATGTGCAATGAGTTAATAATGCATATAATATTTGAATAAGAAATGGTTTGTGCCATTGTTGCTGTACTGTTGGTTAACCCTCTGTTTCATGAGGGGTGAAGAAGCAAATAAGGCTGTGTGTATGTATGTCCCACTTTATAATTTCAACTCAATGAAGTAGTAACTTAGGAACAAAAACAGAATTTGCTGGGAAAGCTCAGAAGGTAGTAACTTTGTTGTTTTGCAGAGTAATTTTGTCACCAGAAAATCAATATCAATTGTTTTTCTTGAAAGCTATCTTTGCAATGATATGTTTACAGAACACCTATAGGATGATGCTGGGAGCATTGGACAGAGTGGGGATTTTATTGATATTGGAATACTGGGAAGAATATTTTGGTGGGTATGACCTGTTAGTGTAGAAAGTGTGACAATACTATGGCTTTAAGAGGGGTATTTGTCTTATTTTGGATGATAGGTTTTAAGGCAGAGGTGAGCTGTCTATTGAAAGCCCTTAAAGTAAACAGCTTGTGATGCCTTGGGTGTTTTTTTTTTCAAGTTTAAAACAATACAAGCAGCCTGAATGAGAGGGTCAAGCTCCCGTAGAACCGGACTTTTTAGTTTTAGTTTTTCAGTAGCAGTTGCTGGGTCTTGAAGCTGGGTGGAAGCTGCAGTACATCTCCTTGCTACTTTCTCTCTGCTATCTCTCCATGTTTTTTCTTCTCTTGGTTACAGCTAAAAGCTGGGGGTTCTCTTCCTGTTGCTGGAGTTGCATGTGAGACAATCTTTTTGTTATTTGTCTTTTCAAGGAGGTGTTTATGGGATGTCACTAAATTAGAAATTACTATTTAGTAGTAAAATAATCTATTATTCTGTTAAATTTTCCAACAGACTTAAGTTATTCCAATTCCTCCTTTCTTTTGTGGTTTAATTATACTGTAGGAATAAGTTATTGACCAGTTGAATTGCATCTGGAATGCAACACATGGCACTTGCCTTTAAAGTAAGAAAACATCAGGGTCTATGCTGTTGTCTTAATATGTTTTGAGGGGGATGGTTGGTCTGGTCCGTAACAAAAGTCATAAGTGTTTTGTGTGGAGGAGCTGAGAAAGAGAGAGAGCAAAGATGAGCAGTTGTTCTCATGATTAGTTAGGACTTTGAGGAGCAAAGTTCACTTTGTGAAACGTCTAGATGCTTTGCTTATCAGACTGAGGGCAATGGAAGCAAATATTCTCCAGCTCTGTAACCTCCCCTCTGCTCTTCTGATTTTGTCCTCTTATACAACCCTGATTTTAATTGTGCCTTTTGGCATCCATGCATTCATCTATCTAGGTGCTAATCTCTGTTCCATACCCATCCTTCCTTATATCCTTCTGACTGTCTCCTTTGCAATACCCTTTAAAAAATATCTCTTAGATGACCAAAATGATAGTCAATCTGAATATTCTCAATAAAATTTTATATCAATTTTTGTTTGATAATGTCGTGTGAAGTACTCGAGATCTTTTGCTAAGATAAAGTCACTATATAAATGCAAGGTGATGTTATTGAAGTGTTCAAGGTTCTGAAGGGGCTCAATAGGGTGGGTGCTGAGTGATTGTTTCCACTGTTCAGGGATTCTAAACATGTTTGGAGCAGCGTATAGGACTGATTCATCAGGACTCAGATAAGGAGAAATCAACTCTTCCAAAAGTAGGAACTTTTGAAATTCACTACCCCAGAGGGCTTGGATGTTTCTTCATTAAATACTTTCAAGGCTGGGGTGGATGGATATCTGCTTATTCAAAGAATTGAGGAATATGGGAAGCAGGTGAAAAAGCATGGTTGAAGCTTTAGATGAGCCATAATCGCATTGCCTGGTGGAGTCAAGCTTGACAGACCATGTGGTCCTATTCTGATTCTGCTTCCGGTGCTTAAGGTTGGGATTTGAGGTGGACAAGCAATGACGAAGAACATAAAGTGTACATATAATGAGAAGGAGAGACAGGTGAAAGGATTATTACTCCAAACATTAAGTTTCATTCCCTTCCTTGAAAGGCTTCAAGAAAAAAACTAGCGCATCTATATTATTTTATTTACAGGCAGAGAGGGGATGGGTGGCAACCAAGCAGAGTAGAGGAATGCAGGTAGTGCAGGAGCCTCTTTGGCTGTCATCCTCCTGACAGATATACAGTTTTGGATATTGTTGGAGAGTATGACTTCTTGGGGAGTAGACGCAGAATACAAGACCTTGGCACCATGAACGGCTCTGGTAAACGAGGGGAAGAAGAATGGCAGAGCTATTGTTATGGAGGATTCAAGAGTAAGGGGAACAGACAGTTGTTTCTGCAGCTGAGAAAGAGACTTCAGGATGGTATGTTGCCTTTCTCATGTCAGAGTCACGGATGCATCAAAGGATCTGTGGGACATTCTGAACAGTGTGGGAGGGGATACGAGAGAGATGAATAGTCAATGGTCGTAGTACATATTGGTATCAACACAAAAAGTAAAAACGGACGATGTCCTACAAACAGATTATAGAGAGTTAGGACATAAATTATGAAGTAGAACTTCCAAAGTTAGCCATCTCAGGATTACAACCAGTATCATGTGCTAGTGAGACTAAAAAAACAACAGGACATACCAAATGAATACATACATGGAGTAATGATATAGGTGGGAAGGATTCAGATTCCTGTGATATTGGGCCCAGTTCTTGGGAAGGAGGACTGGGCAGGCCGAGGACTAATGTCCTTCTGTTGGTGCTTTTTTAATGACGCTGCCAGGGAGAATTTAAACTAGAATGGCAGGGGGCTGGGCATCTAATCAAGGAGGCAAAAATAGGGAGAAACAAGGGTAGGAACAAAAGACAAAGCTAAGAGGCAAAAGTGGAAGGAAAACATGGGATAAAAATAAATGGGCCTATCGTGCAAAATAAAGCTAAGATGAAAGACAAGTCTGAAAGCTTTGTTTCTTTATGCACAGAGCCTTCGCAGTAAGGTAGATAAGTTAGCAGAGCAAATAGATGTAAATGGTTATGGCATGATATTGTGACATAGTTATGATTACGGAAACGGCTACAGGCTATCCGAGGATGGGAACTGAACATCCAGGGGCTGGCTGTCATTCAGGAAAGACAGGCAAAAATGGAATCAAGGTGGGGGTAACATTGATAGTGAAAAATGAAAGTGAGGAAAGATACTGGCTCAGAAAATCATGATGCAGAATCTTTATGGGTGGAGATAAGAAACACAAAAGGAGAAAAAATATTGGGAACTGTCTATAGACCTCAAACAGTACTGGAAATTGGATACTTTTCTAATCAACCGATTCAGATGTATTATGACACACTTGTGGAGCAAGTGGGACTTGACCCAGGCTTCTGGAATCTGAGGTAGGGGCACTTTCATTGCACCACAAGAGCCCTTTAAAGGTCACCCTTGTTTACACGCAGCCCGTCACACAGATCAACCACTCTCCATTGAGGAATGAACCCCAGTCTCCATTGTCCTGTACACCAATCAATGAAAGTCGACAGGCAGATGAAACAAGCAGTGAGGAATGCAAATTGAATATCGGCCATCATTGCAAGAGGGTTTGCGTTCTGAATTAGAGATGTTTTGTTGCAGTTATGCAGGGCCTTGGTGAGACCACACTTGGAGTGTTGTATACAGTTTTGATCTCAGTCATACAGCATGGAAACAGCATGCTAACGAAGGATAATTCACCATTTAGGAAGTTCAGAGGAGGTCCTGTAAGCTGATATCAGAGATGGCAGTATCCTTCTTTGAGGAGAGATTGGTTCGATTGACCCTGTTTAGAAGAATGAGAAGGGAGCTGTTTGAAAGATACAAAATTCTAACAGGCCGAGACAGACTGGATGCAAGGAAGATGTTTTCCCTGTTTGGGGAGTGTAGAACCAAGGCAAACAGTCACAGAATATGGGTAGGTTATCTAGTACAGATGGGAGGAAAAACAAATCTGCGCTCAATGCGCGATAGGCTATTTAATACTGGATGGCAGGAAAAAATCTTTGAGTTGTGAACCTGTGGAATTATCTACCACAGAAGGCTGTGGAGGGCAAGTCACTGAATATATTCAAGAAATTTTAGATTTTAAAGGTGTCAAGGTGTATGGGGAGAAAATGTGAATATGGCATTGATCTAGAGGATCAGCCATGATCATATTGAATGGCAGAGCAGTTTTGAAGGATTGCGTGGTATACTTTTGCACGTAGTTTGTGTTTTTGTTTTGCTGAGGAAGTTGTCTTGTTCATACCTTGGACAGAGCTTCCAGGTTGTACTTCAAACGCATCATAGGGGACACTTGCATGGAGTTGCATCAATGTTAAGCAGAATCTGGTTCTTTATAATGAACAGATTGTTAGAATAGTAAATGTTACTATATCAAAATTTCAATGTGTTGGGTGGATTTAATTCCTGATAACATTCAAGCCATCGCTTTTGTAGTACAGGATCTGATGAACTATCAGGTTGGTATAAGGTGAGATCAGCAGTATGGGTAGGAAGGCAAAGAGCTAGTTTTGGGTAGTGGGGCAGCTGCAATGCTGAGCACCAGATTTGCATGACCATTGGCTTTACTGAGTGGGAATGGTCAGCATATTACAAAACGTGGACCACAACAATTTAAGGAATACTATGCAACTGGGCCATAAATTGCCATCAACATGAGATAAGGGCCATTTTGGTATACCAGTTCACTGCATCTTACTTCTTCATTAATCAGAGGAAACAATAATGCTGACAATTCAGGCTCATTATTTCCTGGATGTCCCTAATAGTGCTGTGTCCTGAAACTGAAAAAACCCTGGGAAAATGCAGCGGCAAGTAGTTTTCTAATTTTGCATGTTTCATGTCCCACTTCTTAAGCTGAACTTTTCTTGTTGTATTTCTCCTTCAGTGTTAACTGCAAGTCCAAATCACTTTTTTATTGAGGTTCTGAGTCTGAGAGTCTAAATTGGATTTTTTTTCATTGAACCGTTTAATTTCTTTATTATTGTCCATTTCATAGATAAAAATCCGAGCCACAGAAGCGCATAGAGGGCAACGGGTGAAGATCTTTGGCTGGGTCCACAGATTACGAAGACAAGGTTTGTCTTCTACGTTTTGGAATGACTTGCATATTAGCCTAGGATGGAGGATAAGAATTGTTGCTTTTGCAAGCACACGCTGTTCTATAAATAATGTTTTTATAATTGGGCTCCAGTCCTTTCATCTTTGGCATGAAGGTTTTCTTCATTAATCTGTAGTATTGAAACTTGGTACCTGGAAGCTCATAAACTTTTGATCCAAACGAGCAGTGATGAACTTTTAATATTTTTCTGAAACATCATTGAAACACTTATTAGTTCTCCTCTTTCCATCAGCAAAAGAATAAGAGGAAATTTTTTCCCCGTGATAGGTCCGATCATATGCTGTAATGCTCCTGGAAAAACTGGTATTCATAGAATCATACAGCACAGAAGAGGCCATTCAGCCTATTGGTCAATTGCCAAAATGTGCTAAATCTACACTATTCCCATTTTCCAGCACTTGGCCCATAGCCTTGAGTGTCATGACAATAAGTGCTCATCCAAGTACTTTTTTTTTAAAGGCTGTGAGGTTCCCCAACCCAACTCCCTTCCCAGGCAGGGCATTCTAGACCCTTGTCAATCCAGGTGAAAAAAAATGTTTTTCTCAAGTCCCCTCTAAACCTCTTGCCTTTCATCTTAAAATTTGCCCCTTTTGTTACTGACCATTCAATTAAACAGATTAGCTGCTTTCTATCCAGCCTGTTAATGCCCCTCATAACCTTTTATACCTCTATCAGGGCCCCTCTCAACCTTCTCTGCTCCAAAAAAAACCTGAGCTTATCCAGCATCTCTTTGTACCTTAGATGCTCCATCCCAGGCAACATTCTGGTGAATCTCCTCAGTACCCTCTCCAGTGGAATCACATCCTTCCTATAGTGTGGTGACCAGAACTACACATGATACTCCAGCTGTGGCCTAACCAAACATTTCCACAGCTCCAACATAACCTTCCTGCTCTCGTTATCTGTGCCTCAACCATGCCCACTGTCCCTCAGAGCTTCCCAGTGCCCTGCCATTCATTAAGTACTCCTTTGTCTTGTTACTACTACTAAAGTGCATCACCTCATCCTTAGCAGGGTTAAATTCCATACCTGATGAACCTGTTTATATGTTCTTGTGACTTAAGACCTTTCTTCTTCACTGTTAATCACCAAGCCAGTTTTCGTGCCATCCACAAACTAATTTATCACGCCGCTCCACATTCCAATCTGCATTGTTTATATATATCATGAACAACAAGAAACACAGCACTGATCCCTGTAGTATGCCACTGGACACTGGCCTCCAATCACACAAACAGCCTCTGCCATCAGCATCTGTCTCCTGGATCTAAGGTGATTTTGGATCTATTTTGCCAAGATACCCCAGATCCCATGTACTTTTACCTTCTTTATCAGTCTCCTGTGTGGGACCTTGTTCATCGACTAGCTGAAATCATTACAAATCTCATCAACTGCACTACCTTTGCATACACGCTTGATCATCTGGAAAAGTTCAAACGAATTTGTTAGTCATGACCTCCCTCTGATAAAGCCATGCTGACTATCACTGATCAAACTTTTAGTCTGTAAATGGAGATGAACTTTCTCCTTCAGAAATTTTCTCCCTAAGTTTCTCTACCACTTGCTGGTCTGTAGATTCCTAGTCAATGACTACAACCCTTCTTGAAAAGTGGAACTACATTAGCTGTCCTCCAGTCTCCTGGCACTGCACCTGTGTCAGAAAAGAATTAAAAATTTGGATCAGGGTCCCTGTGATTTCCTCCCTTATCTCCCACAGCTACCGAGGATCAAACTCATTGGGGATTTGTCCACTTTTAAACCTGCCAAAACTTCTTCACTCCTTGTATCAAACTGCTGAAGAATCTCTTAATCTATCGGCTTTTCATGCTGTGCCTACATTTTCCTTTTCCTGAATAAAGACAAATATTTAGTACTCTACCAGTGTCCTTCATGTCCGTGCACAGATTTCCCCCCTATTTTTCCCTGCTTATTCTCATACCCTTAATGTGCTTTTAGAATATTTTGGGATTCTGTCCAAACTTACCCTTTTTTTTCATGACCCCGTTTGCTCACCTAATTGCTTTCTTAAGTTCCCCCTGCACTTCCTATACTCCTTTCGGGCTTCTGTAGATTTGGTGTCTTTGCACCTGCTAACAACATCTCTCTCCCTTCTTTTCCAGTCCTGGATACTCCTAGACTTTAGGGGGTTCTCTGGGCTTGTTGCTCCTACATGTCACCCCAAAGGGAACATGTTGGGCCTGCACACTTCAGTGTCTTTGGGATCTTCCCAAAAGGTGGAATGCTTCCCACTGTTTCCTGTGTACTTTGGCTAGGTCCTGCCTTATTTTAGTAAAATTTACCTACCCCCTATCCTAAACTATTCTTGCAGACCATCTTTTTCCTTTGCCATAACAAGCTTAAAACATACATTGTGGTGGTCACTCTGACAAAAATGCTTGCACACTGCCACCTTGAATGCCTGACTGGCCTTGTTCCCCAGAGTTAAGTCCAAGATTACACGGTTCCTTGTAGTATCATGTTGGAATAAAAAGTTCTCCTGAATACATTTCAGGAAATCGACCTCGTTTAAATCCTTTATTCTATGATTATCCCAATTAATATTGGGATAGTTGAAATCCCCTAATATAGTTACCCTATTGTTATTTTTACACGCACAAGTGAATTGACTGCATACCTGCTCCTCAATTGCCTGATGCCTGGAGTTTATTATAAGCCCCCGAATAGTGTGACTGGCTTTTTTATTCCTAAGCTTTACCCCCAAAAGCCTCATTTGGCACCCTTTCAAGATATCATCCCTCCTTACTGCGTAACTGATTCCTTAATAATACAACACCACCACCTCTTTCACATCCTTTCCTGCCTCAGTACAGCACAGTACAGGCCCTTCGGCCCACAATGAAAGCTCACTGCCTCATTGAAAGATTGTATACATCGGTATATTGTGTTGCCTGTTATGACCTTCCCTCAAACATTTCCCTGTGATGGCAACAAAATTGAAATTCCATGTGTCAATCCATGCCCTTAACTCATCTGTCTTACCTATAATCCACCTAGCATTAAATAGAGGCCCTCCTGCATCGCCTTATTACCTTGACACTTAACATGGCTGAACTTGCTCTGCCTGGGTTTCTATTCGAAAGTATTCTGCATCACTATTAAATGAACACTCTGGCCCCTGCCCCTATCAAAGTAATTTAAATTCCTCCCAACAGGACTCGCAAACCCTCCCACAAGGATGTTGGCCCTGTTCTGGTTCAGGTGCCGACCTTCCTGCTTGTAGAGGTCTCCGCTTCGCCAGAAACAGCCCCAGTCATCCAGCAATATAAAGACCTTAGTCCTGCACCAACTCTTGAACCACGCATTTGCCTGTCATCTTCTTGTATTTCTGTACTAGCACGTGGCACAGTGTAATCTTGAGATTACGACCTTTGAGATCCTGCTTTTTAATGCCTAGCCCCTTGAACTCTTGATGCAAGATCTCATCCCTTATTCTACCTACATCATTAGTATCAATGTGTACCACAACCCCCATCTTATTCCCCTCTCCCTTCAGTGTGCCCTGAAGCCAGTGACATCCTTGACCCCTGGTATTACTTGTTCTGATCTGCCAACTAAGAAGCTGAACAGCATACAGTGAAGTTGATTCAGAAAATGTAGTTTCACTTCAGTGTATCTAAGAAAATAGTGAGTGCATTTGTTTAATTTTTAGTTTCAGTTTAACATGGTTTGCTCCAGCCCATCCTGTGTGACCTGCCTGCTTTCAAGATCTTTTCTCCATGTTTCCGTCAAACACTCACTCAGTTTCTTCAATCTTTCTCTGCTTCCTGCCCAGTCTTTAGTCAGTCTTCATGAAACCACCGCCCCCCCATCTATTCCCATTTTCTGTTCTTACCTTTGAAGTCTCCCGTGTCCGTTGCTGTAGTGAACTTGTAGTGAAATCCTGAGCTCCGCAGAAGTTGGTCCAAGCTGTTCTGCCTGCACTAAGTGACTTCTGCCACTAGATGGAGCCTAGTCAATTCCGAGTTTTTCAGGTAAGTTTTATTTTTAGGAACTCGACCATAATTTGAAGTGAAGATTTACTTTGATTACTTGAGGGTTTTTCCTCCCATTGGGTGGGAATGAGCTTTGTTTTTTGGCTCATTGGGAATTCTGCTTGCACCATCATCACAATGACTGCAATGGTTCAATCATCACATTTAGTATTAATTAGATGTTGAGTAGTAAATGTTTTCTTCATTGACACATTCATTCAAAAAAATCACCCTGATAGAATGGTTTAGAGCAGTTACCAATTTGAGAAATATATTAAGCCAGATTTCAATATTTTTTAAAAGTAAAAGATTATTCTCCTCTTAGAATTCCATGTCCCTTTACACATTACTCATCAGTATTGCATACCCTCCTTGCAGTTAATTGGATGCCCGAGTTGAACATGTCAACCATGTTTTTGCTTTGGAACTAATTGTTAGAAGCTTTGAGAAAGTAACTGTCTAGAATCAGTTTGCTCCCCTTATTTTACGAGCTTCAGGGTTGTTGTTCAGTTCCTAGTGGTAACTTATGTAAGATGAGTGATGTAGTACATGGGAAGATACTCCACAGAACTACATGTTGGAACTACTCAAATGTGCTGTGCCAAGGCAGCATCAGAATTAAACATGTATTTTCAAGATATTAGAATTTTGTCTGTATGAGCTGTAATTTCATGGCAAAAGGCTGATTTTTCCCATTTGTGTTCTTTTCTTTAAGAGCAGCTATTTCTTGGACAAAAATATAGTTTAATATAAAAGCTTCATTTTGTAAGTAAAATCAGCAGTCCCATTCCTTCTGCATATTTGTGTTCTTTCAGTTTTATGTATCCTTCTATTTCAGCTGTATACCAAGCTAATCGAACAGAAATTATAACCATGCTAATGATGTGGGCTTCCAGTGCAAAACAATCTCTTTCTTTTTGCCAGTGTTTGTGGTGATCAATTTTGTTTCAGTGTACTTTGTTTTTAAAATAAAGCAGAAGATTAAACAGAATAGCTCTTCTTGCTCTTTTTCTTAACAGGCAAGAACCTGATGTTTGTTGTTCTGCGTGATGGTACGGGATTTCTTCAATGTGTCTTCAGTGATGAGCTGGTAATGTTTTAATTTCAGTCCTCCATGTGCAGTTTATTAAATGCTTAATCTTTGGCATTCTCACACTTTGAGGAACAATAGTGCTCTAGATTTTTGTTGCTGCTGCCTTCTGTGGACTCTGCACTGATAGCAGACTTTGCACAACGCAGAATTTAACACTGAGGTTGAAATAATTTTTAGCTTCAAGTTAAAATCTTAAGCAATTTCTAGCTCTTTCTTTTCATATTCAACTTTTGCAACACTCTTGATTCTTGGATCAATGTAATATATACCCTAATCTACTATCTTCTCTTTCTCTTCAGTGTCAGTGCTACAACGGACTGGTACTATCAACAGAGAGCTCCATTGCAGTTTATGGAACCTTAAAAATTGTGCCAGAAGGCAAGATGGTAAAGATATTTTTAATAAATAGTACAAGAATTTAGGAATGTGAAAAGGCAAATTATTCTACCTATTTCAGATGGGGTCGTCTTCCAAAGTGTTTCTGATTTCCTGTCATACAAGTACTCGTTTCATTTTAAGTGGCTAGAAGGATGGAAGTTATTAAATTTAGTGTGTTTTAAATATTAGTAGAAAAAATAGCAAAGGAAAATTCCAAGAAGTGACATAAACAAGGTGAATTGTATAAAAAAAACTCATTGTTTTGGAGGTGCATTTTCTTGCGGTAAATGGAAGAGATGTTGCAGTTAATGGCCCTAATAGACATAAGATATCGGAGTAGAATTTGGCATTTGGTCCATCAAGTCTGCTTTGCCAGTCAGTGAAATCAAATTTGATCTGATCATCCTCATTCCACTTATCTGCTTTTTCACTGTCACTCTTCATTCCCTTACTAATCAAAAATCTTGGCCTTGAATATATTTAAGAACCCAGCTCTGCAGCTCTCTGTGGTGAAGAATTCCACAGATTCGTTCACCTGTGAGAATAAATTCCTCTTCGTCTCCATCTTAAAAGGTCACCCTCTAACTCTGAGATTATACCCTCTGATTCTAAACTGTCCCATAAGAGAAACAATCTCTCTGCATCTACCCTGTAAAGCCCCCTAAGAATCTTAAGAACATAAGAACTAGGAGTAGGAGTAGGCCATCTAGCCCCTCGAGCCTGCCCCGCCATTTAATAAGATCATGGCTGATCTTTTTGAGACTCAGCTCCACTTACCCGCCCACTCACCATAACCCTTAATTCCTTCACTGTTCAAAAATTTTTCTTAAACACATTCAGCGAGGTAGCTTCAACCGCTTCACTGGGCAGGGAATTCCACAGATTCACAACCCTTTGGGTGAAGAAGTTCCTCCTGACCTCAGTCCGACATCTGCTTCCCTTTATTTTGAGGCGATGCCCTCTAGTCCTAGTTTCACCTGCTAGCGGAAACAACCTCCCTGCCTCCACTTTATCTATTCCCGTTATAATCTTTTATGTTTCTATAAGATCTCCCCTCGTTCTTCTGAATTCACATGAGCGTAATCCTGGTCTACTCGGTCTGTCCTCATAATCCAACCTTCTCGACTCTGGACTCAACCGAGTGAATCTCCTCTGCACCCCCTCCAGTGCTAGTATATCCCTTCTCAAGTAAGGAGACCAAAACTGCACACAGTACTCCAGGTGTGGCCTCACCAGGGCCCTGTACAGCTGCAGCATAGCCTCCCTGTTTTTAAACTCCATCCTTCGAGCAATGGCAGACAAAATTCCATTTGTCTTTTTAATTACCTGCTGCGCCTGCAATCCTACTTTTAGCGATTCATGCACAAGGACACCCAAGTCCCTCTGCACAGCAGCGTGCTGCAATTTTTTACATTTAAAACATAGTTCATTTTGCTGTTATTCCTGTTAATCTTATATGTTTCAACAAGGTCATCTGTCATTTTTCTCACTCCAATGACTAAAGATTCAACTTCTTGTAAAGTCTGCCCATGTCTGGGATGAAAAGTGAGCCTTTTCTGGATTGCCTCCAGTTTCCTTACATAAGGGAACCTGTACTGTTTACAATATTCTAAGCGTGTTTTAATTAGCACCTTATGTAGGCGTTCATGCATTGTGTCTTGTAGAAGGTATAAAATGCAATTGTTACGATCCCAGTTGATGATGCTACAGGATAATTAGAGTGCAACCTTGCTTGATTTTTTTTTTAAGTTGTTTAGTTCATTGACATGTTTAGTCACTGAGACATATTCACAGTTTCTTTAACAACAAAAAGAAACAAAAAGTACAAAAGAAGAAATCAAAACTACTAAGCTGTTAACGGAAGACAGTTAGAAAGATCTCAAAACACACTAAAACAATGTTTCAACCTGTTCCCAACGCTATCTATTGCAAAAACTCTGGCCCAGTAAAATCATAACCCCCTCTCAACTTTTTCCTGTGTAACTGGTACCTTATTGTTTCCTTACTGTGGACCGTGTAGATAATTCGCTGAGTTCTTTCCAAGTCTGCAACATGAAGTTTTCAAAAGTGTGAGTGCCTAAACTTTTGCAATTCTAATAACTTGCTGATTTCTACCAAAGTCTCTTGATTTGGATGTTTTCCAAACTGAAACCTTCTCCTGAGGTGACTTGTTCCCTGAACGCCTCAAAGAAACTAAACTCGCTGCTGACCTCTACTGTAGTGTCTTCAGGTTACCCAATCTTATGTACTTCTGAATTTAGAAGTACATAACACCCCAAAGGTTCTGTGGTAACTTTCTTTCGGAGAAATGCTGGATTTACGATTCCAGAAGGACTTGCTTTTTGTTAACAACAAAAAAATCTTCTTAGAAACAACTAACACCCATCTACTTTGTCCTAAAAGATGTTGAACTTGGTTGATTGTGGGATTGTTTAACTATATGTTACATGCATATAGTCTATGTTGCCACTTTGACTGGTTTGCACCTCATTTTCGCACCTGATGTTGCTTGTGGCATTTTCTACCACACTTCTCCTTGAACCTGGGCTAGTTGGCTGTTTTGGTGTTAATTCCATTATAGACTGTTGTGAAATACAATTTTATTGCTACAGATGCGCCAAATTATATTGCAAATGCCCAGTTTTAAGTACCATGTCAAAAGCAGAGGTTGCTGGAAAATCTTAGCAGACCTGGCATCTTCTGTGAAGAGAAAATCAGGATTAACATTCCAGGTCCAGTGACCCTTCCTCGGAACTCTGGACCCGAAACGTTAACTCTGATTTTTTTTTCTTCACAGATGCTGCCAGACCTGTTGAGCTTTTCCAGCAACTTCAGCTTTTTGTTCCTGATTTACAGCATTCGCACTTCTTTTGGTTTTTGTTGAATACCAGATCTGTTTGGTCCCATTTAGCCGATTGGTAGTGCCACACAATATGTTGGAGGGTATCTCCACAAAGACTGTTCAATAATCATTTGTAACAATACTATCATGGAGTCTGCATCTGCAATGGATAATTTGGTGATGACAAGGTTAACTGAATTTTTTCTTCCTGTGCGTTCTGCACTCTGGGCTTAGGATAACAGATACGTTCTGCAGGACTGTGTGAACTCAGTTAATGTTGGTGCAACTGAGCCGTTCTTGGCGATGGACATGGAAGAATTCCACTCAGTTCATTTTGTACCCTTGCTATGTTTATATTATGTTGTGCTTAAAATTAAGGAATACTGATTCATTAGGGAATGTATTAGGCGGTAATGAGCAGGAAGTTTCCTTTCCTAAGTTTGATAACGATGAGCCTTTCCGGAGTTAGTGTTGAGAACACTCCCTCTTGAATCTATACCAGCTGTTTCACCAGCTGAGGTGCATTTTCCCTTTCTGTAGGATAGGGCATACCCAGGGTGGTGACAGACGAATTTGGAAAGATGGCTGAATAGCTTAATTCTCTCAATATGGCTCTGTCTGGGTGTCCTTGACTAGTCTGTGAGTTAGTTCTTCTAATTTTGATTCCAATTCTCAGATTTGAGTGAGGAGGACTTTGCAGAGTTGACTGGCATTGGTGTTTGCAGCGGTTAACGTGTGATTTGATTGTGGAGGTAGGAGTTTAAGCTGAGTACAGAGAAACCTTCCACTTGGGAGAATTCTTGAGAGAGAGTACATATCCTTGGAGCTTGGCCATTCGGGAAAGAATTTGGGAATCAATTCTACACATGGTGGAAGTGTAGAAAAGCTCTCTTTTTTTTTTCAAAGTTCAAAAAGTGCTAGCTGAATTAATTTTAATTCTGGGACTGATGGATTTTCTTTCGTTAGCCAAGGGTATTGAGATGTGGAGCCAAGATGGGTGGGTGGAATCAGGATATAAATCAGCCATGAATGGTGGAACAGTCTTGAGCTGGGTGACTACACCTGTTCTTAGGTTACCCACAAATGTTTTATTTCTGGTCCCCAACATTTTTTCCTCCAATCACCAGTGGGCTGAATTTTAGGACGGTTGACTGTGAGCTTGTCAGCCTTCACGGTCGTCATCCCTGAAATGGACTACAAGCATCAGGACATCAGGTATTTTTGGATCACCGCAGAAATTCTGAAGTTGCAGTGTGTCCTTCAGTCGGCTGTGGACATTAATTGGCTACATGAGACTCGATAGGATCAAATATGGGTGGGACACCTGACCAGTCTTCTCTCCAAAAAACTTGAAAATAGAGAAGTAAGAACGAAGGGGTGTAAGCAATGGGAAGGCTACCCTCCAGCTTTTACATGCTTCCTCCTTTAAACATATTAGCGAGGGAGAGTAAATACCATTCCAGGGTGTGTTCTTTGCCTCTACAATGCCACTGTCCTTTCTGCTTTTTGGTCAGCGTTATTTATTATGTTTACTATGTTGTGTACGAATACACACGTTCTCTTGTAAAATTGTACGATCTGGTTTATTTTGCCTCTCCTCATTCTTCCTTAGTACATTACCTCACCTAATTCAGGAGAATTTTTTTCAGCAGAGGGTCGTTGAAACTTGAAATACTCTATCTAGACAAACCTGGAGGAAGAAGAATGCAAAATGTTTTGGGAAAAAAATAAGTGTACAGAGAAGTTGAAGTGGCTCATTCAGAATGTAATGCAGATGCAGCAGGTCAACTTGACTGTTCCTGTGTTCTCAATATTTTGTTGACACGTATGCACAGGACTACCACATCAGATCAATGTGCAGGAAGTCCTGTTTCACAACACAAGAAAGGATTAATCCAGTCAAAGATCTCAACGCTTGGTTGAGTATCTTGCTAATGCTCGGTTTCTGGTCTCTTAGGTGAAAAATGACTATTTGAATGAATTGTCAGTGTGAAATTCATACAATTCAAGATGTCCCCTACTTGAGAAAGTGCTGCAAAAAGATATGTAGAAAAAAATGCTTTTTTAAAAAAATTTTTGAACTATAATAAATCGTTTTGTCTTGGGCTGTAACTTATGCAACTGTCCTAGTTCTGAATTGAGCATTTTGGATGCTAAATTATTTTTTACTGACAAGTGAGTACTTTTCAATGTAACGCAATGTTTCCAAAATGCCTTGGGATCTTCAAATATGTAAGTCTTCCATGCTATCAAATCAAACTGTCAATATTGGAGAGTATTGGCTTGGCTAAGAAATGGAGAATTTTCATCAGTCAGTACTTGATATGCTTGGTTTCACGTGTCTTTTCCAGGCTCCTGGAGGGCATGAATTGATTTGTGATTACTGGGAACTTGTCGGTTTAGCTCCAGCAGGGGGTGCGGACAACTTGCTGAATGAAGAATCTGATGTAGATGTGCAGCTCAACAACCGTCACATGATGCTCAGAGGAGAGAACTTGTCCAAAATATTCAAAGTGCGCTCTGCTCTGGTGCAGTGCTTTAGGGACCACTACTTTGACAATGGCTACTTTGAAGTATGTTTTATTTTCCATTTATATCTTACGTGTTTTATTTGTAATAGTTCCAAGTCTCTAAAATTACATTTAATCATTTGAATTAAGACGCTGAAAGACTGTTTTGAGGGTCAGCATTTGCATGCTGAATTACTGTGAACAGTTCCAGGACACACGAATGTGTGAGATTACTCCTCAGTATCAGGGTTGTGAGGTTTATGTTTTTGAGATAACAGGAACTGCAGATGCTGGAGAATCCGAGATAACAAGGTGTAGAGCTGGATGAACGCAGCAGGCCAAGCAGCATCATAGGAGCAGGAAGGCTGACATTTCGGGCCAGAAATGGGGGAGGGGAAGGGGGCTCTGAAATAAATAGGGGGAGGTGGATAGAGGAAAAGATAGGTGGAGAGGAGACAGACCGGTCAAAGAGGCGGGGATGGAGCCAGTAAAGGTGAGTGTAGGTGGGGAGGTAGGGAGGAGATAGGTTAGTCCAGGGAGGACGGACAGGTCAAGGGGGCGGGATGAGGTTAGTAGGTAGGAAATGGGGGTGTGGCTTGAGATGGGAGGAGGGGATAGGTGAGAGGAAGAACAGGTTAGGGAGGCGGGGATGAGCTGGGCTGGTTTTGGGATGCGGTAGTGGGAGGGGAGATTTTGAAGCTTGTGAAGTCCACATTGATTCCATTGGGCTGCAGGGTTCCCAAGCTGAATATGAGTTGCTGTTCCTGCAGCCTTCGGGTGGCATCGTTGTGGCACTGCAGGAGGCCCAGGATGGACATGTCGTCTGAGGAATGGGAGGGGGAGTTGAAATGGTTCGCGACTGGGAGGTGCAGTTGTTTGTTGCGAACGGAGCGTAGGTGTTCTGCAAAGCGGCCCCCAAGCCTCCGCTTGGTTTCCCCGATGTAGAGGAGGCCACAACGGGTACAGCGGATGCAGTATACCGCATTAGCAGATGTGCAGGTGAACATCTACTTGATGTGGAAAGTCTTCTTGGGGCCTGGGATGGGGGTGAGGGAGGATGTGTGGGGACAGGTGTAGCACTTCCTGCGGTTGCAGAGATAAGTGCCGGGTTAGGTGGGGTTGGAGGGGAGTGTGGATTTCACAAGCTTCAAAATCTCCCCTCCCCACTACTGCATCCCAAAACCAGCCCAGCTCGTCCCCGCCTCCCTAACCTGTCCTTCTTCCCACCTATCCCCTTCTCCCACCTCAAGCCCCACCCCCAACTCCTACCTATTAACCTCATCCCGTGCCCTTGACCTGTGCGTCCTCCCGTCCTCCCCACCGACACTCACCTTTTACTGGCTCCATCCCTGCCTCTTTGACCTGTCTGTCTCCTCTCCACCTATCTTCTCCTCTATCCATCTTCTATCTGCCTCCCCCTCTCTCCCTATTTATTTCAGAACCCCCTTCTCCTCCCCCATTTCTGATGAAGGGCACAGGTTTATGTTTTTGTTTATTTCCTTAATAGAATTATAGCTCAGCAAGGTTTATGACATGGTCATAATTTTTTTAATTTCGATAGTCCAGATAAAATGCAAGAGTCTTGAGCGTTAATTTGCAAAAAAAAAATTGAGTTGAAACGTAACCAGGCTGAAGTATTTCTTCATTTGATTTTGCTTTTCCTTCTTTCCACTGCCTCTTAATTGAGGTAGGGGGAGGCTGTTCCCCTCAAACACAGTGGGGCTAAGAAGTGCTTATAAATTGATGCGTGTAAACTGCCTCGCATCTATTAAGCTTTTCAGTTGATGGTTACTCAGTTTGTGAATCTATTCTGAAGGTGACTGTGTATGAAAGCTCCATATCCCATCATCTGGATTGTTATGTTTCTCCACCAGTTGTGCTTTGTTCAAACAAGAATGTTACAAAGAATGCTGTCTCTGGATTTGGCTGTCGTTACAAACCTTGCAGAAGTGCATGAGTGCTGGATTGTTCTAATCTAATGTGCATTTCACATGGTTTGTGATGAGAGTTGACCACCTATGACCAGTACAAGCAGGCACAGTGAACTAGCATGTGCGAGAGGCATTTCTTTTTACGTTGCTAATGTGATGATGATTTTGTGAAATTCACATCTCTCTGTCACAGGTCACCCCACCCACCCTGGTCCAAACACAGGTTGAAGGAGGTTCTACACTATTTAAGTTGAACTATTTTGGTGAAGAAGCATTCCTGACACAGTCTTCTCAACTATATCTGGAAACTTGCATCCCGTCCCTTGGAGATGTTTTCTGTATTGCTCAGTCCTATCGTGCTGAGCAGTCTCGGACACGCAGACATCTTGCAGAGTCAGTACTGTTTCTTTCATACATTAGCTAACTTACTGGAACTACCACTTATATCCCACAGTCTCTGGTTTAGAATAAAGCACATTCGAATGATGTAAGTATAATTTATGTAAAGGTGGAGTCAGAAACTGACTCCATACATTTCTTTAAAGACACTGTCAATAGTAAGGCTCTGCATTTGACAAATATCCAGCTCTAGTGTTGTACCTTTACACTAGATAACATATTCAATTGAATAGCCTGAAAAAAATGGATGCTGGGTTTTTATAATTATTACTATTGGATACCAATCATATTATTCCCGTGGTCTTTACCATTCTCTGTGAATGCTTAATTACAGTTAACATTGCAAAAGCAATTTAGATTCCTAGGTGCCATGCCTCGCTGAATTGAACCTCAAATTCAAGGGCGTTTATTCTGAATCACCTTGATGTTTGGCACGAAGCTGTGGTGAGATAGCCTAAAACCATGCTCACTTAAATTTGTGCAACATCAAGAAACACAAGTAGGACTGAATTAATGGTGATTAAGGAGTAGGCTGTCCAGTGGCTACACCATATTTGACATAAAGATAATGTTTGTGGTCTTGAAGACCAGTTGCTTCAGCCTGGGAAAGTTGATACGGATCATCCTAAGGGAAAGGGTAGTGAAGAAGGCATTTGGTACACTTGCCTTTATTGGTCAGTGCATTGAGTATAGGAGTTGGGCTGTCATGTTGCAGCTGTTCAGGATCTTGGTGAGGCCACTTTTGGAATACTGCATTCAATTCTGGTCTCCCAGCTATAGGAAAGATGTGAAACTTGAAAGGGTTCAAAAAAGATTTACAAGGATGTCGGTTGGAGTGTTTGATCTGAAGAGAAAAGCTGAATAGGCAGGGGGCTATTTTCCTTGGAGCATTGGAGGCTGAGAAGGTCATCATAAAATCATGAGGGGCAAGGTCTTTTTCCCAGGATGGGGGAGTCCAAAACTAGAGGGCATAGGTTTAAGGTGAGAAGGGAAAGATTTAAAAGGGACCTAAGGGGGAAATTTTTCATGCAAAGGGTGGTGCGTGTATGTACTAAGCTGCTAAAAGAAGTGGTGGAGGCTGGTACGACTGCAATATTTAAAAGGCATCTGGATGGGTATATCAATAGGAAACGTTTAGAGGTATACGGGCCAAAACAGGACTAGATTAATTTAGAATATCTGGTCGGCATTGACAAGTTGAACGGAAGGGTCTGTTTCCGTGCTGTGCAATCTTTTGACTCTGAAACCAAGCCCAGCAATCTCTGCGTTGTGGTATCTCAAGTAATAGATTCTTCCTCAAATCTACTCGTAATATCCCTAACATTAGCCAGTTAACTGAACTCAAACTGACAATTGAAGGAAACCTGAATGGTATTTGTTCACGTATTCCCAGCTAAACACTTCAGGGGTTGGAAAATGTAAACCTGTGAGAACTAAATCAAAAAGTGTGTAAATATTTCTGTTAAATTTTCAAGATACTCACACGTTGAGGCAGAGTGTCCATTCATTACTTTTGATGAGCTTCTCAGCCGTTTGGAATTCCTTGTTTGTGATGTGGTTGAGCGCATTTTGAAGTCACCTTATCAGGACCTTGTGCGTGAATTGAACCCAGTAAGTAAACTTGCCTTATGTTTTGTCTTGCAAGTAGCTTATTCAACTGTATTTGAAGGAATTTTATAATGACAAATGAACAAAAATAAGCTTTCAAAAAAGTGCATATTTTTCAAAAGTATCAGACTTGCGTTCAAGTTTCTATTCTTTTGGTCCCTTTCCTTGCATTCATTTTTTTCCAATTAGAATTTCCAGCCTCCTCAACGCCCTTTCAAAAGAATGAATTACACAGATGCTATCGCATGGCTAAAAGAGCATGATATTAAGAAAGACGATGGAACTTTCTACGAATTTGGAGAAGTAAGTGTTTTGTTTTCCTGGAGTTTGACCATTTTGTCATTGGGAACAGACAAGTGTTGTAGAATGAGGAGGTGTTGAGACAGTAAGTCTTTGAAGCACATGTATCACACATGTAAATGCCTGCATGCTGTGGAGTCTTTACTGAAGAACTGTTGTTGAAATAGTGGAACCTTGAGGGTATCTTATGCTTGAAATTTCATTTTTTTTTCTTCCAACTTATGGACAAATTAACATAGAAATATTTCTATTTAAATCTTGTGTTTGCTAAGCTGCTTTCAAATATAACCTAGGGGAAAGAAAAGCCTGAATCCAGTGCTGTTTTCATCTTTTGCTGAATTGAATACATTCATCCATGTTGCCACACTGAACATTTCCCTTGCTAACTGATTTCTTGGATTTGCAAATTATTAGATTAAGATCAACCAACCAAAATGGAACAAATAGGAGTACAGGATGCAGTATGTTGGTCTTTTGAGGCCTTTCGTCCCCTAAAATAATAATCTTTTGAAATTTTATTCTACACTGCCAGTGTTAATCTATTTCTGTAAACAGACATCTATTCTCCTGGTGTGTGGAAGAGAGAAAACCGTGACTGATGTTTTCTTCTCTCTCTGACAGTTTAAAACCCACCATAACAAATTGCAAAATTTAGATCAATAAAAGTTAGTAATTGGTGAGCCAACGCCAGGAATTTGCCGTGCAAGCAACTATGTTGTTGTTAAAAACCCAATTGGTTTGCTTGTGTCCTTCAGAGATGGGAACCTTTTGTTACATATCTTCACCTGAAGTTGACATGACTGATTGATTCTGGAAAAGATAATAAACATTTCCCTGTGTGTCCCACATTTCATCTTTTTTTTTCTTAGAGGTATATGATCCGTAGATAGATGAAGCAACCTTTTTTTAATTTTTAAAACTTGTACTTCAGTTGAGTAGTTCAGGGCAATTTTACTATTCTAGTTGAGTCTAAATCACTTTGGTTCCTCTTGATGTGCAGCTAACTTCCAGTGTCTGACATTTTTTTACCTAGACTTTCTTCAAACCCAATGGAAAAGCATTTGAATGATTATGAACATCAGTGCAAACATCCAGGTTGCTTTAGTAGCAGCCTATTACTGGGGTGGCATGATGGCTTGCTGGTTAGCATGGCTGCCTCATGGTACCAGGGACCCAGGTTTGATTCCAGCCTAGGGCGACTGTCTGTTTTGGAGTTTGCACATTCTCCCTGTATCTGCATGGGTTTCCTCCAGGTTCTCTGGTTTCCTCCAACAGTCCAAAGATGTGCAGGTTAGGTGGATTGGCCATGCTAAATTGTCCATAGCGTCCAGGGATGTACAGGCTAGGTGGACTATCCATGGGAAATGCAGGGCTACAGGGATAGGGTAGAGGTTGGGTCTGAGTGGGATGCTGTTCGGAGGGCTGGTGTGGACTCAATGGCTGAATGGCCTGCTTCTACACTAGGGATTCTATTAATACTGCTAATGGTCTGAAGTTTTTGCTTTCTGTCACAGGATATCCCAGAGGCTCCAGAGAGACTGATGACTGATGCAATCAATGAACCTATACTACTGTGTCGTTTTCCTGCTGAGATCAAATCTTTCTACATGCAGCGTTGCCCAGAAGATCGTCGTCTTACTGAATCTGTGAGAGCGTTTCAGATTTTGTTGATGTGAAATGACTGTGGATCTGTATTTGAAGCTAATCCTAAAATAACTTCTGGTTAACTGACAATCAAAGAAAGAATTATATTTGAGATGTTACACTTCGTTGACATTTTCTGTCAATCAAGGGTGCTAAAATATTTTGTTGATGTCAGCATTTAAAGGTACAAAATCCTTGACAAAAATAAATGGAAACTCCAAAGGCAAGTCCAACAAGTAGAAATTGAGAGGGGTGCCCAACAACTTGGTGAAAGAGGTCGGCTTTATGGAAGACAGAAGTCAAAGCATTTGGAGTAGGAATTCTGATCGTTGAGACCTAAGTGGGTCAGTCATTAATGATGAAACGAGGGAGAGTGTAATGTGTAGGAAGCAAGATGAACAGATGAAAAGCTTTAAGCTTTGAAGAAAGAAGGGGATTTCAGTACTACGTGAAGCAAGGCCATGGAGCAATTTGAAAACTAGGGTGAAAAACTTAAGATCAAGTCATCAGACTAGAGTGAATTGAATAGCAAAGGTGGTGATCAGGGGAAAATGAGTTGAGTCTGGGTAGCAAATTTTGAATGAACCGCCTTGGATAATGAGGTCCTGCTAGGAAAGGACAGGGGATAAAGGCATCAATGAAGGTTTTGATAGTAAATGTACATGGATAGCAGTAGATTACTCAAAAGTTACGTTACAGAAATGATGCATAAGACATGAGAAATATCTTATGATTGATTCACTACAGTGATTTCAAGGCATTCAATGTAGTTTCTTTGGAATTTGTTTTATTTGCATGTTTTCATTTTCTCTGGGAAACATTTGTTCAAGGAATTTTTTTTTTAATCATTCAACTGAGTGACAGTTCTTCATATTTGAGACTAGTCAGTGTGAACATGATTCTGTCCTCATCCACTTACTGTACATATGCACTGTAAAGCAAGTGTTCCTGTATGGTATTTACCATTGTATACTGATAGAATCTGGTACTTTGACTTTTTTAAAGTTATTTTCCTAGTCAGTTTTTATATTCCGTATATTCTGTTAGTTGAATTTACCTGATCTGGAATGTAACAGAGTTTGAACCTATGGTCGGTCAATCTTTGTATGAATTAGTAACACCGTATGATGTATCTATCCCTGAAAAACAGTGAAGAATTTTGTTTGTGTATACTGTAATAACACTGTTATTTCCAAGATGTCAGGGCTTTTTAATCTCACCAAAGAGCTCTAATTTGCTTGGAACTACAGTCATTGACTTCAGAAGTAGATTGTTGCGACTTCAAGGATAAACGCACGTTTGGTGCAGCACTGAATCACTATTTGCTACAATGATCCCAGGTTTGATTCACAGTCTGTTTTTTTCTGGTGGGTCTCCATCAAATTCATAGTTAGGGGATTAACATTTGTCTTTTACCTCTGGGTGAGGAGGCAGAAGATCAGCCAGTGCATTATGATCATGACTGAGTAACTCCAAATAGAAAGCAATGTAGATGTGAAATTGAGGTTAATTGGTTCATTGAGTTTCTCCCACCCACAACAGTGGAAATGAGTGGTTCATGAATGGAAATTGTTAACTTCAGTGAAGTTTAACCAGGTTGTTGGTCACTGCAAAATTAGTCCCCAGCCTTTGAAGGAAGGATAAAACAATATTAAGATTGACAGCAGTTCCCTATAGTTTATACACACAAGCAAGGAGCAGGAGTCAATTATTCAGCCCCTTGAACCTTGTCTGCCATTTTATAACATCATGGTTGGTTTATTATAGCCTCAAATTTGCATTCCTGTTTACCCCTGATAACCTTTCACACAACCCCAACCCCCCGCCCCAAAAAAAACTCTTATGAAGAATCTGTCCGCCTCTGTCTTAATGTTCAAAGATTCTCTTCCTGAAAAAGCAATGAAAGCAGAGTTCAAAAGGTTCATGATGCTCTGAGAAAAAATTTGGCCTCCTCTCAATTTTAAGTGGATGACCACTTATGTTTAAAAAATGTCCCCTAGATCTAGATGCTCCCTTTTGAGGAAACCTCCTTTCCACCAGTGATATTGTAGTAAATTGTTCTACGTGTGGTTGTTGGAGGCTAATCATTTCATGTCTACGATATGGTGCAGGACTTCCCCATAACAGTGGACTAGATCTAGGCCAGAACTGCACATATTGTGACCTAACCAACACCTTACACAACTCCATGATAACTTGTTTATTTTATTCTTCCATACCTTGGCTAAAAGGCAAGTATCCAATATGCTTTTATAACCTCTGTATCCACATATCCTGTTGCTATCAACGACCTATGGACGTGCACAGAGGTTTCTCTGATTCTTTGTGCTGCCTCGGGTGCTACCATTCATCATGTATTCTCTTGCATTGTTAGTCTTCACAAGATGTAACACCTTGCGTTTTTCAGGATTAAATTCCAATTGCAGTCATTGTATGCATTTAACCAGTCTGCCATAGTCTAACATCCTGTAGCCTAAGGTTTTCTTCCTTGCTGTTTATCACACCACCAATTTTCGTGTCATCTGAGAACTGAGAGATCAAACCACCTGTATTCATGTCCAGATTATTAATGTATAAATGCAGACATCAAGGGACCCAGTACAGTATGCTGCTGGACAGGGGATGCTGGGCATGCTCTCATGGTCACAAAAATGAACTTTGACCACCACCCTCTACCTCCTGTCACTAAGCCAATTTCGGCTTTGCTTTCTAAATTGCCCCAGTGAAAAATGTCTCCGCCTATCCTGCCTCCTCTTATAATTCAACCCCTCCAGTCCTAGTAACATCCTTGTCAATCTTTTCTGTGCCCTTTCCAATTTCATAATATAGTCTGTTTCATAGAAATGCTCCCCCACTCTCACTTCTACCACTTGCTTGCCTTTGTTTCCTAAAATTAGGTCCAACACTGCCCTGTCTCATAGGACTTTCCATATATAGACTTTAAAATTTTAAGAATTCCACCCCTTCTAAGCTTTTCATACTTTGTCTATTCCACTTAAAATTCAGGATGTTGAAAGTCCCTACTATTATTATTGTCATTTTAATACCTCTTTGAAATTTGCCTACATAGCTACCCTTCAAACACTCCTTGACTGTGTTTAGCAGTATCTAATACGCTCCCAACAATGTGATTGCTCCCTTTTTGTTTTTAAGGTCTACTACCTTTGTGACCTCAATTGAGGAACGTTCAAAGATATCAAGTCTCTTTTTGCAGTAACTGACTCCTTGATCAATATTGTGATACCACCACCTTTTACGATTCTCCCTGTCTTGCCTGAAGATTTATACCCCAGAATATTGAGCTGCCCCCCAGTCCTACCCCTCCCCAGCCATGTCTCCCTAATAACAATATCAAAAATCACGTGCTAATCAACACCCTCAACTCATCTATCCAGCTCACAAGACTTCTCCCATTAATACAAATGCCACCAAACCTGGCTGAGCTCTCACCTTAGCTTGACTATATATGATTTATTTGTCTGTGCATCACCCACTATTGCACCTCCACTCCATTTCCAATTCTCTGCCAAATTCATTTAAAAGTGCACCAACAGCAATCTCAAATCTCCCGCAAAGATGTTGGTCCCATTGTGGTTCAAGTTTCACCCATTCCTGACTTGGAACTGTGTCTTTGTTCCTTCCCTGTTGATGAGTCAAAAATCTTTAGACTTCTATCCCAGCAGCACTGTGGGTGTACCTGCTTGACACAAACTTCACTTGTTCAAGATGGAGCCTCACTGTCACCATCCCCTCAAGGAAAGTGATGGGGGCAAGAAGCTGCCAGCAATGCTCATGTCCCATAGACAAGTAAATATTGTAATTATCACGATTTTCAACACTGTGTGTTAAGATAAAATGTTTTTCCTTTAATTTTGAGGTTGATGTCCTAATGCCAAATGTTGGTGAGATTGTAGGAGGGTCGATGCGTATCTGGGACAGTGAGGAAATATTGGAAGGGTACAAACGTGAAGGCATTGATCCTACTCCTTACTACTGGTACACTGACCAGGTAAGTTGGAATTGTTTTTCCTCAGGTTATTTATCAAAAGTGGTTCATAGCCTTTTCACTTCCTAGCTGGATTTCACTTCACTCATTTTGGTTCCGTGTATAATCCTTCTGGCAGTATCTGCAAGTATTCATTGCCTACATTTATGTGCAAATAAAAGTCGTATAAACGTCTGAAAACCATGTTGACTGATGTTAAACTGGAATACCTTTTGGCCTATGTAGGACAGTATTACACGGGCCAAAAGGTACTCCGGTTCAACATCAATCAAAATGGTTTTTGTGTACTTACCAACCTTCGCCATCATTGGAAGGACAAAAGTGCATTTTCATGCAGTCATCTCCTGCCACTTCTATCCACAATGCTCCCCCCCCCGCCTTGCACCAAAAGTTTCTATGTGTACTCTTACCAGTGAATTAAAATGAGTCAATAAAACCATGTAATTACTACTACTAATTCTTGTAGTAATATTCTAATCCACAATTCATTCATCTAGATTTAGGTTCCTTTTTTTCATTTCTTGATTATGCCAAATCTTTAGAGCATTTAATTTTCATCCCAAAACTTTAATTTGATTTCCCTAATTTCACATTATTTTTGCCCAAGTTATTTTCTTTTCAAATTTCCCCTCTCTGATGTGGATTTCTCTCAAAGGCACTGTTTTATGGATGGCACCTGTATTTTTGATACCTTGTAAAAGTGGCCATTCTTCGAGGGTACTTTAAAACTGGGTATTTAAAAACCCCAGATCTGAGGAAGGGTCACTGGACCCAAAACATTAACTATGACTTTTTCTTCACAGATGCTGCCAGACCTGCTGAGCTTTTCCAGCGACTTCTGTTTTTGTACTTAAACTGGGTAATGGAAGTTTCACACCTGTTGGAGACCTAGGGAGAAAGCCATGTTTCCTGCTTTGGGGAGGCCTGTTGCATGAAGTGCCAATCAAAGGCTAGCAGCTATGAATTACCATCAGTGCTGTCTGGGAATCCACAAGCTATCATCATGAAGTGTGCTTTTCTGGCAGAGACAGTTTGAGTTCCCACCTGGTAACCTGATTCCCAAATAAATGCTCCCTGTTCTTTCAGCTTGTCTCAAGTTGGCATTAAATTCCACTCACTGGCTGCGAACTACACACAAGTTCAGTTTGGTTCAATTTGCAATCTTGCCTTTTACTCGGGTAGTTACAAATTGAAGCTCCACTAGAAGAAGTGAGCTGAGAATTCAGTTCAAAACTTCACAGCACTGAAGAAGTGCTGCCCAGTTTGACTGCCTCTTTGACATTCCTGTAGTCTAAATAACTGGTGCTTTTGAGCAATGAGTTCACTCAGTGCTCTGGCAACACTAAACAATGAAAAATTAATTATTTCTCATTGAGCACAATTTATTTCTGTGAATGACTTGAAGATGAGATGATGACTTGAATGTGAGGAGATGTTGTGCTCTTTCTTTTTTATACATTGACCTTCTTTGGCTGTTGGCACTACACCCAGCCCATGTCCTGTCATAATCAGCATTCAGTCCACTAGACATGCTGGTCACTGGACGATTATTAAATTCTTGCGCCACTAGATGTCCTACAACTAAAGCTAAGCATTACACAAAAAGTGAAAGGAAACGTAACTACTGCAGTCCTTTGAAATTAAGCTCAGTGCCACCTTTGTTTTAATAACCTTCCTAATGTTTTTGAATGAAAAGGAAAATGTACTTCTATGTTGCATCCTATCAGTCTGGCAAAATTGTTAAATATTTCACAGCAAATTAATTACTTTTGCATTTGCTGTTGTCAGGAATTGTTGCAGCTACGAGGCACACTAATTGCAAGTTATTATTGTAGCCGAGATAGTAGGAACTGCCAATGCTGGAGAATCTGAGACAACAAGGTGTAG
>JAHRHZ010000248.1:29735109-29748129 GCA_024137785.1 Ginglymostoma cirratum | reverse complement strand
AGGAAAGCTTGACATTTCGGGCCTAGACCCTTCATCAGAAATGAGGGTCTAGGCCCGAAACGTCAAGCTTTCCTGCTCCTATGATGCTGCTTGGCCTGCTGTGTTCATCCAGCTCCACGCCAATATATAGAGGCATCTGGGTGTACAAGTCCTCAAAGTGGCAGCAGAAGTCAATTCAGTGATCAAGAAGGCAGTTGGCATACTTGCCTTCTTCAGTCAAGGCACAGAGTATAAAAATTGGCAGGTCATGCTGCAGCTGTATAGAACTTTAGCTGGATCATATTTGCAATATTGTGTACGGTTCTGATATCCACACGACCAGAACGAAATGGAGGCTTTGGAGAGGGTACAGAAAAGGTTGACCAGGATGTTGTCTGGTTTGGAAGGTATTAGATATGAGGATAGATTGGAAAACTTTTTTTTCACTTGCACATCAGAGGCTGAGGGGCAACCTTATAGAAGTTTACAAAACTATGAGCGGTGTGGTTAGAATGGATAATTGGAGCCTTTCTCCTCAGGGCAAAAACCTCAATCACTAAGGGATGTAGGCTTAAGATATAAGAGGGAAAGTTTAAAGGAAAGTTCTACCCGTAGTCTGCCACTTTATCGCACCACCCTGTTCCCTGACCAACATGTCTGTCTCTCTGGCTTGTTGTGGTATTCTAACAAAGCTCAACGCAAGCTAGAAGAACAACACCTCATTTTCTACTTGGGGACCCTGCAGCTCTCCAGATTCAATATAGAATTCAATAATTTTAGGGCCTAAACTCTTCCCATGCCCCAGCTCCCTACCCCACACACCAGGCCTTCTTACCACATAGCCTGCCGTTACACATTACCTGTTATTAGTTACTAATAGTCCCCATTAACAACTATTCATCCTCCCAGCCTGATCGTTATCAACTCTTTCTGTCCAACTGCTCTTCTCTCTCTTTAGGCTCTATCCTATCATTTACTCCTGACCCTATCCCCCTCCCCTTTTTTCTGCACATAAGCTTACGTTTTCCCAGCCACCATCAGTTCTTAGGAAGAGTCACTGGACCCGAAACATTAACTCTGTTTTTCCCTTCGCAGATGCTGCCAGACCTGCTGAGCTTTTCCAGCAGCTTTGATTTTGTTCCGGATTTACAGCATCCATAGTTCTTTCTTTTTTTGTTTAAATAACCAAATTGTTTGTCATTTATATAAATGATTTAGATGAAAATTCAGGAGGCATAGTTTGCGAATGACACCAAAATTGGTGGCATAGTTGACAGTGAAGAAGGTTATTTAAGATTACAAAGGGATCTTGATCATTTGGGCCAATGGGCCGAGGAGTGGCAAATGGAGTTTAATTTGGATAAATGTGAGGTATTGCATTTTGGTAAAACAAGGGCACGATTTATACAGTTAATGCTAGGTCCTGGCTAGTGTTGCTGAACAGAGAGACTTAGGGGTTCAGGTGCATAGCTCTTTGAAAGTTTTATGTCACAGATAGACAGGGCGGGTAAGAAGGCGTTTAGCACATTTGCCTTCATTACTCAGACCATTGAGTATAGGAGTTGGGACATCATGTTGGGATTGGACAGGACATTGCTGAGACCACTTTTTGAATACTGTGAACAGTTCTGGTCGCCATGCTATGAGAAGGATATTATTAAATTGGAGAGGGTTCTGAAAAGATTTACCAGGATGTTGCTGGAACTGGTGGGTTTGAGTTATAAGCTTAGACTGGGACTTTTTTTCACCAGTGTGTAGGAGTTGAGGGGTAACTTTATAGAGGTAAATAGCAAAGGTCCTTTCTCTAGGGTGAATTCAAGACTAGGGGCCATTTTTTAAGGTGACAAAGATTTAAAAAGACCTGAGGGGCAACTTTTTCACAGAGGCTGGTTTGTATGTGGAATGATTTGCCAGAGGAAGTGATTGATGCAAGTACAGTTACACATTTTAAAAGACATTTGGATAGCAACATGAATAGGAAAGGTTTAGAGGAATATGGGCCAAATGTGGGAAATTGGGACCAGTTTAGTTTGGGAAACTTGATTGGCATGGACTAGTTGAACTGAAGGATTTTTTTTTCCCCCGTGCTGTATGATTCTATAATTCTGAAATGTTATTTCTTCATTTATCTAACTTATTTACGACCATTTTGTACTTTTAAAAGTTTGTAATGCTGGACTTTTTATTTCTTTATTTTTCTAATTTTTTTTCCTCCTAAGAATTTGTATCTAAGACGGTGCCTTATAAACTTTTCATTGTACTCATGTAAGTACTGTGACAATAAAGCTAATACAAATATAAATCAAACTTACTTTACTAAGTGTCAGTGCTCAGTTGTGTGGCAGGCAGAAGTTGACATGGCAGCATCCTGTTCGTGGAAAATGGCCCTGCAACGTAGCACTGTGATATAGCTTGCTTAACCTGTTGTTCAAATTTTTGAAATACTTTTTCAAGGTAATTTGACATAGACAGCATTTTTCAGGTCTGAGCATAAGAATGTCAAATTTCAACTTAGCACAATTCATACCATGGGGAGAAAAGGGTCGATTCAATCAGCTAATCATGAGGAAGCATAGGCCAAGTACCTGGCATTGCACAAAAACTGAATATCATGCATAATGTTGCTTAGTTGTGTGGAAGGTAAAACAACTTTTGGATTAGACAGTAAAACTTAGGTACTTTCTCCACTCTGGAGCAGGAGAGTTATTCACAGTCGTCAACAATTGCGTGGTTCTTACAGATTTGCTGCATGTGTGAGAGATAGTAGGAACTGCAGATGCTGGAGAATCTGAGATAACAAGGTGTAGAGCTGGATGAACACAGCAGGCCAAGCAGCAGCAGAGAAGCAGGAAGGCTGACGTTTCGGGCCTAGACCCTTCTTCACAAATGGGGGAGGAGAAGGGGGTTCTGAAATAAATAGAGGAGAAGATAGGTGGAGAGGAGACAGAGGTCAAAGAGGCGGGGATGGAGCCAGTAAAGGTGAGTGTAGGTGGGGAGGTAGGGAGGAGATAGGTCAGTCCAGGGAGGCCAGACAGGTCAAGGGGGCAGGATGAGGGTAGTAGGTAGGAGATGGGGGTGGGGCTTGAGGTGGGAGGAGGGGATAGGTGGGAGGAAGGACAGGTTATGGAGGCGGGGACAAGCTGGGCTAGTTTTGGGATGCGGTAGTGGGAGGGGAGATTTTGAAGCTTGTGAAGTCCACATTGATACCATTGGGCTGCAGGGTTCCCAAGCGGAATATGAGTTGCTGTTCCTGCAACCTTTGGGTAGCATTGTTGTGGCACTGCAGGAGGCCCAGGATGGACATGTCGTCTGAGGAATGGGAGGGGGAGTTGAAATGGTTCACGACTGGGAGGTGCAGTTGTTTCGTGCGAACTGAGCGTAGGTGTTCTGGAAAGCGGTCCCCAAGCCTTTGCTTGGTTTCCCCGATGTAGAGGAGGCCACAACAGGAACAGCGGATGCAGTATACCACATTAGCAGATGTGCAGGTGGACCTCTGCTTGATATGGCAAGTCTTCTTGCGGCCTGGGATGGGGGTGAGGGTGGAGGGATAGGGGCAGGTGTAGCCCACCCTGCTGTGTATCTGCCTGCTCCTACCCCACCGAACCTATCTCCACCTATCTGAACTCCATTTTCTCCCCCTTGGTCCAGGAACTCCCTTGTCCCCATGACACCACCCACGTTAGCTACCTCCTCCAGAACTTCCAATTTCCCGGTCCCCCAACACCTCACCTTTACCAGTAGGTTACGTGGAACAATCCTTCTTCCGTACCTACACTGGCCCTAAACCCCACCTCTTTCTCCGTTACATTGATGACTGTATCGGCGCCACCTTGTGCTCCCACAAGGAGCTCGAACAGTTCATCCACTTCATCAACACCTTCCACCCCAACCTTAAGTTCACCTGGACCATCTATAATACCTCTCTCTCCTTCCTGGACCTCTCTGTCTCCATCTCCGGCAACTACCTAGAAACCGATATCCATTTCAAGCCCACCGACTCCCTCAGCTACCTAGAATACACCTCCTCCCACCCACCTTCCTGCAAAAATGCCATCCCCTATTCCCAATTCCTTCGCCTCCGCCACATCTGCTCCCAGGATGAGGCATTCCACTCCCGTACATCTCAGATGTCCTCGTTTTTAAAGGACCGCAACTCCCCCCCCCCCCCCCCCGCTGGTCGAGAACGCCCTCGACTGTGTCTACCACATTTCCCGCAACTCATCCCTCACACCCCCTCCCCGCAATAACAACCAAAACAGAATCCCCCTCCTCCTCCTCACATACCACCCCTCCAACCCCCGGATCCAATGCATCATCCTCCGACACTTCCGCCATCTGAAATCCGACTCCACCACCAAAGACACTTTTCCCTCCCCACTCTTATCTGCTTTCCGGAGGGACCATTGTCTCCGTGAATCCCTTGTCCGCTCCACACTCCCCTCTAGCCCCACCTCATCCGGCACTTTTCCCTGCAACCGCAGAAAGTGCTACACCTGCCCCTACCCCTCACTCCCATCCCAGGCCCCAAGAAGACTTTCCACATCAAGCAGATGTTCACCTGCACATATGCCAATGTGGTATACTGCATATGCTGTTCACGTTGTGGCTTCCTCTACATCGGGGAAACCAAGCAAAGGCTTGGGGGCCGCTTTGCAGAACACCTACGCTCCGTTCGCACTAAACAACTGCACCTCCCAGTCACGAACCATTTCAACTCCCCCTCCCATTCCACAGACGACATGTCTATCCTGGGTCTCCTGCAGTGCCACATTGATGTTCCCCGAAGGTTGCAGGAACAGCAACTCATATTCCGCTTGGGAACCCTGCAGCCCAATGGTATCAATGTGTACTTCACAAGCTTCAAAATCTCCCCTCCCCCTACCGCATCCCAAAACTCGCCCAGCTCGTCCCCGCCTCCCATTATCCCCTCCTCCCACCTCTAACCCCACCCCCATCTCCTAGCTACTAACCTCATCCCGCCCCCATGACCTGTCCGTCCTCCCTGGACTGACCTATCTCCTCCCTACCTCCACCTCTACTGGCTCCATCCCCGCCTCTTTGACTTGTCTGTCTTCTCTCCTCTATCCATCTTCTATCTGCCACCCCCTCCCTATTTATTTCAGAACCCCCTTCCCCTCCCCCATTTCTGAGGAAGGGTCTCGGCCCGAAACATCAGCTTTCCTGCTGTGTTCATCCAGCTCTACACCTTGTTATCTCAAGCACTCTATACAGTTTTTTTTCCCCCACTGTTTCCTTTACAATATTATTGTAACGATTTAGGTGAACGAGGAGGGAAGTGCAGCACAATGTAGCTCCTCCCTGCCCTCTGGTTTTGAGTGTTTGTGTGTTTGCGAGTCAGTGAGTGAGTGAGAGAGAAGGGGGTGGGATTTGCTGCATGTTGAAGGCCCGGTGGAACAGGAGGAGGGAGTCAGCGCAGACTCTGGGACGGAATTGAAGGCTGCGCAACATGGCGCTGCTGAGGATGTGTGCCCGCGTCTGTGTTGGTGAGTGCCCTTGTCAAAAATCACTCTGCGCCGTGAGGACTCTGTCTGACTAAACAAAACTAAGCCGCTCGTGTGTGTTCGGGGGGCGGGGGGAGGGGGGAGGTGAGGGAGAGACGGAAGCGGCTTCTGCCTCGGGGTGTCCGATCTGGGATGAGGGGAAGGGGCTCGGCGATGGTTGTGTAACTTTTCTGTTGGGATCCGGCTGGAAAGGGAGAAAGTGTTTACCCCAGGGGTGGGGAGTGTCTGTACGCCGGGGCGGCAGAGCTGCTGGGACATGTCCCCGGTCGAAAGCTGCTGCTGTCGCTAAGTGCCGTTTTTTGCCTCTTTTTGATGGAAGGATTGGGGTGGTGGTGGTGAGGAGGAGATCTTGTTGCCGAGTCCACCATATTTTGGACACTGGTGAATTCCAGTTAACGTGACTTTCTTATCCAACACAAGCGCAGTACTTTATAAATTGATACACAAGCAGAAGTTGCTGGAAAGGCTCAGTGGATCTGGCAGCATCTGTGAAGAAACGTTTCGGGTCCGGTGACCCTTCAACTTCCAGCAACTTTTCCAGTAACTTCTGTTTTTGTTCCTGATTTACAGCATCCGCAGTTCTTTCGGTTTTTCTTTATACATTGGTTCTCCATCGGGTGACTGATGGGGTCAGAAAGTTGCAAAAGGGATTGATTCCTCTTCTCTCTACACCCACCCTCCTCTTCCCCACCACCATCGCAAAAATCTATGGAGGCTAAATCAATCTTTGAAAATTCATAATTTTTAAGCTAAGGATATTAAGGGTGATAAATGTTGTTGAAGGAAGACAGCAGTTAAAATCCAAAAGAATTGGTGTGACAAATCATGGGACTAATTTGGTCCACTCCTGCTTCGAAAGGACCTGAAGCAGTGGTCATTTTGCAACCAAATGTAAATTTCATTTCAGGGAATCATCAAAACATACTACAGGAAGGTGGCTACTTGGCTCAGCTAGCTTTCAGAGGGTAATTTTTTCCACATCCTACATACAATCTTGCAATTTTTCCATAAACCTGCAGGTTCTCAATTTGCCAATTCCTTAAAGGTATTTCTGGAAACACCCTCTACTTCAGGTAACTTAATCCTGATTTGAAGCAGACATTTCTCTTCCTCATCTCTAGGTTTAAATTTTTTTGTAGCTTCCCACAAGGAACGTTTTGTTTGAGGCTATTGATAAATTAATGGATTACTATTTTCAAACAAAATACTGTAGGGTTGGAAAATACAGCAAGTATTCATTATGTCAGATGACATCTGTAAAGAAACATTTGTGTTTCGGGTGGATGACCTTTTAGATGCTTTTTTCCCTCAGTTTTATTTCATACACATCTTGAGTCTTAGTTGTAATTGCTTCCTGGTTTTTATTTGTTTCCTCCTTGGCATACTGTCCCTGGCATTCAAAAGAGCTTTAGGTGATCCACAATGATTTGTCCTTTCACATAAAAACCTGAATAGCAAGATTTGGTGCTGCTGTAGAAACTAATTCTGCTTCAGACTTTGATTTGTGCAGTTACATTTTGCTTGGTAAAATGTACAATTTTAAAAAAAAAACTGATCGTATTATAGATAGGTTCAACAAGGTACATCACTCAAGGTTAAGATGTAACAGCCCATGGTGTTGGAGGCAGCATATTGGCATGGATAGAGGATTGGCTCAGGAGCAGGAAATGAATGGGGATAACGAATTCATTTTCAGATTGGTGACTGTGACGAGTGGGATTCTAAAATGATCAGTGCTGGGACCCCAACTGTTTACGGTATGTATTAATGACTTCACTTGGAAGAAGGCAGTGAATATACTGTAACCAAATTTGCAGGTGACACTAAAATAGTAGAAAGGAAGTTGTGAGGAGGCACAGACAATTTACAGAGAGATATTGATAACTGGGCAAATAGTTAACAAATGGAATATAATGTAAGAAAATACAAATTTTGGAAGAGATAACAAATGAACAGGATATTATTTCAATGGTGCGAAACTGAAGAAGGCTGTAACACAAAGGGACTGGGGTCGGGTTGGGGTGTGCGTGTTACTTGTGCACGAAACACGAAAGCTAGCACACGGGTGCAACAGGTAATCAGGACGGCCAATGGAAGGATAGTCTTTAATTAAAGTTGTTTGAAGTGTAAGTGTAGTGAAGTCTTAGTGCAGCTGTACAAGGTCCTGGTAAGACCAGAACTGGAGTACTATGAGCAATCTTGGTCCCCTTATTGACGAAAGATATGATTTCATTGGAGAGTGCAGAGAAGGTTCACTAGGATGATCCCTGGTCTGGAGTGATTGTCTCATGAGCAAATATTAGATAGGTTGAGACTACATTCACGGGAGCTTAGAATGAGAGGTGACCTCATTGAAACATGTAGGATTCTTAAATGGCTTGACAGGATAAAGACAGAGGAGGCCTCTCCTCATGGAGAGTCTAAGACCTGAGGGTAGTGTCTCGGAATCAAGGGGTGCCAATTGAGACTTAAGACCGAGGAGGAATCCCTTCTCTGAAGGTTGTGAGTTTTGAAGCTCATCACAGAAAGCTGTGGGGGCAGGATCTTTATGTATATTTAAGGCAGAGGTACATTTTTGATCACTAAAGGAATCAAGGGTTCAGGGGAAGGGGCAGGAACATGGACGTGAGCAATGTCAGATCAGTGATGATCCTATTGATGGCAGGATGTGCTTGAGGGACTGAATGGTCTACTGCTGTTCCTGTTTCTTACAGGTTTTGTTTGAACAAAAATCCCACCCAAAATTGTTGAAATATTAAAACAAAATCTTGTCTGCCCAGCTGGGTGTACACAAAATATCCTGTGGCATAACATGCAGAAAAATAGCAAGTTCATGCATGGGCGTTTTTACTGCAGCCTATTCCACCATTAACAGATTAACCAGACATTTCTTTCACTTGCTGTTTCTGGGATCTACTCCGAGCAAATTGGCTGCAGTTCTAGCCTAAAATGCCAAAGGCTTTACAGACTACAGGACAATCTACTGATTTATGCTTGAAAATAGTTAATTGCTTATGAAGTATTTTATGGCATCGTTAAATGTTTTTTACAATAGGCATGCTTTAACTGTTCCTTTGGGTTGAACAGAGTTGTAACTCCAAGCTTGTACAGGTCAGTGCCAAAGAAGTTTAAGGGTAAATGTATTCTTGGTAGAATAAAGACTTCAATCAGGGAGGTCTGTTGGGGTAGTATCTCATTCAGGGAATGTTTGGACAGTCTCATTTCATGTTAGTTCTCTCCTGGCTGATCACCTCTGAAGCTTACCACAATTTCAGAGAGGCATTTGCTTTCATATGCAAAATAAGAGGTGGGAATTTATCTTATGAGGGAATAAAATTAAATGTGACAGAAGTCGAATTGTAAAGTGAGTAACTTGAGTAATGATGCTTTGTAGAACAAAAGGAAAGTTCTTTGTTAGAGTAGAAAGCAAGAAATATTAAATGACAAAGGGAATGATGGTGCAAGCTGAAACGATATGTTAGTGTGAAGAAGTCGGAGTTAGGACAAGGAGAGCTGTAAAAGGGAATGGTAGAATCATCAATGACTGTTGCATGAACAGATGGGCTAGAGATTGTGATTATGATTTTGAAGTTACTCAACTTAGTGCTAAATTTTAGAGACTGTAATTGTGCCTCAAGCCACCATTGAGTTTTACTCAAATAGTGCATACAGCCGAGGACAGAATAATGAGTAAGCACTAATTGATGGAAAGCTTACAATCTTATTTGTGGACTGGAAGATATTCTGTAATGTGGTCATTGCAATTTAAAAGGGACTACATTGTGAAAAATAAATATGTAATATGAAGTTGAAAGAAGTAGAGGTAATTCATAGGTATACCTGGTGAAGGAGTATTAGGAGGGTGAATAATGGCACCTACAGGACAAGCTTGAGCAAAGAGAGAGCTTGGAAGGAGGGTTTCGAAGGAAGTGAGAGAGGTCGGTGGAGGGAATTTCAGAAATTTGTTCTGGAGATTTGACTACCAACAGTGAGATCAAGAAAGCGGAAATGAAAAAGGCGAGAGTTTGAGGAAAGTGTATTTATCAAGGGGTAAAGCTGGGGAAAAATTGAAATCTGGAAGTTCAAAGCCAAAGAAAGATTTGAGTGCAAAGCGGAAAATGTTAATATGATGTATTTTGGAACATAGAACTGATGTGTGCAAGATCTAGGCAGCAGATTTCTGGATGATCTCAAGTTTGTGGAAGATGGGAGGTTGGCAATGAAAGCATCAGAGTAGCTACTTTGTGAATTTACTTGCACAGCCCTATATTGCTATGTTCTTCTATTTGGCTGTGAGAGTAAGTAAATTGAGTATTGTCTGAAAATAGATGTTGCTTTTTGTAGCAACAAACCATTGCTCGAATAACAATGCCTATAATATGTTTACAGGTGAGTTGTATTTGGATTGTAGATTGTAATTCTTTGAGCAGTGATATTTTAGGTTATGTTTGCCCAAAACTTGATATTTAAAACTTGCCTTATCAACAGACTTAAAAACAGAACAGATATTTAAGGTTAAGTAATTTGGTCTGATCTGACTTCTTTCATGTCACTAGAGTGAGACTGTGAAAATGTTGCACCATCTCCAGGAATGAACAGTAACAGGAAGAGGGCCAGTGAGAAACTAAAATTAGAATTTACTGACTGAGGCGGGGTGTGACTGAGGTATTAAATGAATACTTTGCATCTGTCTTTACAAAGGAATAGGATGCCGTCTGGCCCATTGTGACAGAGGAAGAAACTCTGTCACTAGAAGGGGCCAAATTAAAAACGAAGAAGACAAACAAACAAGGAGAAAGAAAACAGAAGTTGCTAGAAAAGCTCAGCAAGTCTGGCAGCATCTGTGAAGAAGAAATCAGAGTTAATGTTTCAGAGCTGGTGACCCTTCCTCAGAACCCTGAGTTTTGAAGGAAGTGAGCATAGATATTGTGTAGGCATTGGCCATGTTATTTCTATCTTCCTTGGACTCCTTGGAGAAGACTGGAGAATTGCCAACATTCTGGCCTTGTTCAAAAAAATAAGTTGAAGATAACCCCAGTAATTACAGACCAATTAGTTTAACTTTGGTAGTAGGAGAACTTTTAGAAACAATTATTTGGGAAGGAATCCATAGTCATGCTGCAAAGGTGGGTTGATAAGGAAGAGTCAACACTTATTTCTAAAGGGGAAATAGTGTTCAGCTCACTTGAAATTGTTTTGCACAGATAATGGAAGGGGTTGATGAGGGTAGTGTTTTTGATATGGTGCACATAGATTTCCAGAGGGCATTTAATACACTGCCTCACAAAAGACTTGAAGAAATTTGTAGGTCATATAAAAGAGACAGTGGCAATGAGGATATAAAATTGAGTGATCATTATTCTCTGTTTTCTATCAATGAATTTTTTTTTGTGCTAGAGGAAGGTTTCTAGTGGAGTTCCCCAGGGGTGATATCGCTTGCTTTTCCTGGTATGTAAAATATATTAATGATTTTGGGTTTTGATATGCAGCAGACAGTTTCAAGTTTGCAGATGATGCCAAACTTGGATGAATTATGAACTGAGGAGGACAGTATGCAACTCCAGAAGGACGTTGACTAGTTGGTGGAGTGGGCAGATGCTTGGCAGATGAGGTTTAATGCTGAGATGTGTGTATAGTGACTGTAATGAGGTCAGCGAGGTGGAAATTTTAGAATATGAGTTCCCTGATTAGACCATATTAGCAGCCCCAATCAGGGAGCCCTGGCTGACAGTTATGCACAGGAGTGTTATAGGTTCTGTTCACTCACTCTGTTCACTGGCTCTGAGGGAGCTGGATCGGTGTCAAGGGCTGTCCATGTGTAAATAAAGGGTGACTTGCTGATGGGATACTGGCCTCGAGTTATTTCTTCGATGTTGGAAGAACACTATAAAAGTCAATACAAAGTAGGAGTGCAGTTGTAAAGGGAGTACAGGAGCAGGTGGACCTGAATGTATATGTGCATGGGTCATTGAAGGTGGAGGGACTGGTGAAGAGAAGAGTGAATAAAGCATATGGTGTTCTTGCCTTTATTACTAAGGGCATAAAGTACAAGAGCAAGGAGGTGATGTTGTACAAGACACTCGTTAGACCTTAGCTGGAGTATTGTGCACAATTGTGGATACTACATTATAGCAAAGATACAAAAGCATTGGAGAGAGTGCAGAAATGGTTTTACTAGGATGGTTCCAGATATGAGAAAGCTATGAGATAGATTGAAATAATCGGGACTGTTCTACCTGAAGAGAAGCAAGCTAAAAGGTGATCTGATTGAGGTTTTTAAAATGATAAATGGACTGGACAGAGTAGATTGGGTGAGACTGTTCCCACTTGTAAAATAAGCAAGAATGTGAGGGTATAAAGTTAAAATGAGTTTCACATGAAGCAAGGGAAATGTGAGGAAAAACCCTTTCTATACAGTGAGTTGTCAGGCTGTGGAATACTCTGCCTGGAAATGTGGTGGAGGCAGGTTCAATTGAGGCTTTCAAGAGGCCATTAGATGGTTATTTGAATAGTAATGGTGTGCAGGGAAGTGGGAAAAGTCAGGGGACTGGCACTAGATAATAGAGAGTTATGATGAGCCCAATGGCCGCCTGCTGCACTATTATGATTCTGTGACTTTACAATGAACTGTGGTTTGTTTCATCTAGCATGCTTGCAGAGTATATTTTGCATTAATTAAATTGTCTGATAATGTGAAAAAGCATATTCTGTTTTTTATGCAGCCACTAAGAACAACTCCAACAAGACGTACCCTTGTGTCCCACGGCACTGGATTTCAACCTCAGCAGCAACTGGGCAGAGAGCTGATATAAAAGAAAAGCCTCAACTTGACGCAAGGTAAATTAAAATTTTAACTGTGCAAAACTGTTGGTTTGACTGAAGGGTATGTTTCCACTCTGTACATCTCTGTGACTCTAAATCAATTTTGGGTGGGAGGAGAGGGAAATTGTCGCATCCGTTTCTTAATTAGCATCTCAAATGTCCAATCTTTAAAGTAATTCTTAAAACTGTCAGCAAATGACCCAGTTTTGGATAGTTAACTTTTTCAACGCTCCTCAACAGCATCACTCACTGAAATGGCCCAACTTGATTTTTGTAAGCTTTTCCTCCACATTGAATAGAAACATCAGAACATAAGAAATGGGAGCAGGATTAAGCGATTCTGCCCCTCCAGGCTGCCCAGCCATTTAACAAGACCATGGTTAATACTCCCCAAGCCTCATTACCTTCTTTGTGACTGAACATAGTCTTCAACTCCCCAGTGTTTCAAAACTGTCTGCCTCCTGTATAGCCTCCAAAACTCACTATAGAGAATTTGTGACATTCACTACCCGTTTTGCATCTCTTTTAAATGAGTGACCCCTTATTCTGTAATTATGTCCCCTACAATCATAGAATCCCTACAGTGTGGAAGCAGGCCATTCAGCCCATCGATTCCACACCAACCCTCTGAAGAGCACCCCACCCTTTCCTTGTAACCCTGCATTTCCCGTGGCTAATCCACCTAGCCTACACGTTC
>JAHRHZ010000248.1:29708635-29735099 GCA_024137785.1 Ginglymostoma cirratum | reverse complement strand
GTCACCCAAGGCTGGAATTGATCTCTGGACCCTGGTACTGTGAGGCACTGATGAAGGGTTTAGGCCCGAAACGTCAAGTTTTCCTGCTCCTATGATGCTGCTTGACCTGCTGTGTTCATCCAGCCTCTCAGAATCTTGTATGTTTGAATAAGATCACCCCTAATTCTTCTCAACTCTAATTAGTAAAGGCCTAACTTGTTCACCGTTCTTAATAAGTCAACCCCTTCATCTTACGAATCAAACTAATGAATCTATTTTGAACAGCCTCCAGTGTATCGTTTTTTTAAATATAGGGACCAAAATTGTACCCCATACTCAAGATGCAGCCTCACCATCATCATGTCAAGTTATAACAAAGCTCCCTGTTTGTAAGTTCTGATACCCTCGCAGTAAAAGCCAAATTCCATTTGCCTTCTTAATTACTTGCTGCACCTGCATGCTGATCTTTTGTGTTTCATTCATTAGAACACCAAGATCTCCCTGTGCTGTACTTTTTTTTTGGAGTCTCCCTTCATTTAAATAATAGCTTGCCTTTTGATTCTTCCTGCCGAAGTACCTGACTGCATCCTTCACTGCATTACACTTCATCTTGCCAGTATTTGCGACCCAATCAACCTATATGTATCCCCTTGCAGTTTCCTTATGTTCTTGTCACAATACAATGACCTATTTTTGTGTTGTCTGTAAATTTGATTACATTGCACTCTGCTCCCTTCTCTGAGTCATTAATGCAGGGTACATAATTGTGGCCCCAGGACTGACCTTTGTGGCACTCCACTTGTTATGTCTTTCCAACTTGATAAAGAACCATTTCATCCCAACTCTCTGTTCTGAGTTAACCAATTCCCAATCTGTGCCAATGCTGTACACCCTATACTGTCAGGTCCTATGTTGTGCAATAACCTTGTATGTGGCAATTTCTCAAAAGCCTTCTGAAAATCTAAATGCACTACACCTTCTGGTACCCGTTTGTCAATTATGCTTGTTATATCATCAAAGAACTCTAGGCAGTTTATCAAACTTAACTTTCCCTTTCACAAAATCATGTTGACTGTGATGACATTGAGCTTTTCTAAATGCCCAGCTGTTTCTTCCTTAAAAACTGTAGCATTTTCCCAAAAGCAGATTCTAGGCTCTTGCTTTTCTGTCTCTTTTCCCTTCTTGAACAGGGGTGTCACAATTGCATTTTCAAATTCGCTGTTAAAGACATCTGGTATGGAATCAACGAAATTTGGAGTAGGTTGGATATGGAAATATGAGCTGATAAACTTGGAGTTTGCTCCTTTTAAATAATTAAATCAAAAAGAGTTAAATCAATATTGCTTAAGTTCCCCGTTTTACTTGGCACATGGTTTGTTTGTCCAGATGTTTAAATGTAAGTCGGAGCAGGAGTGAACTACTCAAGGAAGTTATGTAATTCATGAAATCATGACCGTGATGGAATACTCCCCACTTGCCTGGACAAATGGAGCTCTAACAAAATTAACAAAACTTGACACCATCTAGAACACGTCAGCTCGCTTGATGGTTTTTTGTGAATGTGGTACCATTCATTACCTTTGTGACAGTGCTTGGTGTACATTGTGTGCCATCGATAAGATGCACCGCAGAAATTCACCAAAGTTCCTTAAATAGCAACCTTCCAAACATACATCTGTTACTATCTAGATGGGTGTGGACAGCCATGGGAGCACCGCCACTTGCAAGTTCTCCTCTAAGCAACTCATTATCCTGACATGGAAATATATCAGTGCTTCATCAGGTCACTGGGTCAGAACCCTAGAACTCTTTCCGTAATAGCATTGCAAGTCTATCTACACCAAATGGACTGTAATAATTCAGGAAGGCTGCTCACCACAATCCCCTCAAGAGAAACTGGGAACAAACAGTAAATGCTGGCTCAGCCAGTGAAGCTCCCATTCAATGAAAGATATTTTTGAAAAACAGGATCTTCCCTTGTCTGTGTTTCACCTGGTGCTAGAAAGCTTCATTGGTCAATTTTGAGTACCCTGAGGTCATTTCCCTCACTTGACCCTGTGCGCCACAGATATTATTCTATGATGCTGGATTGCTAGTCTGGTGACATTACCAGTACAACTCCACTTCTCCTCAATTCAGTTGGTCAATTGTTCGAATGTCTGGCCTTTATTCCTGGCATTACATTGACACTGATATTCATATGTAACATTGCTTAATTGTGTAATAAACAGAGTACGCCTTGTATTCAACAGCTTATTTGCATCTATAGACTGTAAACTGCCGTAATGTGCGTGGATGGAAATTGAAATTGACCTGTTAAAAGACATTTTCATCAGTTCAAAGCTCTTGATTCTTATGGAACATTTATATAGTGATACGCGTGTAATTGTGGTCATCCGTCTTACGTGGTGGTGGCCCAGTACTGCTTAAATTTTGATGTGATTGAAAATAGAGTAGTTAGTGCATGTAATGTCTGTTTTATCAACACCCCCCCCCTCTCCCCAACCACCACCACCACATCTGAGTTGATCAGGCTTATTTATGATTGGTAGGACTGTGTATGTGGATAGGTTAGAAAAATGAAGTAGGGGTGATTAGACAGTTTAGATGCAGAAGGATGTTCTCTGACAGGGGAGTCCAGAACCAGGAGTCACAGTCTAAGAATGAGGGGTAGGCCTTTTACGACAGAGGTGTGGAATTTCTTCACACAGAGTGGTGAGCCTGTGGAATTCTCTGCCACCAGAAACTATTGAAGCCAAACATGGAAGACTTTCAGGAAACATCTAGTTATAGTTGTTAGGCCTAAAGTGATCAACAGATATGGGGAGAAAGCTGGATAAGGGTATTGAATTTATTGCTCAGCCATGATTATATTGGATGATGGAACAGACTCAAGGGGCCAAATGGTCTGCTCCTGCTCCTATATTTTATGATGCTAAAAGGAAGGGTCGAGGCCCGAAACATCTAGCTTTCCTGCTCCTATGATGCTGCTTGGCCTGCTGTGTTCATCCAGCCCCACACCGTGTTATCTAGAATAATTTATTGATGTCTTGCTGGGCTTGCCCATGTATTGGTTACTGACCTGAGTACGGAAGAGAAAAACAATTGAAGTAAAATTGTGCCGATTATAAAGCTTTCAATACAGTGCCAAAACAGTCATTCAGCTCAGCTTTAGAAAACAAAGCGAACTTCGTTAGTCGATTTACACTGTTGAAAGTTGACATGCTGTTGCATGTTATCTGTGGAACAAGTAGTTAACATTTCAGTCCTCCCTTAACCTCTCCCACCTTACAAACTGTCCACACCCTTTCACAACTGCATGTATAATCTCACCATCCCATGACACTTCAGTATACCTATGTGTCAGTTACAGATAAGGCTATCCGTTCACTTAGTTCTCCACCTACATTCCCCTTCCCCCTCCCAACCACAGTTTTCCTTCTGTGTCTGCCCCAGAAAAAAATGTCATTTGCTCTCACCTTCACACTTTGGGATCACGTCAGGTAGTTGGGATTTTCATTCACAATTATCCAGTTACATCTAGAGAATAAACTACAGTAAATTTATTTTCCTGTTCCTCCAGCATTACCTATTATTTCCACCAAGAATCTGTATTGGCCTCCTATTACTTAGCTACGTCAACTGGGGATATGTTCAAGAAACCTTTGTCATTTTCCACATGTTTGTAATGACACACAGTTCTATCTCACTTAACAGCCTTTATAGTGGGTGTGGGGATAATTTATTTTTGTGTGCATGCCCCTTTATCTTTTATAAAAAAGTTTGGCACAGCATGCTTGCAGGCTAACATAAAGGGACTGATGTTTGCAATGTCCCCATGTATAACTGGGGATATTGATCATGATCAATTCTCTGATTTGAGTTCTAGCACGCTACAATGAGGAACTCCTGTGGTCTTGTCCATTTAGCATGTTAATGTGGCTGAGCTGATTCAGCTGCAGCAACTACAGCCAACTACCTTTTGTGGTTGGTACTGAGTTTCCTCCAGTTTTGCTGGGGCTCCTTATTGTTACACATAATAAATGTGGTCTTGATGTTAGGTCGCACACCTTCCCTCTGGTGTTGGACAGTTTTGTCCAAAGCTGTTATGAGATTAGGAACTGAGTGAACCTAGCAGATCCCAAACTGAACATCAGTGAATGAGGGTCTAGGCCCGAAACGTCAGCTTTCCTGCTCCTCTGATGCTGCTTGGCCTGCTGTGTTCATCGAGCTCTACACCTTCTTATTATCAGTGAATGATTAATTGTTAAGTGCTGTTTGATAGCACTGTCAATGACACCTTCCATTATTTTGCTGGTGATTTGAGAGTAAACTGATGAGGTGGCATTTGGCCCACTTGGATTTGTCCTGCTTTTCGTGTACGGGACATGGCTGGGCAGTTTTTGAAATTGGTAGATTCCAGTGTTGTCACTGCACAGGAACAATTTGGCAAGAGGCATGAGTATTTCTGAAGCGCAAATCTACAGCAGTATTGCCTGAATGTTCTCAGAATCCCTATAGTGTGGAAACAGGCCCTTCGGCCCAACAAGTCCATGCCGACCCTTGAGCATCCCACCCAGACCCATCCCCCTAATCTACACACCCCTGTACACTATTTAGCCTGACCAATCCACCTAGCCTGCACACGTTTGGACTGTGGAAGGAAACCGGAGCACCCAGAGGAAACCCCCACAGACACGGGGAGAATGTGCAAACTCCACACAGACAGTTGCCCGAGGGTGGAATCGAACCTGGGTTCCTGGCATTGTGAGGCAGCAGTGCTAACCACTGAGCCACTGTGTTGCCCCAGTTGTCAGGGTCCATGTCATATGGAGTGACTTAAGTTAGCTGTTTCTCTGAGGTGAGAGGTACATTAGAATTATGGATGTTAACGGTTAAAACGTGTACGATGAACGCACATTAACAAGACAGCCTCTCCGATGTCTGACCCTAGCAGTTGCTTACAGTTTGTGTTCATACTTCTCAGGGAAACATTTAATAAAATATATACCTCGTGGCGGAGCAACCCTCGTGCAGCATTTATTTTTATCATTACAATGACAAAGCTATGGGGCTATATGGACCTCTGTTTTTGCTGACCAGAGGCGGTTGGCATTGGCTGGCTGCTGTCTCAGCTGAAAGTGAGACAGTTATCAGCTGCGTGAACGATTCTTCTGTCTATTGTATTCCAATGTCAGTGCTGAACAAAGGAGACTTGTACTGCATTAATATGACAGATTTTAGGCTGTAAGTTAAGACGAAGCTCATGAAGTAGTGTTTTTATAAGTGAGCATTTGTTGTGTCAAACTGAATTTATTTAATTTATAAGATTTAGTGGTTTTCAGATTTTTTTCATAACTACCCCATCTGTGCAAGGTTGCAGATTCTTCTGATCTGGAGTTTTGCAATAGGCTTGCCAGCAATAAGTCTTAACATGCACCTTGCCGTCTCTGATTTGGAGATTGGAAGTGTGGACCAGTGTGAATGCTTAAGGAATATACTGGTACACTGCCAAAGGCCGTTGACAGGCTGGGGAATAGGTGGCCAAGTGACAAGTAAAATTTCATGCACATAAATATTTGCAAATATGCATTGGAAGGAAGAATGAGGCGAGAAAGTAGAAGCTAAAGGATGCAGTTCTAAAGGGTGTTTGGGGTTAGTGAGACCTTGGGTTATGTGTGCACAAGTTATTCAAGGTGGCAGGATAGGGGAAGTGAAGAACTGGTCTAATCTCAGCTGGCAACTGTGTTGAATTCAGAATTGTGCACTTTAAAGGATGTAAATGCATTAGGAAAGGTGCAGAAAAGACTAAGAAAAATGGTACCAACAGGAGAGATCAGAGTTAGTTGCGTAGATTCAAGAAGCTTGGTTTGTTCTTGGAGAACACCAGGTTGAACAGAGATTTGATAGAGGTTCAGAATCATGAGATAGCTGAACTAAGTGGATAGGAAGAAAATATTGGTGACAGGAATAGACACCAGAGGACACAGATTTAAAGTGATTGGCAAAAGTACCCAGAGTGGTATGAATTTTTTTTTTCTGCAGCAAGTGAATTGGATTTGGAATGCACTACCTTAAAGGTGACAGACACAACTTCAACTATCTCTTCCAGTAGGAATTGGACAAGCATTTCACATGTGAACATTTACAAGACACAGACAGTGGGATTAGCAAAGTTCTCTTGCAGAGAGCCAATGTATGGACAGATTTTTAATCAGTCAGAGGATCAGGCAGGAAAGTAGAGTTGAGGATTAATAGATCAGCCATGATCTTATTTGAAGGGTGGAACAGACTTGATGGGTCAAATAGCCTATTGCTGCTCCTATGTCTTGTAGCCTTAAATGAATCTCAATGGGCCTCCTCCTGTGCTGTAAGAATTTTATAATTGAGCAAATTCTTGAACATCATAATGTATTGCAGTGCTCATCCAACGTCATCTTATCTTCCCATTTGATCAGGAAACCTAAGACTGGCATTCTTATGCTGAACATGGGAGGACCTGAAACGTTAGATGATGTTCATGATTTCTTACTACGGCTTTTCACAGATAAAGACCTGATTCCACTTCCAGCTCAAAGGTAAAACTGAAAAATGATTAAGAATCAACCTTACTTTAAGAGCATCTTTTGCTTTTACAAATGTTGACCTAAAAACAAAATGAGTTCATGTTAAAAAAAAACTTGACTAATGGAATTAAATCTCTCAGGTTTTCGAGTAGATTTGGAGCTCAGGTTGTGGATGTTGTGGTTGGTTGGCTTGCCGAGCTGGTTTGTTGTTTTTCCGCAGATGTTTCATTACCTTGCTGGGTAATATCATCAGTGCAGCCTCCGATGAAGCGCTGTTGTGTTTTCCCGCCCGTTATGTTTTCCCGCCTGTTATTTGAACTCTGGAGTCCATTGAGCTGGATTACCTCCTGTCCGGTTTTCCTTTGCAATGGAGTGTATATGGGGTCTAGCTCTATGTGTTTGTTGATGGCTTTCTTCATGGAGTACCAAATTAAATCTCAGTTTCTTTTTTATGTATGCAGAAGTGGCATTTGTTCCAACTTCTGGTTATAATTCACTTTTCTCTAACAGTGTTACAAATGTGTATTTCACACTCCTTTGCTATTATCACCTTTTATATCTGGTTATGTGTCATGCAGCTTTGTTTTTGATTGTATTGACAGCAGCCTGGCTGTATCTGGCAAGTAAAGAAATGACATTAAAAATAAGTTGATGAAATGTTTTTAAGAAGTTAAGGTGCATGATTGAATCGGGTGGGTATTAAGACCGAACATTCTAATACAGTAGATTAGATCCAGGGAGGACGTTTCCTCTGGTTGGGTATCTAGAACCAGGAGATCATTGTCTCAGGACGTGGTGCAGGCCATTTCGGACTGAGATGAGGGAACTTTTCTTCACTTCGTGGGTGGACACCCTGTTGAATTCACCACCACAGAAAGCTGTGGGGCCTGGGTCACCTGAGTATATTCAAATGATTTTTAAATATTACGTGCTTCTGGGGCATAGAGCAAGAGCAGGAATGTGTTGTTGAGATAGATGCATATGTCAGGTGTAGACAGCAGGGATCGAGCAAATCCCTAGAAGGGTCTAAAGGCAGTGGGAATATGTTTAAGAGGGAAATCAGGAGGGCACAAAGGCGTCATGAGATGACTTTGGCAAATGGGGTTAAGGAGAATCCAAAGGGATTCTACAAATATAAGAAGGACAAAAAAGGTAACTAGGGAGAGAATAGGGCCCCTTAAAGATCAGCAAGGCTGCCTATGTGTGGAACCGCAGGCAATGACGGGACATACTAAACCCACATTTTGCACCAGTGTTTACTGTGGAGAAGCATATGGAAGATGTACAACGTGGGGAAATAAGTAGTGACATCTTGACAAATGACCTTACTACAGCGGAGGTAGTGCTGGACATCTTAAAATGCCTAAAGGTGAATTTGAATTCAATAAATATCTGGAATTAAGAATCTAATGAAGCCTGTGAATCCGTTGTCAATTGTCAGGAAAAACGCATCTGGTTCACTAATGTCCTTTAGGGACAGAAACTGCCATCCTTACCTGGTCTGGCCTACATGTGACTGCAGACCCTCAGCAATGTGGTTGACCCTCAACTGCCTTCTGGGCAATTAGAGATGGGCAATAAATGCTGCCTAGCCAACGACACGCTCACCTTGTGAATGAATTTTTAAAAAAAAAAAAATCCCTGGAACCTAATCAGTTGTACCCTAGAATTTTGTGGGAAGCTGGGCCCCTTGCTGAGATTTTTTTTATCATCGATAGCCACAGGTGAGGTACCAGAAGACTGGAAGTTGGCTAACACGGTGTCACCCTTCATAAAAGCTGGTGGGTAAAGCTGGGGAATTGTAGACTTGTGAACCTGACATCAGTGGTGGGCAAGTTGTAGGAGGGAATCCTGAAGGACAGAACTTACATGTATTTGGAAAGGCAAGGACAGATTTGGGATAGTCAACATGGCTTTGTGTCTCAATAACTTGATTTGAGTTTTTTGATGAACTAATGAAGAGCATTGATGAGGTCAGAGCAGCAGACATGTATATAGACTTCATTAAGGTGTTCGACAAGTTTCCTCATGGTAGACTGGTTAGCAAGGTTAGATCACATGGAATACTGGGAAAACTAGCCATTTAGATACAGAACTGGCTCGGAGGGTTGCATTTCAGACTGGAGGCCTGTGATCAGTGGTGTGCCAGAAGGATTGGTGCTGGGTCCATTGCTTTTCGTCATTTATATAAATGATTTAGATATGAACCTAGGCAGTATGGTTAGTCGGTTTGCAGATGACACCAAAATTGGAGGTGTTGTGGGCAGTGAAGAAGGTTACCTAAGAATGCGACAGGACCTTAATCAGATGAGCCAGTGAGTCAAGGAGTGGAAAATGAAGTTTAATTTAGATAAATGTGAGGTGTTGCATTTCAGAAAGGCAAATCATGTCAGGACTTATACACTTAATGGTAAGGTCCTGAGGAGCATTGTGCTTAACAAAGAGGCCTTGGAGTGCAGGTTCATAGTTGTTTGAAACTAGAGTCGCAGGTAGACAGAATAGTGAAGAAGGCAGTTCTGAGGAAGGGTCAACGGACCCGAAACACTAACTCTGATGTTTTTCTTCACAGATGCTGCCAGACTTGCTGAGCTTTTCCAGCAACTTCTGTTTTTGTTCCTGACTTACAGCATCCGCTGTTCTTTCGGTTTTTATTTAAAGAAGAAGGTGTTTGGTTTGCTTGCCTTTATTGATCAGTGCATTGAGTACAGGAATTGGGAAGTCATTTTGAAGCTGTACAGGACGTTGGTTAGGCCACTTTTGGAATACTGCACGCACTTCTGGTCTCCATGCTACATGGAGGATGTTGTGAAACCTCAAAGGGTTCAGAAAAAATTTACGGGGAAGTTGCCACTGTTGGAGGTTTTGAGCTATTGGGAGAAACTGAATAGGTTGGTGCTATTTTCCTGGAGTGTCAGAGGCATGATTTATAAAATCATGGGGGGCATGGACAGGGTCTTTTTCCTGGGGTTGGAGTCTCCAAAACTAGAGGGCATAGAATTAAGGTGAGAGGGGAAAGTTTTAAAAGGAACTTGAGGAGCAACTTTTTCACTTGAAAGCTGGTGCGTGTACAAAATGAGCTGCCAGAAGCAGTGGTGGAGGCTGGTATAATAACATTTAAAAGGCATCTGGATGGGTACGTGAATAAGAAGGGTTTAGAGGAATATGGCCCAAATGCTGGCAAATTGACCTAGATTAATTTAGGATACCAGGTCAACGTGGACGAGTTGGACCGAAGAGTCCGTTTCTCTATGGTACAACTCTTTGACTCTATGATCACTTGTGAACATACTGAATGGTGGAGCAGGTTCAAAGGGCCTCGTGATGTATCCTCCTAGTTCCTATGCTTCCAAACCACAAAAATGTTTGAACTAATTTATTTTGAATATTTTCTTCTTTTTAGCAGTCACCTTCACACATTTCTGTATATTAGCAATTAGCCACATGAATACAAAACTCAGAATGCCTAAATTCCCACAATTCTCATACTGATAAACATTGTTTGACCAGAAGTATTTACTTTCTCGTTTGAGTTTACTATAGTTTGTATTATTTGGCTTTTACTGTGTTTATGCTGAACTTTCTGTACATCTTCAATGTGACTCTTAAAATCTTCTGGTTCAAAATCTACATCTCCAGTATTGTCCATATTTATTAAAACTGTTAATATTTCATCATCGGTTTCAAAGGCAATACCTATAGTATCATACTCCACAATTTCAGTGTCAGTCTGCATTTGAAGTGTTTGTTGAGACATTGGGAGGCGGCACGGTGGCTCAGTGGTTAACACTGCAGCCTCACAGCGCCAGGGACCCGGGTTCGATTCCAGCCTCGGGCGACTGTCTGCGGAGTTTGCACATTCTCCCCGTGTCCGCGTGGGTTTCCTCCAGGTGCTCCGGTTTCCTCCCACAGTCCAAACATGTGCAGGCTACGTGGATTGGTCATGCTAAACAGTGTTCAGGGGTGTGTAGCTTAGGGGGATGGGTCTGGGTGGGATGCTCAAGGGTCAGTATGGACTTGTTGAGCCAAAGGGCCAGCTTCCACACTGTAGGGATTCTGTGATTCTATGATTAAATATTTCATGATAGACCACATTGGTTCATAAAGGAAGAACTCTCAAAATAAAGAAATTTCTTGGTGATTCTGTTCTCTTATATTTTCTGATGGTTTTTCAAAAACTGTTGTGATTTTGTTGTTCTTCTGATAAGAACTCCGTGTGTCAGATGGCTCCTTTAAGGACGGCAGCCATACTTTGCCATTTACTCAATTAGATGGCCGTCAGCTGTTTTTTCTACTTTGCGCCACAATGTTTACATACCTCTGATCTACCGCTAATATCATTTGGATCCGATTTATGATGATGAAGATAATTGTTGAAAACTTCTTTCTTGTTCTAGCCTCTTCTTCTTCCCTTTCTATAACTGCTGTCCCACTTTTTGCCAACATCTTGCTATAGCCTCTTCAACTTTGCTAGTTCAGACTGTGCTTTCCTTTTACTGAGAAATAACGTGTTATCTCAGGATGTATTCAGTATGTTTAATATAAGCTTAGAAAAAATAAAATATGAAAGAGCCATGAATTTATGTAAATACATCTCATCCTTTCTTGGAATTTATGGTTGAGATTTGGTTAACGGATGAGTTTTGGTGTCAGCAGTGTCACATGGTGTAGCACCATACATTCCCTGCTGGTGGTCTACAGTCTACGTACATTTTACACTGGAATCAAAATTAATTTGTATGAATTTTGATTCCAGTATAAAGTGTTTGTCGTACATACAGGTCATGAGACCACCTCCTAGAAGGACCGTAGACTACCAGCAGGGAATGTTTGGTGCTAACTGTTAACATGATCTTCCTAATACATTGAAGAAGGATATTTGATCAGTGTTTTAGCACTTAAACTTTTAATTTCCTCAAGTTTTGATGAACAGTGTAATTTTTGTAAAGGAGCCGAGTCCTCTTTTAGAGGACTTAACTTGTTTGACTGCTCCCAGTGTATGCTACATATTTGCAAATCTGTTGACTCCATTGATAGTAATGGGATACATTCCCAGAAAGGGGAAATAAAAATTTCAGTTCATTATTTCATTGTAGAAAGGTAACTCCAATCATCATCATGTAACTTCGATAACCGAGCAGTAGAGAGCTGTTGCCCACACTCCTTTTTGGAATGTAAGGGTGAGATACTTCGAGGCAGGAATGAGGAGGGAGGCACTGGCAGAAGCATGGTGAGGGCTGAAAAGCCCTGAGTGGGACACTGGCAGTGGCAAGGAAAATTGGACTCTTTTAAGTTACCTTTTATTTCTTACTCTAAGTTAATGTGAATGGTGCCATTTATGTCGAGCGAAGGTACATGCTTTTCCTTTTTTTTTGTAGTGAATCATTTAATGTCAAGTGTATTCAATGAAATTCAGGAGAAACAGTAACTTAATTTCTGCGATTTTCTTTTTTTTTGTTCTTTCTTTCAGCAAACTTGCTCCTTTTATTGCAAAACGACGTACTCCCAAGATCCAGGAACAGTATCACCGGATTGGTGGAGGGTCTCCAATTAAAATGTGGACTGCTAAGCAGGGAGATGGCATGGTGAAGCTACTTGATGAAGTGTCCCCAGAGACAGGTATTGCTTCAACTTATATTTCACAGCAAGAGTAGTATAATCACTATATTATGAGCGTGTCATCATTTTTAATCTATCCAGAGGCCCATGGTTTACATTGCAGGTATTTGTCATAGCACCTGTTTCTGCATCGTTCTTTTCTACAGAGAAAAGTGAACGTCCAGACTGCTGTCTTGCCTGTCTGCTGTCAGATTTTGGGTAGTGTACTCAGCTGGAAAGGGACTTAAAGCTGGAAGGCAGAAGTTCTAGTCATTTTGTTTTACGTAGGTACCAACGACACAGGCAGACCAAGAAGCAAGATTCTGTGAAGTCAGTATGAAGGATGAGGCACCAAACTACCAAGTGGAATCTCAAAAGTAATAATCTCTAGATTATTACTTGAGCCACGTACAAATCGGCAGAGAGCAAATGAGATTAGAGAAAGGAATGAGTAACTCAAAGCCTGGTGCAGTAGAAGTATATTCCAATCTTTGTATCTTTGGGACGGACTGTATCTGGTTCTAGCTAGAGAGATAGAAAGGGTATTAAACGAAATACAGGTGGCAAGGATCAACTTCTGAAACATGTAGTAAATCAAGAAGAAGCTATGTTTTTGAGAAATTATAAACTGGCCATAATAGAAAGGGATAGCAAAGACAAAATTGAGGTAAGTCAACAGATACTGCTAAAAGTTCAAAAAATAATAAAAAGGACAAAATTAAAGACTCTGTCTGAATGCACTCTTCATTCAAAATTAAATCTAATGAACTGATAGACATGGAAATAAATAAAAACGATCTGCTAGCCATTACAGACACATGACTGTGGGATGACATAGATTGGGATACGAGTATTGAAGGAGACATGACGTGTTGAAGACAGGAAGCCAAACAAATATAGGGGTGAGAGTGGATAGAATGTGGAGCTGGAGGAGCACAGCAGGTCAGGCAGTATCAGAGGAGCAGGAAAGTCAATGTTTCAGGTCTAACCATTTAGCAGGACTGGGGAGGGGGAAAGGGAGCTCAGAAATGTATAGAAGTCGGGGAGCAGGCCTGGGGGTGATAGGGGGATGTAGGTAGGGGGTTGTAGGGGTTGGTCACTGGGAAGGGTGGGAGTGGATAGGTGAGAAGGAAGATGGACAAGTTGTTCCAGGTCAAAGAGGCGGGGATGAGAGGAAGGGCTGGGCGTAGGGTATAGGGGAAGTTCTGATAATTAAATGATGACATTAGCAGAATAGAAAGGGCGTCCTAAATTCAGGAAACCATGACGTAGAAGTAATTTGGGTAAATGTTAGAAATTATATATTTTGGAAGTTACTTGTGAGAGGCACTTTAGCAACAACCACTGGTTAGATTGAATGTAAAGAAAGAAATAATGGATGTTTATTGGATAGATGAAGTTGTAATCATATGGAATTGATTGATCCAAGTAATTGAAAATCAATGGCCGAATTACTTGGATTAGGACATTATAGAATGTTTTTGGGGTGGTTTCTTAGACTCATTCGTGAGCTGTCACAATAGCAGCTGTCATAGCATTTTGCAGCAAGAAAGGATTAATTAATAAACTCACCGTGAAGGCGCTCCTGGACAGCAGCAACCATAATTAATATGATTGAACTTTGCATTAAATTTGATAAGGGAAGTAGGTCCAAGACCAGCATTTTAAACTTAAATAACAGCCGTTCTAAGGGCAGGATAGCTGAAATGAACTGACAAGTTTAGTCAAGGGATAGATCACTAAAGACACAGCGGTTAACATAAAGAAAGTTAAGGATAGTATCAAACTTGTATAAATAGCATATAATTAAACAAAAGCAGGTGGCAGCTCAGAAAAATGTCGAATACAAGATAAAAGCTAGCTAGAAATACAATAACAGTAAAGGTTGCTGTAGATATTTTAAGAAAAGTTATCAAAGTGAGGTCCTATGTCAAATATGTCTGAGGGATTAATAATGGAAATTAGATGGTAGATAAAATTATACAGGTATCAGTCTTCACTATAAAGAACACAAATATTATCCCAGAAATTGGGAATTAAGAGAGAAAAAAGAAAACTATGATCAATGGGAAAGTTGTACTGAGCAAATTGCCGAAGGTGCCAGCTGAGGAGTCCCATGGTCCTGATGAACTTTATCCTAATGCCTTAAAGTGGCAAGTGAGATAGTTAAAGCGTTTGATCTAATTTTCCAAAATTCCCGAGAGATGAAAGCAAGCTCCATTAGATGGGAGGATAGCAAATATGACTTCCTTATTCAAAAAGGTAATGAGACAGAAAACTGGAAGCTACAGGTCAGTTGGCTTAAAAGCTGTTCTAGAGAACATGTTCAAAGCTATTGCTGAAGACATTCCAATAGGACGGTTAAAGTTCAAGGTAATCGGGCAAAGTTCACATGACTTTGTGAATCCTGTTTGGAAATCCTGTTTAACCAATTTATTGGATATATTTTGAGGATGTAACATGACGAGGATAATGGGAACCATTGTAAGTACTGCACTTCCAGATGGACTGCCAGAAGGCTTTGGTACAATACCACTTGAAAGATTATTGTGGAAAATCAAAGCTCAAGGTGTCAGGGGAAACATTGGCATGGATAGAAGATTTTGTTAGGTAACGGGAAGCAGGAAATGAGCCTAAATGGCCCATTTTCTGGTTAGCAAAATGTAATGAGTGGTGTGTCACAGGGATCAGCCCTGGGATCTTGATTTTCTTAGAAATTATAAAAATGACTTGGATGAAGGCACTGAAGGTGGTATTGCTAAATTTGCCAACAATGCAGATAATTCTGAAAGTAAGTTTGAAGGGGACCTAAGGGGTCTCAAAGGATTTAGGTCGAGTGAGTGTGCAAAGATCTGGCATTGGAGTCTGGTGTGAAAACTATGAAAATGGCCATTTTGCCATGAAGAAGTTAGGAATAAAAAAGCAGATCATCTCAATTGTAGCGATTGCAGATCTCTCAGATACAGAGGAATCTGGGTGTCCTCGTGCAGAACATGCAAAGGGTTAGTTCATACAGATGGACCAAGTATCTCTTTTGTTAAAGGAAGGACAAAAAGTACGTGGGAAGCACTTCAGAGAAAGTATACAAAACTAATGTCTGGAATGAGCAGGTTGTCTTATGTGGAAAGTTTAGACATTGCAAAACTTGAATCCACTGGGGTTTAGAGGTGACTTGATTGGAACATGAAGGATCCTGAGGGGTCTTGATAGGGTGGATGTGGAAATGTTTCTTTTTGTGGACAAATCTAAAACTGGGGTAACTGTTTCAAAATACCGTGTGGTCCATTTAAAATGTGAGAAGAGATTTTCTTAGAGGGTTGAGAACTTTTTGGATATTTTAAAGACAGAGGTAAGTAGATTGTTAATGAGCAGTGCGATAAAATGTATTCAGAAGTAGGTGGGAATGTGTACAGTCGTATTGAATGACAGAGCAGACTCGATGGGCTGAGTGGTTTATTCCTCCTGTTTCAGTTGTAAATTGGTTAGATGGCCCAGATTCAAGCAAGCTTTACGTTTTGCAGCACTGGCTTTAAAAAATGGGGAGGGGGAGATTGGAGTAAAAGGAGTTAAGAAACATTGATGTACAGTTTCTTGAATGATGACTGTGGTTTGGTCCAGAAATGGCTGTTTAGATCTCAACAGGTTGGATCTACGTGTTTCGATATCTTTAATGCATTGTATGTCTTCTGTTTTGCAATTTCATTTTCCTGGCATGTCAGATAACCTAAACTTCAAACTGTTCGGCTCAAGATTTTTACAATCAGCTGAAGAAACACACTCCTGTCTTATTCCAGTCCCATCCTCTTTCTTGTGTCATATTGTGGTTAGACAGAGATAACCTGGGGCAGGGCAGTAACTGAATCAACTGTATTTCTGAACTGATAAGATAAGAGTAGCTGGGTTATGTTTTGGTGGTTTGTCGGCATTGCTCTCATATATGTAATTCTATCTGTTCAAATAAGTGTTTAACATTTGAAAATGATCTGTTAGGTTTTATATATAAACAGTAACGTGAAGTTTTTGAAATGGAGAGAAATTCCTTAGTGTCTGCTGGAGAGATTATTCAATTTATAAAATTTTATTTTGGTATGACTTCCCAAGGCAATCTGCAGAGAGAAAATAGATTTTAAAAAAATGTGGACATAGCGGATTTTATTTGAATAGAGAAGGAAATTCACATGGTAGAAGCAAGACTGTGCTACTGATGAAATGGATGGCAGGGTGCATGGAGTTGGGTACTCGGCTGTAGATGTGTACCTGGAAGTGAAAGGTTGCATTGACTGGAAGAATCTGAACACTATAATCTTGGAGACTGTATTTTTGTGGGAACTTGCATTGGCAGGAAGACTAGGACAAAATGTTGTAATTTGTAGAAAGAAAGGAAAGTGGGAGTAGGAGTAAGACATTTGGTCCTTTTGAGCCCATTCAAAAGGATCCTGGCTGATATCCAACTCAGTACCCTATTCCTGCTTTCTCCCCTTACCCTGTGATCTCTTTACGCCTCAGAACTATATCTAATTACGACTTCAAAATATTCAATGTTTTGGCCTCAATCACATTTTAGTAGCAGAGAATTCCATAGGCTCACCACTTTCTAGGTAAGAAATTTCACCTTGTATCGGTCCTAAATGACTACTCAATTATCATTAGACTGTGACCCCTATTTGTGGACTTCCTGGTCGAGTAGAGTATCCATTTTGCATTTACTGAGTTTAAACCTGTTAGAATTTTAAAGGTTTCGATGAGCCTCTTCATTCTTTAAAATTCCAGTGAATGTAGTGCTAACTGATCCAGTCTTTCTTCCTCCCAGGAATCAGTCTGATAAGCCATTGTTGCACTTTCTCCATAGCCAGAATGTCCATCCTCTCACATAAGAAGACCAAAACTGTGGTCAGTACTCCAGGTGTGGTCACACCAACGTCCTTTACAATTGCTGCAAGACATCCCTGTCCTCAAATCCTATTGCAGGCCAGCATACTATTTGCCTCCTTCAGCGCCTAATGTAATTGTGTTTTTTTTTCAGCAACTGGTATGTGATGGCATCTGGATCTAGTTCCAGTTCCCTGTTTCACAATCTATTGCTATTCAAATAATCTGCCTTACTGTTTCTGTTACCAAAGTGGGTAACCTCACTTCTATCAACACTATATATTTCAGTTGCCATGCATGTGCCCACTTTGTTAACTTGTCCAAATCACACTGAAGCATCTCTGCATCTCTTCACATCTCTTCTCCCACCCAGGTTTGTGTTGTCTGCAAATATAGAGATATTACATTTAGTTCCCTCGTCTAAATCATTAATATTTATTGTGAACAGCTGGGTTCCAAGCACTGATCCTCGTATATCCCATGAGTCACTCGATACTGCTCAGAAAAATACCGTAATATTCCTCCTCTTTGTTTCCTGTCTGCCAATCTGTTCTCTATCCATGTCAGTATACTAGACCCAAACGCATGTACTTTGACTTTCCATGCTAATCTCTTATGTGGAGCATTTTTGAAAGGTGAAGTAAATCACACCCACTGGCTGTCCCTTATCAACTCTCGTAAGTGAATGTTTTGAAGAAAAAGTTTTGTATGGAGGTGTGAGAGATCATAGACTTGTACAGCACAGAAACAGACCCCTCGCTTCAATTTGTCCATGCTGACCAGATATCCTAAGTTAATCTGTAAGTGGAAATTTATGTAGGATGGGATTTGGTCTGCAGCATATGAGCTAGTTAATGTTTATGGGGATTGGGAAAGTACAGTATAATAACGTCCAGTTTAGAAACAATGGCCCCCATTTCTGAAGAAGGGTCCCAACCCGGAACGTCAACTTTTCTGCTCCTCTGATGCTTCCTGGCCTGCTGTGTTCCTCCAGCTCAACACTGTGTTATCTCTGATTCCAGCATCGGCAGTTCTTACTATCTCTGTTATAACTTCATATTTGTATTATTTTCTATATGCACTATTCTGTACAGAAATTCTTTTTGGAAACATTACTCATTTGGGAAATACAAGAGTGCCTTCAACCTGAAGTGTTCTCTGAAGGATTTAGAATTCCATTGAATAAACAGCTTTAGTTACAAGGAAAATCACTGAACAGGATGACTGTCGGTACAAAGTAATAATCGCAAATGGATGTGCCTCCAGTGGGGCAGTCTTGACAGTCATTAGGAGTATTCTCCCTCTGGAAGTTCCAGCACCTTGTCCCATCAGTCTACAAGTGGCTAATACTAACATTTTCCTTCCTAGTTTGTAGTTTCTAAAATTGATATCAGTGGTTATTGTTGAAGTACTTTTTAACATGCAATATCTTGTCCTTTTCAATATTTCATCAAAAGTATATTGAAAACCAATAGATGGGCCCTGTTGGTTTTCTTTGCAACCTCAGTGCATTTGGCTTCAGTTATAAGCTGTGCTTAATTTTGAGCCTTCCACCCTGCATAAACTTGAAGGCAGTGTTTGCTGCAGCTGCCAACTGTAACTGTTGGATTGTGCTCAGTGCCCGTACAGTCATAATGCCTTTGGTGTCGCTAGCAGTGGCTCCACAGATAACTGCTTCCATCAAAGAATAGGGCCGATAAGTGTTCATTTTCGAATGTTTCAAATCTATTCAATTCAAAGTCTCTGTGCCTCTGTCCCACTCGTAGTCTTGCACCACTTGGTTTTTTTTTTACTGTTCCTCAGGAGGGAGCAGGGTGCAAGTGGAAGAAGCGGGAATGCAAGGGAGGTGACCAGTGGAGCAGCAACCTGGAGTATAGAAAGCAGGAGGGCAGAGGGGCAGTGAGTGAAGACCAGAATTATGCGCATAAAATGCAAATGTTTCTAAGGCATCCAGCTCTGTGTACCATGCTCATACCTATGGATGGTCTGGAAGGCAATTGCACTTCCAGGCACATTGCTGATGTTAGTGGTGCAGACTTCTGTTGTTTTCTGTCATCCCCAAATTTGGCCATAGTTTATTCAGTTTCCTCATGCCAAGTTATGAATATATGATATAAATAATTGTGGCCCCAGCACTGATCCTTGTAGTACTCCAGTAGTTGGGGGTTGCCATCCTGGAAATGCCCCCCTTTTGACAATTGTTATTTAATTAATCCTCTATCCATGCTAATATACTACCTCCCATAGATTATTTTAAATAATCTAGTGTGTGGTACGCTATCATATATCTGAACATCCAAATACATTGTATCCATTGCTTTTCCTTTATCTAGCCTGCTTATTACGTCCTCAAAGAATGGTAATAAACTTGGCACGCATATTTTCTCTTCATGAAGCCATATTGACTCTGCTTGATTTTATTATTTCTAAATGCTGTGCTATCACATTCTTTAAGTAGCCTCTAACATTTTCCCAATAACAGTTCGTGAGCTAACTGGCATATAGCTACTTGTTTTTCTGTGTCTACTTCACTTTTTTAAAAATTATTCCAAAAAAGTGTCATGCAGCCAGCTCTTTACAATGGCTGGAACTTTGAATTATGTGAGAATCCTGTTCCATTTCCAGTTGCATCACATGGAAATAATCATCAAACCGTTTGTCATCTTATTTTTTAGCACCGCACAAATTTTATATTGGCTTTCGATATGTTCATCCTCTAACAGAAGAAGCGGTGGAAGAAATGGAGAGAGATGGGATTGAGCGGGCAGTAGCTTTTACACAGTATCCTCAGTACAGCTGTTCTACCACAGGTATTTCAGTACGAGAGTCTAAAGCGAATAATACTGTTAACTAAAATTTTAAAGATTAAAAAGTATAAGGCTAACTTTAAGATTTATCCTTTTACTGAAGGAATTCTTTACTGGTCTCCACCTTTTTCCACTTCTTCCTTTCCATAAGGGCAGGATGCAAATGTTTCAGTCTGCTGACAGCTATATGCTTAGCTGTCAGTGGCTGATATGCTTGATGGTAAACATTCCCTTGCTTAATGGCTACAAAACACTTGTGAACCACCGGTCCAGTTTAATTTGAATTCACATGCCTGCGTTCAAAAGACCCTATGTAAAGCTACATTCCATAGTAAAATTCATTTTTTGTTTTTGCTGAAATATTTTGATTGGACTAGAGTTGAGTTTGTGAAGACAGACAGTGTGCTCCATATTCAGTTGAACATTTAGTTTGTTCTACCTTTGTGCAAGTTCTAACTTTTTGTTCAGTTTTGTATTATAAATATTTGACTTTCGAACCACTAACGGTAAAGTTGCCTTAGTCCTGGAGAACCATAGGGTCTGCTCTGTCGTCAGAGAGAGCGAGAGAGAGAGACGACTGATGCTGAGTTTAACCTGAGGATCACCACACCTCGGGCAAGAGGAGATGTTGAGAACAAAGAATAATACGGCACAGGAGAAAGAGAATTCTTTATGATGAATTAGTGGGCAGTACGGTGGCTCAGTGGTTAGCACTGCTGCCTCTCAGCGCCAGGGACCCAGGTTCGATTCCAGCCTTGGGCAACTGTCAGTGTGGAGTTTGCACATTCTCCTTGTGTCTGCGTGGGTTTCCTCCAGACGCTCCAGTTTCCTCCCGCAGTCCACAGATGTGCAGGTTAGGTGAATTGACATGCTAAATTGCCCTAGATTAGGTGGGTTATAGGGGAATGAGTCTGTGTAGGATGCTCTGAGGATTGGTGAGGACTTGTTCGACCGACTGGCCTGTTTCCACATTGTAGGGATTCTCTGACGAACCCACAGTGTTGGCAAACCAGGTGTTTTGTCCACTGGGTTAATTGATCCCCAACTGGCCTCCTTTTGAAGTATTGTCAGTGTTATCAACCAGAGTCCTTACACTTGTATGAATATTCAACTTTGCCTTAATACTTGAAAGCTTAATAATAATCTGTTGGTGGTTGCAAGCTAGTTGCACATTAATAAATAGAATCCTGTCCTAACTGAAAACTGCTTGTTGCTCCAGTGCTGTCTGGGCGGTAGCATATGTTAAGCCTATGAAGGGTCTAGGCCCGAAACGTCAAGCTTTCCTGCTCCTATGATGCTGCTTGGCCTGCTGTGTTCATCCAGCTCCGCACCTTGTTATCTCGGATTCTCCAGCATCTGCAGTACCTTTTACCTCTTAAGCCTATGACTCCCTGGTTTTGTGAGAATCCAGCTAGAGCAGGAAATCTGAGTGCCTTTGCATTTGAACTGATCGCTTCAGTTCAAAGTTGACGTATGTAGCAGTGTTGGAAATCTGGGAGATGTTTACACTGTTTGCAAGCACATGAAATGGAAGTAGTGGTAGACCAAAGGACCGGTCTAATCTGTTGTACCGTTCAGTATGATCATGGCTGATTTTTCAGCCTTCTTCCTGATTTGCAGAGAACAAAATAGCGCACGTTAGTCTAAATGTGGTTTTGCTGAATCTCTGCACAATTATAACGAAGACTTATTATTAAATTCCAATTTCGTTGCAATGAAGTTTGTACCCGCACGCAGAGTTTCTGAATTTCTTGTATGAGGTATTGAAGTATCACTGAATGTTAACATTTTAAAATAATCAAACTGGACCAGTCATATCAGTACTAGCTATAACAGCAAGTCTGAGTAGTGTGTATCATGTACTAGATGCATTGTAGTAATTCATCAAGGTTCTTCTGATATTACTACTTTCCAAACTTGTGACCACTGCCACCAAGAGGGACAAAGGCAGCAGATTCATCGGACCCACTATTGCTTGCTAATTCCTTTCCAAATCACACAACATCCTATCTTGGAATTATGTTTCTATTCCTTCTCTGTCAAAGTCACAATCTTGAACTCCCTCCCCAACAGCACAATGAATGTATCTACACCCCAAGGAAGTAGGGATTCAAGATGGTAACTCACGACCACCTTGACTGAACCCATTGGTGGGTCTAGCTAGCGATGCTCACATTCCATCAATCAATGAAAAATTTTAGAAATTTCACTCATCAGAACAAATGAAAGTGCCAAATTTCCAATGATCACAGTTTATGCTACAGGACTAAAAGGTGCTGGTTGCTTGCAAGTTAACCCTGATTGGCCAAGGCAGTGCCATGAAGAAAGAATTGGGGAACAGCAGTCTCCCTAAGCTTCTGGGTGATTCAAACAAGACGCAGAACTTGAAAGTGTTCCTTATGTTGACAGAGGAGAGGTCTCTGCTTATGAATCAAGAGCAGAAATTCCTGGGAAAATGCAGCATGTCTAGCAGGGAAAATCCAAAGTTATTCACTTTGGAAAGAAACAAAAGTACAGAATCTTATTTAAATAGAGAAAAACTGCAGAAAGCTGTGGGGATATTTGTGCACAAAACACAAAGCTCGTGCACAGGTGCAGCACGTAATCAGGAAGGCACTTTCTATTCTTTATTCATTAATGGGATGAGGGCACCGCTGGCTAGGCAGCACTTGTTGCCCATCCCTAATTGCCCAGAGGGCAGTTCAGAGTCAGCAACACTGCTGTGGGTCTGGAGTCACATTTAGGCCAGACGAGGTAAGGATGGTAGTTTCCTTCCCTAAAGGACACTAGTGAACCAGATGAGTTTTTCTGATAATTGACAATGGATTCACAGTCATCATTAGAATCTTAATTCCAGATATTTTATTGAGTTCAAATTTCACCATCTGCCATGGCAGGATTCAAACTACTATCCCCAGAATGCTATCTGGGCATCTAGATTAACAGTCCAGCGATAACACCACTGGGCAATCTCCTCCCACGAATGAAATGTTGGCCTCTAATTTAAGGGGGTTGGAGTATAAGAGTAGGGAAGTCCTACTGCAGTTGTACAAGGCACTGGTGAGACTACATCTGAGTAGTGTGAGCAATTTTGGTTCCCTTATCAAAGGAAATATATCATTTCATTGGAAGCGGTTTAGGGAAGATTCATAAGGATAATCCCTGATTTAGAGAGAGTATCTTGTGAGTAAAGACTAGACATCAGGATTGTACTCTGTGAAATTTAGAAGAATGAGAGGTGATCTCGTTGAAACATGTAAGGTTCTCAAGCTTGATAGAATTAATGCTGACAGGATGCTCTACTTATGGAGAGAGTCTAGGATCAGAGGGTAGAGTAAAGGGCACCAATTAAGACTAAGACCGAGGAGAATTTTTTTTAGGGTTGAGTGTCTTTGGGACTCCTTGCCACAGAGAGCTTTTGGAACTTAGTCCTTGTGTATATTTAAGACTGAGGTAGGTAGATTCTTAATCAGTGAGGGAATCAAAGGTTATGGGCAAACGGGTAAATGGATGTGAGAAATGTCAGATCAGCCTTGGTCCTCTTGAATGGTGGAGCAGTCTCATGGGAGCATACAGCCTACTACTGATAGTTTTTATGGATGTCTTGAACTGCTGCAGTCAGTGTGCTGTAGCAAGACTCAAAATGCCCTTCGGGAGGGACTTACAGGATTTTGACCCAGAGACAGTGAAGGACAAACAATATATTTCCAAGTCACGGTGGTGAATGGTTTGGAAAGGCACTTGCAGGTGGTGGTGTTCTTGTGTATCTGCTGCCCTTGTTCTAGATGGAAGTATTCATGAATTTGCAAGGTGTTGTCTAAGGATCTTTTGGTGAATTTTGTCAGGTATATCATAGATAATATACACTGTTGCTTCTGAATGTCAATAGTGTGAATGGCACCGCATCTACAGACAATTGAGCAGGCCGATTTACCCTGAGTACATAGAACATAGAACAATACAGCACAGAACAGGCCCTTCGGCCCTCGATGTTGCGCCGACCTGTGAACTAATCTAAGCCCATCCCCCTGCACTATCCCATCATCATCCATATGTTTATCCAAGGACTGTTTAAATGCCCCTAATGTGGCTGAGTTAACTACATTGGCAGGTAGGGCATTCCACGCCCTTACCACTCTCTGAGTAAAGAACCTGCCTCTGACATCTGTCTTAAATCTATCACCCCTCAATTTGCAGCTATGCCCCCTTGTACTAGCTGACGTCATCACTAGGAAAAAGACTCTCACTGTCCACCCTATCTAATCCTCTGATCATTTTGTAGGTCTCTATTAAATCCCCTCTTAGCCTTCTTCTCTCCAATGAGAACAGACCCAAGTCCCTCAGCCTTTCCTCATAAGACCTTCTCTCCAGACCAGGCAACATCCTGGTAAATCTCCTCTGCACCTTTTCCAATGCTTCCACATCCTTCCTGTAATGGGGCGACCAGAACTGTACACAATATTCCAAGTGAGGCCGCACTAGCGTTTTGTACAGTAGCAGCATGACATCACGGCTCCGGAACTCAATCCCTCTACCAATGAAACCTAACACACCGTATGCCTTCTTAACAGCACTATCAACCTGGGTGGCAACTTTCAGGGATCTATGTACCTGGACACCAAGATCCCTCTGCACATCCACACTACCAAGGATCTTTCCATTGACCCAGTATTCTGCCTTCCTGTTATTCTTCCCAAAGTGCATCACCTCACATTTATCTGCATTGAACTCCATTTGCCACCTTTCAGCCCAATTCTGCAGTTTATCCAAGTCTCCCTGCAACCTGCAACATTCTTCCACACTGTCCACCACTCCACCGACTTTAGTGTCATCTGCAATCTTACTAACCCATCCACCTATGTCTGCGTCCAAGTCATTTATAAAAATGACAAACAGCAGTGGTCCCAAAACAGATCCTTGTGGCACACCACTAGTAACTGGACTCCAGGCTGAATATTTTCCATCAACCACCACTCTTTGGCTTCTTTCAGAAAGCCAGTTTCTAATCCAAACTGCCAAATCTCCCTCAATCCCATGCCTCCGCATTTTCTCCAATAGCCTACCATGTGGAACCTTATCAAAGGCTTTACTGAAGTCCATGTACACCACGTCAACTGCCCTACCCTCGTCCATATGCTTGGTCACCTTCTCAAAAGACTCAGTGAGGTTTGTGAGACACGACCTGCCCTTGATGAATCCATGTTGACTATCTCCAATCAAATTGTTGCTTGCTAGATGATTATAAATCCTATCTCTTATAATCCTTTCCAAAACTTTTCCTATAACAGATGTAAGGCTCACTGGTCTATAATTACCTGGGTCATCTCTACTGCCCTTCTTGAACAAGGTCACAACATTTGCAATCCTCCAGTCCTCTGGTACTAAACCAGATGACTGGAGTAGTGTCAGGCTTCTTGACTGCTGTTGGATTTGCACTCATCCAGGCGAGTGGGCTGTATTCCATTACACCCCTGCCTTGTGCCCCATAGATGGTGGATCTGTTTTGGAGAATCAAGAAGTAAGTTACTGGCTGCGATATTCAAAGCTTCTGACCAGCTCTTGTAACCCACTATTTTATATGGTGAGTCCAGTTCAGTTTCTGGTCAGTAGTAACCCCAGAATATTGATAGTGGGGGACAGTGATCGAGTGGCTCAGTGGTTAACACTGCTGCCTTGCTGCGCCTGGGACCCAGGTTTGATTGTTGCCACCGTTGTTTGACTGTGTGCAGCTTGTACGTTCTCACCGTGTCTGCAAGCATTTCCTCTGAGTGTTCCAGTTTCCTCCCACAGTCTGAAGATGCGCAAGTTAGGTGGATTGGCCATCATAAATGTAAGTTTACGGGGATATGGTAAGGGAGGTTTGTCTGGGTGGGATGCTCTTTGAAGGATCGTTGCAGTCTTGATGGGCTGAATGGTCTGCACCCACACTGTAGGGATTCTGTGGTTCAGTGATGGCAACGCCATTGAATTTTGAGGGGCAGTATTAAGATTGTCTGTCTCTTATTGGAGATGGTAATTGCCTGGCTTTTGTGTGCTGCAAATGTCACTTGCCACTTGTCAGCCCAAACCTGGAAATTGTCCAGGATTTTTTCCATTTGGACCTGGACTGCTTCAGTATCTGAGGAGTCAAGATTGTTGCTGAACATTGTGCAGTCACCGGCAAACCTCCCGACTTCTGACCTTTCAAGATGGAGGGCAGGTTGCTGATGAAACAGCTGAAGTTGGTTAGTTTAGGACACTACCCTGACAAACTGCTGCGGAGATGTCCTGGAGCTGAGATGATTGACCTTCAACGCCCACAGTCATATTCCTCTGTACCAGGTATAACTTCAACCATCGGTTTTCCCCCGATCCTGGTTAGTTCCAGCTTTGCTCAGGCTCCTTAATTGGATACTCAGTCAAATGGGATTTGATATCAAGAGCCGTTACTCTTATCTCATCTAAGGAAATTTTTTTTTTTTTTTTTTGCCCATGTTTGCACCAAGGCTGTAATGAGGTTAGGAGCCATGTAGCCCCAGCAGAACCCAAACTGCGGGTAGGCAGCTGACTGTTAACTAGGTGCTCCTTGTTAGCAGAGATAAAAGGTACTGCAGATGCTGGAGAATCCGAGATAACAAGCATGGGGCTGGATGAACACAGCAGGTCAAG